>CM061548.1:217029534-217604534 GCA_030864215.1 Capsicum pubescens
ATTTAATTTTTAGGACTTTGTAGGAAATTTCAAACTACTCGTTCAATAACTTAATGTCACAAAACGCGAAAAGATAAAAACGTAATACAAATTTAACCTTTATGTTAGTTTTGAATCCAGGCTTATAAGCATAGGTCAAATACAAAACTTTAATAGTTTTGAAAAATTATTGACTAGATATGATTAACCTGAATAATATTAAATTAATTATGTAGTTGATAATATGAAAAAATTTGTACTTATTTGATAAATTACATACTAGTCTTTTTATATTTTAAGGTTGGGCCCGACTTAGCATGGGCCACGCGAAACTAGTATATATATATATGGGGAAAGGACACTCTGTAGCACTTTTTAAAATAAATAGCCCAAGTTTGATATTTTTTCAAAAAGTGGTCAGTCAGGTATACTATTTTCACTTTATAGTCATTTCCAAATTTGGGTCATTTTGGCCCATGTAGTTCAAATATTGTTTATATACAATATTCATATAGTCCATATACAATATTAATATAGTTTTCAACTTGGGCCATTCGACCCTTTTAAAAATATTTTGTTTTTTTTTTTGCTATAAATGTTTTAACTGAAAAGTATTCTTTTTTTATTGTTTAGAAATAATAATTAAATATAACTATATAAAAATAATATAATTGTTATATAGAATATGTATTTATATAAGATATATGTATAGAAATTGTATAGTTCTATCAAATATATATATGTATAAAATATATATAAAAAGTGTATAAAAATTATATAATTGTTGTATAAAATGTGTAAAAAAAATGTACAATTTATGTATAAATTGTCTATCGAAACTGTATAATTTTCGTATAGAATATTTATATGTGTGAGATATGTATAGCAACTGTATAGAAGGTGTGTAGAAACGGTATAGAACAAGCCAGCAAATTGAAATGGCTATAAAGTGGAATTTAAATTCCATGGCCATTTTCGTGGAAATAGTTTAATTTGAAGTGTCGTTTCTTTTCTTTCCCCTATATATATTATATCTACAATCTATAATATATTAAAAATGTGAAGGCCTTGGAAATATGGTTTGATCATTAAAAGTCTTTGCTTTAGACAAAATCGTCTTTTCACTATTTTTTACTAATTTAAAAATTAAAAATTAACTAAATATATTTATGGTAAAATCTTTCCTTACAAGAAGTCATCAGAATTAGTGATAATAATACTTTTTTTATTAGTTTAAGAATTCTAAATCAACTAAATTTGATTTTAAGAAGATTTACTGTCTTTTTCTATATTCTTCAAATAAAATTCTAATTATACATAAACACTAATATATATTACAAAACTAATAATACCCAAAACAACAAAAATGTGCACACCAAAAAAGGCAAAAACGTATTTTTTTGAATTTTTTTGTTTACTCTTTTTACTTTCAAATTCAATGGTATTTTCCTATATTCTTCAAGTAAAATTTTACTTATACATAAACACGAACAAGTTCGTTAAAGTACTTATTTTATCTAAGTAACAAATCATAATATTTAACACTCCTAAATCAATTAGAATTTTTGCCTTACATAAAAAAAAAAGAATTTCTATAATTCTATTTAAGTAATATTTTGATCACACTTTACTATAAAAATACAACATTTCTTCTACTTCTACTTTTCTTTTTATTTTGAGTTTTATTGATTTTAATTTTAATTCAAGTTGTCTTCTTACATTCATTATCTAATTCTTCTGTCTTTCTTTATTCTTTTTAGTTAATGAATTTAAAGATTATATATGAATTATGTATAATCAACAATCGACATATATTGTTCTATTTTAATTATTTTTTGTGTTTCTCTTTCAATTGCAAATTTTTGATAGAAAAATTGGACAAAACAAGCGTGTTGTCGCCAAATGAAGTAGCCAAAAAATTAAAGGTTTATCTTGTCGAAAAAAAAATCAAGGTTTATATTACATGTGTGGTGATTCTCTTTTGATTGATGCAACTTTTACTGTTTTCGAAGGTATTTGATACTTTTACGCAAATTTTAAAGGCAACAATATATAGCACTAATGCACTATTGTAATAGTTATTGCTCTTTTTCTCTCTAGAAGCTTATTCGATTATAACTCTATATGTGTCTTGGTTGTGTATAAAGGGCGTTAAGTTTCTTTCTATTTTTGGTGACTAATTTTTGTTTCTAATGACAACTAAATGGAGTTCTAAGTTAGAAAAATCATATTATAAGGGTATATCAAGAATTTGGACTTACTAGATGATGCAGTCCGTGTGAATATCATTATATTTTTTTAGACTCAAAAAAGATGAATTAGAGTGTACTAAAAAGAAGAGGAGGTGAACAAAAGATAAAATTGTGTAGCTGTTACCTAATTCACTATGCACTATTAATTTATTGTCAAATTTATAGAATTATAATATGTAATATGTACCAAAAATCAGAATTTCCCTTTATCTATGGATTATTCGTCTTTTTAGTTGCGTGAAATTCTATAAATCAATTTGTACCTAATAAGAACGTAATCAACGATTTTATAAATATTTGACTTTAAAAATAAGAAAAGATCTAAATATAGAAACAAAAAAGAAAAATAACTTTACCACAAATATGGTTCAAACTAATGCATTTCTCTTAACCTCTGACAACAAAGAAAAAAGGTATTGCATGACAAATGCAAAAGAGATGATGTAAAATATATAGGTGCTTACACTAACATATGTTTATGTTTACATTATTATATTAAAGTATGAATAATCTTTGAAAAGTGATTTAAACTTTTACACTTCATTAAAAAATTTTGCATAAATAAAATTATTTAATTTTAAATAATCAAACATTACTCGTGCGAGGCACGTGCGACTAAACTAGTTATATTAAAAGTGTGAAGGCTTTAGAATTGTTGTTTGAACTTTTTGTCCTTCATTAAAAGACTTTGCTTTAGATATGAAGGGCCTTAGAAATGTTGTTTGAACTTTTTGTCTTTCATTAAAAAATTTTGCTTTAGAAAAAATCATCTTTTCACTATCTTTTACTAATATTTAAGAGTTGAAAACTAATTAAATATATTTATGGAAAAAATCTTTTCTTATTAGAAGTCATCAAAATTTTAATATTTTTCCTAATTTAAGAGTTAAAAATTAATTAAATATATTTATGGTAAAACCCTTCCTTATTAGAAGTCATCAAAATTACTGACAACTGCTACTTTTTCCATTAGTTTAAGAATTCTAAATCAACTAAATTTGATTTTAAGAAGATTTGAAAAATCTAAAAATAAATATAAAACTATTAAAATAAGAAAAAATTAAGAAGTACCAAATTTTAAATTTTTTTAAGTACGTAATAAGAATGTAATCAATGATTTTGTAAATATTTGACTTTAAAAATAAAGAAATATTTTAAATATTAAAAAAAAAATTGTAACACAAATATGATTCAAATTGATGTGTCTCTCTTAGCCTGTGACAACAAAGGAAAGAGGTACTATATGTCAAACGCAAAAGTGATGATCCATCAACCACTTGGAATTTCTGGTGGTAAAACATATATGTATATATGTTTATATTTACATTATTATATTAAAGTGTGAAAGATTTTTAAAAAGTGATTTAAACTTTTTCACTTTATTAAAAATCTCCGCAATAGATAAAATCGTTTAATTTTAAATAATTAAGCATTATACGTGCGAGGCACGTATGATTAAACTTAAACTAATTTAATTAAAGACACAAAAAGAATATAAAAAATTAGGTTTCAATTACTTTCGATTCAAGTTAAGACCCATATTCCGATAAGCTTGTTGACAATTTTGTTAAGTAGTATCTATAAATGAAAAGCCTTCAGTTGTATTTCGAATAAGTTTCTAATTATGGAAAGTCCATAAGAGGCTTGCACGGCCACAGGTCCATGAAAATGGAATTCGTGTTTTCCATAGAAATTTTTCTTTAAGTTTAATTATGGAGTTAAATTTTTATCCAAAGTAAATTATTAAAATTGTTACTTTAATTAAAGAAAAATAGGTTTATAGGTAATTCTATATAATGGGTAATGGAAAAATTTCATAACACAATTTTTTAATTCATGAAAAAAAATTCATTATGAGAAAAGCTCTCCCACAAAATTAAGGAGTACTTCTAAAACATATAAGCAAATATATGATAAAACTTCTAACATATATGAAAAGCATAAGGAGAATTGTATGTGATGTACAATTCTATCCTGAGTTTTCTAATACTTTATAGTAATTTCTTTTTATATATTTTGACAATATTTTTGTGTTCTATATTTTCATGGTGGTATTATATTGATTGCTTCTTCTAATGTTGTTAAACATATAAATTGTAGGCATGGACATGTCAAATTTTTTTCACGCCAAATTTTGGATAATTGGATACATATATTAATAAGGGGTGAGTTCTTTTTTTTTTTAATTGTACGATTCATCAATATACCATCGTTGTTGATTTAATTATTCTCAAATATATTATTTTTCATGTCTAGATAACTCATTATTATTATCTATTGACTCATAATATTGATGTACAATTTATTCTAGAGAAAATACCCAATTACCCCTTGAACTATATCCAAAAAAGCTATGACACACCTCAATTTAAAGGGGGTCCTATTACCGCCTGAACTAATTAAAAGTGTAATTTTGACACCCTTAGTGTCTAGGTGGCACATACGTGGCACACACGTGTGCCTACGTGGACACTTCAGTGTGTTGTGCCACGTAGGCACTAAAGGTGTCAAAATTACACTGTTAATTAGTTTATGGGGGTAATAGGACCCCCTTTAAGTTGAGGTGTGTCATAGCCTTTTTGGGTATAGTTCAGGGGGATAATTGAGTATTATCTCTTTATTCTATGATGTTTATTACTATCATGTCTATTGTAAGAATCTGTTTAGCTTAATACAAATGGTACATGAATGTTCAGTTTATCGAAAACAATTTCTCTATCCTACTAAGGTAGTGATAAAGTATTCATTTTATCCTCCATAGACTCTACATATGAGATTATATTGAAAATTATCTTGAGATTAAAAGCATAACTATTGAATTATAATTTTTGTAAATTAGCCAAGGTTTTGTTGACTCTACATAGGGGATTATATTGAAAATTATCTTGAAATTGATGACATACTATTGAATCATAATTTTTGTAAGTTTTTTCTTGTCTAGATAACTCATTATTATTATTTATTGACCCACAATATTGAAGTAATTTATTCTATGATGTTTAGTATTATCGTGTTTATTGATAGAAATTGTTTAGCTTAATACAGATGGTAGATGAATGTTCGGTCTATCGAAAATAATTTCTCTATCATACTAAAGTAGTGATAAGATATTTATTTTATCCTCCATAGACTCTACATATGAGATAATATTGAAAATTACTGAGATTAAAGGCATACGTATTTAATCATAATTTTTGTAAATTAGTGTAGGGTTTGTTGACTCTACATATGAGATTATATTGAAAATTATTTTTTGATGATGGCATACTATTGAATCATAATTTTGTAAGTTAGCCAAGAGTCTATTGAAAATAATCTCTCTACCATGCAAAGATAGTGATAAGATATTTATTTTATCCTTCGCAGACTCCACATATGGATTATATTGAAAATTATCTTGAGATTGAAAGCATAACAATTAAATCATATTTTTATAAGTTAGCGGAGAGTTTAACGAAAATACTCTCTCTACTCTACAAAGATAGTGATAAGATATGTATTCTATGCTTCACAGGCTACAAATATGAGATTATATTGAACCATAATTTTTGTAAGTTTGGCACGTGTTTATTTTCTTCAGTGATTTTTAAAAAATAATTGTAGTACCGTGTTCAATTTCTATTTCAACAACAAAATATATTAAAAATAATCATTTAGTTATTTCCTAATATTTACAAATAGTCATGTCATTTATTAATTTTTCTAATGTTTAAGAACAACCATTTAATTAATTCTTAACATTAAGAAATGATTATTTAATAGTCTATAATCTATAATATTATAAAAGTGTGAAGGGCCTTAAAAATATCATTTGAACTTTTTACCCTTCATTAAAAGTCTTTATTTTATACACAATCGTCTTTTCACTATTTTTTTTAATATTTAATAGTTGAAAATTAATTAAATATATTTATGGTAAAACTTTCCTTATTAGAAGTCATCAGAATTAATGATTACTAATATTTTTTTCATTAGTTTAAGAATTTTAAATCAAGTAAATTTGATTTTACGAAGATTTAAAAAGTCTATAAATCTACATCTACATCTACAATATATTAAATACATTAATCACTTGAAATTTCTAATGGTAAAATATATATGTGCTTACAATAAAATATATGTTTTGAACTTTTTGCACTTCATTTAAAACGTTCGTAATAGATAAAATCGTCTAATTTTAAATAATCAAAAGTTACGCGTGCGAGGCACGTGCGGCTAAACTACCATGGTACAATATTGGGTGAACTTGACGTTAAAAATAGACAGCATTACTAACGTGAAAGGTTAAGTATTTTCTTTTATTTATATTTTATGAAATATAATTGTTATTAAATATTATCTCTAAATTTTGATGGCAAATAAAATCCTGTTAGGGTTAGAAAAGTTTATTTTTCTATTTCCTCCGTTTCGTTTTAGTTGACCCTCTTTCTAAAAATATTTGTTTCAATTTACCTGTCCAACTTATAAAATCAAGACTATTTTACACAAATTCTTCCCATTCTACCCTTGATAGTATTAAATATAATCACACTTTTCAAAAAAAATTAAAATAACACTTTTATATTTTCAATACAAACTTTATGAAGTTTTACTTTTTTCTCCTTTTCAAGAGTACTACTCCCTCCGTTTTATTTTAGTTAATCCTTATTGACTTGACACTCCCCTTAAGAAGATATTTAATAGAGATTTATTTTACTAAAATAACCCTATTAATTATGCATTGAAAATATAAATTTGATTATATATACTTAAATAATCATTTAATGATAGGGGTAATATTGAAAAAAACATAATAAATTTCCCTTGATTTTAGAACTTGGACAACTAAAATGAAACAAATATTTTAGTAGGAGGGTCAACTAATATGAAACGGAGGAAGTACTAGTATTCATATAAGAAGATACCATGCACGACACCACTTCTTTTCAAGAGTACTCCACTACAATTTTTCATGCTTAATTAATTATTGAATTTTACAATATTAAGAAGGTAAAATAAACTCCTAATTATTGAATTTCTTAATGGGTGTGTCAAGGTTGAAAGAGTCATTTAATTCGAAACGGAGAGAGTATAATATAATTTCACCCATGAATGAAAACAGAAAACTGGCTTAATATCATACTCGGTAGTTTTTCTTTTCAAATTCTATTCTCTTAAAATTATTTAATATGTTGTATATTTTCTTATTTTCTTTTAGATTTATTGATTGATTCAGGCCACAAATTATATTGTGTTGAAGAAGAAAAAAGATTCTAGAAATTTCTGATTTATATCTTCAAGTTCTTTTCTTCTTTTTCTTTAGATTTGTTGATTCATACAACGATTCAAGCTACTAATTGTATTACTTCTTGCTTCGTATCAAGAAAAAAATGTTAGAGATTTCTGATTTTAATCTTCAAAAGTCTATTAATATTATAATTTACATATGTTAAGAAAGATCATGAGAGACGCATGAATCAAAAAGTTGCGGGTCAGTAGCTTTATCATGGTGAAAGACTTCTATCATCCACATACTCTCCACTTATAAAATTACTAAAAATTACACAAATACACAACTTATGTTTCTAATATTACAAAAAATCTAGACTCCCTAAACATATTACAAAAATCCAACATATACACGAAATGCTATGTATATGTCGGCTATGTTATGTATATTAAATATGGAGAGAGAGTAAAGTAATTAAAAAAATGAGAGAGAGTATAATTACTTTCAAAAGGGTTGGTATTTATGTTATTTATACAAAAAATTATATTGAAAATTATCTTGAAATTAAAGACATAATTATTGAATCATAATTTTTGTATCACGTACTTTTATTTTCCTTCAATGATTTCTCAAGCAGTAATTGTAGTACCATGTTCAATATCTATATCAAAAAGAAGAGTTTTGATTATGACAGAGCAATCAAAGCTACAAAAGGTACTATAATATCATCTATGAAAAGATATTATGTGAGATGTTTTGGTCATAATAAAATAATCAAAGTGACAAAAGGTACATACATTAAGAATTCATCCATAAAAAGATATCTTGTTTAGCATTATAGGTAAAACTTACATAAATTCCGACTAGTTTACCCATAATCACAGTCTATCCCAGCTTTTCTCAAAATTTCGTAAAATCTCGATTTTTAGTTTATCAGATACGTATCATTAAAAGAGATGGAAGATTAATGATACATCTTAAGAAACAACTAATTCGCTATAATTATGAAAAATAACGACATTTATGCGATTAAGGAGTAATTTACTCTGCAAATCTTCTAATTAATAACTAGATATCTCCACAATGTAATTCTTTCAATTTTTTTCATTTCTAAATTGATTTGTCTGTCAGAAAGGTAGATACGTGCACGTAAATAATTTTGTACACAATTGAAAAGTTGTTCAAAAAAAGAAAAAAAAAGAAGAAAAAAAGAAAGCGGTATCAGATTCTTACATCCAATATCTTTATGCAAGCTAGCTACCATTAAAATGGTGTCATGAAGATAAAAAAGAAAAATAAAATTAATAAACTAATTTATAGTAGTAAGATACTTAAAGTAAAGGATTTTATATTGTCTAAGGGAGCGAAGTGTCTAATTTAAAAATTTATGGACGGAGGGATCTTGAGGTAACACCCAAAAATAATCTCACTAAACAAGTCAATTACGTCTTGCCCGATAACCGCTTTAAAATTATTTTTGGACTGGGCATTACATGAGACTCCAAATCTTAAATGAGGTAGTGGAATCTCCTTAATTACATAACTCATACATTGAAAAACGAGAAACAAAATATAGATAATTTTGGCAGAGATACATGCTATATCTGAAATTACGAAGTAATATACATAATAATGTTATGCACTTCTCAAGAGATACATGTTATTATGAAAGATACATGTAGCTATAACAAGAGATACATTTTTTAAAGTTTGTAAGAGATGCATACTACATTATAACAATCTTATATGTATCTCTTACTATACTAATATGAATGCCTCTAATACATGTTACACTGAAGTTATCT
This sequence comes from Capsicum pubescens, assembly GCA_030864215.1. Taxonomy (NCBI): domain Eukaryota; kingdom Viridiplantae; phylum Streptophyta; class Magnoliopsida; order Solanales; family Solanaceae; genus Capsicum; species Capsicum pubescens. Next base: position 217,038,780 of record CM061548.1, read on the forward strand.
AACGAGAGATACATAAAGTAGATGTATAATGTACACAAAGATACAAGATGACAAAACGTATCTAACGTATTGAAAGATGTATTTGACATCTTTGGACTTGACATTTAACAATCTTATAACAAGAGATATATTTTTTAAAGTCTGTAAGAGATACATACTACATTATAACAATCTTATATGTATTTTTTGTTATACAAATATGCCTGTCTCTTATACATATTATATGGAAGTTATCTAACGAGAGATACATAAAGTAGATGTGTAATATAAAAAAAGATACACGATGACAAAATGTATCTGATGTATTGAAATATGTATTTGACACATGTATATATTTGCAATCAACTTGTCTTTGATAGATAGAACCATATTCTTTTACGACACTTCTACTGAAATACTTCTTATAGATAATCAGTGTGTACAACACTTGTAATACTTCTTAACAGAACACTTGAATAATTCAACTGAAATACTTATAATCAATATGTACTGTAATTGAAATACTTCTGTAGGGCCCCGTAAGATTCTAGGTTCGTTTCAGCTCCTTCTTGTATATAGAAAGGGGTCCAGGACTTAGAATATTTTACTAAGTGCAGGACTTAGTCATTTCTAGGGCCTTCAAACTTTGGCTGATTTTAATTCGACCTCCCCAGCCTTAAAACACCAATTTCCAAGTTGATTCATGATCAGGGTCACTCGTAGGTCATCTCGGGTGAGTTTCAAATTTTTTGGACTAGCGTAAGAGTGAGTTTGGATGTCCAAAACAGCAAGGGGTCGCGATAGAGCCACGCCGCGAGGGTCAGTTGACCCAGGCTTAGGGTCACGCCGCAATGGCTGCTTGACCCAAGTAGGGGTCTCACCGCGATGGCCGCTTGACCCAAGCAGGGGTCGCGGTGTGATGGGGACCCCTTTCAACATTATTTTAATCCGTGTTTGTGGGGGTAAGTGGGTCATTTTCCCCTTACATTATTCGGCCATAACACAAAATCAAGCCTCCAAAAGGGTAAACTCACTTATTATTTCACAAAATTCTCTCAAGATCAAGCCCTAGGTGCATCACATTCAATTCCAAGCCTCAAGAGTTCACCACCAATTCTCACGAATTCAGAAATCAAGGCATGTTAGGTGTTCATCCTTGGGTTTCCTTCCACTCTTGTGGTTCAAGAACCCTTTTTAAACTACAAGTTTATTAATTTCATGATTTACATGTTTGAATTGGATTGTGTTCATGTATGTATTGATATTTGGTTTTCAAATCAAGATTCATTACAAGTTTCAAGTAAATTAATTAGTATATATGTAAAATTATGTGATTCTCATGTTAAACCCTTGATTTGCAAGTTAAATATTGTAGCCATGATGTTTATATCTTGGTGATTTATATGTGCACTAATTATGCTCCCCAAGTGTTTGATAGAATGCCTACGTAAATTGAGTAGTGAATTCATGACATGTTATCATGTGGTACCATTCATGTACAAGTTCATGCCTCTCAAGTGTTTGATAAAATGTCTAAATGAATGCATGGTGAATAAGTAATTAATGTAATACTTTCAAGATTTTGCCATGTTTTTGCTATTGATGCTATCGAGTCCTAGGGGTATTCAATACCCAAAAATCTAGTTTTTTACCTAGAATTACAGTAGCAACAGAATAGTCTCAGTAATGTCATGAACGGTAGTACTCAGTCAGTTACAGAACTCAGTGAACTCAGTCGAGTTCAGTCAGTTAACACGATCAGTAACAGTTCAGTCAAGCCTAGTACAGTCTAGTGATCAGTTTAGTGTCTATTCAGTTGGGAGTAGGATTCAACACCGAGCGAACCTAGGGATGAGGGCTCACCTGCCAGTTGAGGGTGTGACCTTTAGTAGTAGTCCCTTAGTTTCAGAACTACGCAGCCAGCGTAGGTTAAATATATCAACCTTCCAGTTGAGGGTTAATAAAGTGTTCACCTGCCAGTTGAGGGTAACACATATCTCACCTGCTAGATGAGGGTGATTCTTTAGTAGATCCATATAGCCATTATTAGTACCCGTGGCATGGTGCTAATACCCTCCCAACTAGGGTAACAAGTTGGAACCCAACTCAGTTTATAATCAGGGTATGTCGGTTAGATGAACACTCCCACAATTATAGTTTCAATTTCAGACTCAGTATAGAACTCAGTTCAATTCTACAGAATTAAGACTGTCAGAAATAGTCACCTAGTCATCAGTAATCTCAGATATCAGTCACTCAGTTATCAGAAATTAGTATTCAGTTTTAGTATGATCTGAAATACAATATATATATGTATATACACAGTATTGCATAATCAGTATTTACAGTATTTTCAGTTACCCATGTACTCTCATCCAATTATGTTCATATCATTCAGTTAGTTATTGTTCATGTATATGAGCCCATGCATTTCAGCCTCACCTCATCTAATATTCCAGTACATTCCACGTACTGTCGTATACTCTTTCTTTGCGCTATGATGTCTCATATCATAAGTTTGGACACTCAGGTTCCTGACCGTACTTAGCAACTCAGGTTATTAGCAATAATTATAGTGGTGAATCCTCATATATTGAGGAAAGAGTTATTTATTTCAGTATTCCAGTAGTTCAGTATGTTCAGTAATCGGAGTTAGCTGGGGACTTTTCCCATCAACTCTATATTTAGACAGTTAGAGGCTTTCAGACTAGAATAGACAGTTATTCAATTGTTTAAATATTTTATTTAGTATTATCATCAACATTCAGTTTATGAACCTTATGGCATTTTCAGGTTCCTTCCACCTATATTGTTTAGTATTATTATTTAGTACTCACAACAGGTATCAGTCATGGGTTAGCTTGTGATCCTTCAGGGTCGTAAGGACCATGTGGCGTCCGGAGTGTAGATTTGGGGAATTACAAACTTGGTATCAGAGCCTAAGGTTCAACAGATTCCTAGAGAGTCTGAAAGCCGTGTCAAGTAGAGTCTTGTACATGGGTGTGAGCGCACCATACTTATAGATAAGAGGCTATGAGGCATTTTAGGAAAAAGTTCCTTTCTTTCAGTGTTCATATTGTGTGAGTGAGCATGAGCTCAAGTTAAACTCTCTGTCTAATCTAATTTTCCCTTCCATTTACAGAACATGCCTTCCAAAAGGACCAACGGAAGAAGGACTGGAAATCAACCATCACCCCCGCCTGTTCAGGAAGATCCCCTGATTGAGCACGTTTGTCACGCAGAATTTAAAGCAACTTTCACAACTCTAGCTCATTATGTGGAAGCTCAGAATGAACGCCCAGGTGCTGTTCAGGCTAACCCAGTGGCTAATACTGCTGCAACTAGAATTCAGAACTTCACCTGAATGAATCCTCCATCATTTTTAGGGTCTAAGTCTGAAGAAGACCCACTGGAATTCCTTGACATGGTGCATAAGGTAACAGATATTATGGGGGTAACTGCTAGTGAGAGTACTGAGTTAGTTGCATATCAGTTACAAGATGTAGCTCATACATGGTTTAAGCAATGGAAGGTAGATTGGGCCGCAGATGCAGGGCCTATAGAATGGGAAGAGTTTGCTACTGCCTTTCTAGATAGGTTTTTTATGTTGGAGTTGAGGGAAGCCAAGGTTTTAGAGTTTATTAACCTGAAGTAGGGCAACATGACAATGAAGGAGTATTCTCTCAAGTTTACTCAATTAGCCAGATATGCCCCTTATGTGGTAGCTGATAGAAGGTCTAAGATGAGTAAGTTCATGTCTGGTGTGTCTGACAGTGTAGTTAAAGAGTGTAGAACTATAATGCTGATTAAGGAGATGGACCTAGCTAGGTTGATGGTCTATGCTCAATAGATAGAGGAGTAGAAGACTAATAAAAAGAGAGGGAGAGCAAGAGGGCTAGAATAGGTAGCTTTAACTTTACTCAACCTAAGTCAGAGGGTGGTAATCGTCCTCAGTTCTACCTAAAATCTTCAGTTCTGACCTCGTCCTCAGCCAGTGCTCCGGTGCCTAAATTCGGAAATGGTAATAACGATAGGGCGCCAGGCTCTAAATCTCAGGGTAGTGTTAGCAGTGACCGAACAAATCCTCTTTGTCAAAAGTGTGGCAGAAATCATTAGGGTATTTGTAGAGCTGACAGTGATGTATGTTTCGAGTGTGGCAAGCCAGGACATAGGTTCATAGATTGTCTTCAATCAGGTTCACAAGGTCAGTACAATCGTCCCCCAGCTTAGTCAGGTCGCCCGTTTCAGCAGGGTGCCGCTTCCACTGCCACCAGTGGACAGCGCCCAAATAGACTCTATGCACTCCAGTCCCGACAGGATCAGAAAAGTTCTCCTGATGTGGTCACTGGTACGTTACAAGTTTACCATTTACATATTTATGCTTTGCTAGATCCAAGAGCTTCTTTATCTTTTGTAACTTTTTATATAGCTGTTGACTTCAGAGTTAGCCCCAAAATCCTAACAGAGCCTTTTTCAGTCTCTACCCCAGTGGGTAAATCTATAATAGCCCGACGGGTAAACATGAACTATCCCATTATGGCATCTCAGAAAGTTACTTTAGCAGACTTAGTAGAGTTAGAGATGACAGATTTTGATGTCATTCTTGGAATGGATTGGCTTCATTCATGCTATGCTTCAGTTGACTGTAGAAATAGAGTTTTTTATTTTTAATTTCCAAATAAATCTGTCCTAGAATAGAGGGGTAGTACTTCAACACTTAGGGGTCAGTTTGTTTCATACCTTAGGGAGAGAAAAATGATATCCAAGGGGTGTGTCTATCATCTTATTTGAGTTAAAGACTCTAGTTTAGAGACCCCTAATCTTGATTCAGTTTCAGTAGCACATGAATTTCCAGACGTGTTTTCCAAAGATCTTTTTGGAGTTCCTCCCGAAAGGGAAATTGACTTTGAATAGACCTTTTTCCAGACACTCAACCCATATCTATTCTGCCATACAAAATGGCTTCAACAAAACTCAAAGAATTTAAAAAATAGTTGAAGAATCTCCTATATAAGGGGTTCATCAGGCTCAGTGTTTCCCCGTGGGGCGCACCAGTTCTATTCGTACGTAAGAAAAATGGTTCTCTCAGAATGTGTATTGACTACCGTTAGTTGAACAAAGTCACAGCCAAGAATAAGTATCCACTTCCCAGAATCTATGACTTGTTTGACCAACTTTAGGGTGCCAGTTACTTTTCTAAGATAGACCTCAGATCAGGCTATCATCATCTCAGAGTCAGAGAATGTGACATTCTAAAAATAGCCTTTAGAACTCAGTATGGTCACTTCAAATTTCTAGTCATGTCATTTGGTATTACCAATGCCCCGACAACTTTTATGGACTTGATAAACCGTGTGTTCAAGTAGTACTTGAACATGTTCGTCATAGTCTTCATCGATGAAATTCTTGTCTACTTCCACAGTGAAAGTGATCATGCAGACCATCTCAGAATAGTATTACATACCCTCAGAGCCCATCAGTTGTTCGCCAAATTTAGTAAGTGTGAATTTTGGCTAAGGTCAATAGCTTTCCTTGGTCATATACTTTCTGGTGTTGGCATTAAAGTTAATCCTCAAAATACCAAAGTAGTGAGAAACTGGCCCAGGCCCATCTCTCTATTAGATATCAAGAGTTTCTTGGGGTTGGCTGGCTATTACCAACGGTTTGTTAAAAGATTTTTATCTATTGCATCCCCCATGTCCATATTGACTTAGAAGAAAGTCAAATTCCAGTGGTTAGATTTTTTTGAGAAGAGTTTTCAGGAGTTGAAGACTCGACTCACTACAACCCAGTTTTGACTTTACCAAATGGTTCAGAAGAGTTTGTTGTGTATTGTGATGCTTCTAGAGTTGGTTTGGGGTGTGTTTTGATGCAGAGAAGTAAGGTCATAGCCTATACATCTAGACAACTTAAGCCCCATGAAAAGAATTATCCCACCCATGATCTTGAGTTAACAGCTGGAGTATTTGCCTTAAAGATTTGGAGGCACTATTTGTATGGAGTTCATGTTAATGTGTTCACAGACCAAAAAAGCTTCCGATTTTTATTTTCTCAGAAAGACTTGAACTTGCATCAGAGAAGGTGGTTAGAGTTGTTGAAAGACTATGATAGGAGTATTCTGTATCATTCAAGCAAGGCCAATGTAGTGGATGATGATCTAAGCAGGTTATCCATGGGTAGTGTTGCTCACGTTGAGGATGGTAAGAAAAAGTTAGTTCAGGAAGTTCATCAGCTGGCCAGGCTAGGTGTCCATTTGGTTGATTCGGCTGAGGGTAGTGTTTGGGTATAGAATAGTTTAGAATCATCCTTGGTTTCCAAAGTAAAAGAAAAACAAGACAGGGATCCCAGTTTAGTTAAGCTGAAAGAGTCAGTTCGAGATCAGAAAGTAGAGGTTTTCTCCCAAGAGGGAGATAGTGTATTGCGTTTCCAGGGTAGATTATGTGTGCCAGGTGTGGATGGCATGAGGTAGTGGATTCTTGCAGAAGTGCATGGTGTGCATTACTCGATTCACCCGGGATCCACTAAGATGTACCGCGACTTGCAGGAAGTCTATTGGAGGAGTGGGATGAAGAGAGACATTGCATAATTTGTGGTTAAGTGCTCTATATGTCATTAAGTGAATATTGAGCATCATAAGTCTAGTGGGTCTATACAGGAGTTTAGTATTCCCACATGGAAGTGGGAAAAAGTGAACATGGACTTCGTGATGGGTTTGCCTTATACTCGTCATCAGCATGATTTGATTTAGGTCATGGTAGATAGGATGACCAAATTCGCTTATTTCTTACCAGTCCATACCTCTTACTCATCGAGGATTATGCTAAGCTCTACGTTAGAGAGTTGGTCAGATTTCACGGAGTTCCGTTATCCATCATTTCATATAGAGGTACACAGTTCACCTCTCACTTTTAAAAAGCCTTCCAAAAGGGTCTTGGTACCCAGTTCACCTCAGTACAACCTTTCACCCTCAGACAGATGGTCAAGTAGAAAGGACCATTCAGACTCTAGAAGATATGTTGAGAGCGTGTTTTATTGACTTTAAGGGTATCTGGGATGACCACTTACCTTTGATTGAGTTCGCGTATAATAACAACTATCATTCCAGTATTCAGATGGCTCCATTTGAGGCACTTTATGGGAGGAGATGTAGGTCTCCCATTGGTTGGCTTGAGGTAGGAGAGATTGCGTTGGCAGGCCTGACTTAGTATTTAATGCCTTAGAGAAGGTTCAGTTGATCATGGAGAGGATTTAGACAGCTCAGAGTCGACAGAAATTGTATGTTGAGGTGATAAAAAAAGATCTTAAATTTGAGATTGGTGATTGTGTATTTGAAAATCTCTCCCATGAAGGGAGTGAAGAGATTTGGCAAGAAGGGGAAACTTAGTCCCCGATATGTTGATCTTAATAGGATTCTGAGTCATTTCGATAAGGTAACTTATGAGATTGAGTTACCTGCAGACCTAGCTTCAGTGCATCCAGTGTTTCATGTCTCCTTGCGGAAGAAGTGCATAGGTGACCCAGCAGTTGTAGTCCCTATAGATAGTGTAGATGTTTAGAACAGTCTCTCTTATGAGGAAGTCCCAGTCGAAATCCTTGATCGTCAGATTCACAGACTAAGGAATAAGAAAGTTCCTTTGGTCAAAGTTTATTGGCGAAATCAGTCCGTTGAGGGAGCTACTTGGGAAGCAGAAACAGACATGCAAACCAAGTAACCCCACCTCTTCTCCGCAAACTCTTACTCAGCCTAAGGTAATATTTTTTCTTAGATTTACTCTATTCCTTACTCAGTTACAGCTGTATAATCTTCGCATATCATACATGCATTCATGAAACAGTTCAATTGTGTATCATGTCTCCAGAATTCAGTCATGCTTCAGTTATGCATGTCAGTGTGAGTATAGTATAGTTCCTCAGTTCAGTCAGTCTTATTGAAGGATGAATGTTCCCAAGGGGGAGATATTGTAAGACCCCGTAAGATTCTAGGTTAGTTTCAGCTCCATCTTGCATATAGAAAGGGGTCCAGGACATAGAATATTTTACTAAGTGTAGGACTTAGTTATTTCTAGGGACTTCAAACTTTGGTGAATTTTAATTCGACCTCCCTGGACTTAAAAAAACAATTTCTAAGTTGATTCATGATCAGGGTCACTCGTAGGTCATCTCGAGTGAGTTTTAGATTTTTTAGACTACTGTAAGGGAGAGTTTGGATGTCCAAAATAGCAAGGGGTCGCGATAGGGCCGCGGCGCGAGGGTCAATTAACCCAGGCTTAGGGTCGCGCCATAATGGCTACTTAAACCAAGTAGGGGTCGCGCCGCGATGGTCGCTTAACCCATGCAGGTGTCGCGGTGATGGCCGCTTGACCCATGCAGGGGTCGCGGCGTAATGGGTCATTTCCCCATTACATTATTCAGCCATAACACGAAATCAAGCCTTCAAAAGGGTAAAATCACTTATTATTTCATAAAATTCTCTCAAGATCAAGCCCTAGGTGCATCACATTCAAGTCCAAGCCTCAAGATTTCACCACCAATTCTCACGAATTCAGAAACCAAGGTATGTTAGGTGTTCATCCTTGAGTTTCCTTCCACCCTTGGAGTTCAAGAACCCTTTTTAAACTACAAGTTTATTGATTTCATGACTTACATGTTTGAATTGGATTGTGTTCATGTATGTATTGATATTTGGTTTTCAAATCAATATTCATTAAAGGTTTCAAGTGAATTAATTAGCATATATGTAGAATTATGTGATTCTCATGTTAAACCCTTGAATTTGCAAGTTGAATGTTGTAGCCATGATGTTTATATATTGATGATTTTTATGAACACTAATTATGCTCCCCAAGTGTTTGATAGAATGCCTATGTAAATTGAGTAGTGAATTCATGACATGTTATCATGTGGTCCCATTCATATACAAGTTTATGCCTCTCAAGTGTTTAACAAAATGTCTAAATGAATAAGTAATTAATGTAATACTTTCAAGATTTTGCCATGATTTTGCTATTGATGCTATCGCGTCTTAGGGGTATTCAATACCCAAAAATTTAGCTGAATTATAGTAGCTACAGAATAGTCTCAGTAATGTCATGAATGATAGTACTCAGTCAGTTATAGAACTCAGTGAACTCAGTCGAGTTCATTCAGTTAACACGATCAGTAACAGTTCAGTTAAGTCTTGTACAGTCTAGTGATCAGTTCAGTATTTATTCAGTTGGGAGTAGGATTCAGTACCGAGCAAACCTAGGGATCAGGGCTTACCTACTAGTTGAGGGTGTGACCTTTACTAGTAGTCCCTTAGTTCCAGAACTACGTAGTCAGCATAGGTTAAATATATCAACCTGCCAGTTGAGGGTTGATAAAGTGTTTACCTGCCAGTTGAGAGTAACACATATCTCACATGCCAGATGAGGATGATTCTTTTGTAGATCCATATAGCCATTGTTAGTACCCGTGGTACGGTGCTAACACCCTCCCAACTGGGGTCACAGGTTAGACCCCAACTCAGTTTATAATTGGGGTTGTCGGTTAGATGAACACTTCCACAGTTATAGTTTCAGTTTCAGATTCAGTATAGAACTCAGTTCAGTTCTACAGAATTAAGACTGTCAGAAACAGTCACCTAGTAATTAGTAATATAGTTATCAGTAATCTCAGATATCAGTCACTTAGTTATCAGAAATTAGTATTTAGTTTCAGTATGATCTCAGATACAGTATATATATATATATATGTATATACACAGTATGCATAATCAATATTTATAGTCGTTTCAGATACCCATGTACTCTCATCCAGTTATGTTCATATCATTCACTCAGTTACTGTTCATGCATATGAGCCCATGCATTTTAGCCTCATCTCATCTAGCATACCAATAAATTTAACGTACTGACACATACTCTTTCTTTGTGCTATGATGTCTTATATCATAGATTCGGACGCTCAGGTTCCTGACCGTACTTAGCAGTTCAGGTTATTAGCAACAGTTATAGTGGTGAGTCCTCATATATCGACGACAAAGTTATTTATTTCAGCATTCCAGTAGTTCAGTATGTTCAGTAGTCGAAGTTAGTTGGGGATAGGGCTGTTAATTGGGTCGGGCCGGGTCAACCTTGAACTGGCCCATTACATTTAGCCAGTTTGAGGGCCAGGTCTGGTTCTGGGCCAGGTTAAATGGGCCGGTTCAACAGTAAATTTTATTAAAACAACCCGGGACCGTCCCACTAAACCTAACCCGGTCTAACCCACCTAAACCTGGTCCAAAATCCGATCAAAACCCCAAAAAAAATTAAAAGTTTTTTCTCCAATATACACTATATATACCCACCTATATACATTTTAAATACATTAAACAATATATATACACTATATATATAGTATATACTACATTAGAATTTAAAAAACATTTACACATATATACAATTACACATGTAACCGTGTATACAACTATACGTTAGTTAAATATATATACTACTCTAAATAAAACATGTACTACAAGATATATACCACAATATAATGATATATATACTAATTTATAAAACATATACATATGTATACATTAAATATATACTACTTTAGAGTCTATAGAAGATATATACACATGTATACGTACCATTCAATATATATGTACTACTTTAAATAAAACATATACTATAATATATATACTACAATATATACACACACTATATATATAGTTATATACTAAATTATAAAACATATACACATGTATACGCTAAATATATACTACTTTAGAGTCTATATTCTATATATACACATATTTACATACCATTCAATATATGTATGATATACCCAAATTACAACTCTCTTACGAGAGAGTAAGCGGTCGCTGTCAAATATAGAAACCCAACTGGGTTGGGTGTTAAATCCCACAGGGAATACCATGTTTCAATAAGTATTGTGATTGTTATTAGACTGTTGATCTAAGGCTCCAAAATAAAAAAGGGGTTTGGAAATGTTAATAGTGCTCTTTTGTATTTGTGTTACACAAAAGTCCAGATACTGAGAGTGAATGTAGATGTAATTCCAATGAGAATGAGTTTACTATAGTTATGCTTACCAAGATGTTCAAACAATTAGGGTTGTGAGGTTGTGTTTGAATTCTAACTTATGTGTATCCAATTTGCAAGAATTATTGAATTCTAAAAATTACCCACGTGTTTCTCAACCTAATGAGTATTTCATCCTTTACTTCTCTCAAACTTAAAGGGTTCATGCATTATTCAATAAAACTCTCATAAGGGTTGATCCTGTTAAGGCATCAATCCGTTAATCCCAAAGGGTAAACCTATGGAGTTCATGTGAATCACTTCTTTTCCCAACATCCACTTTCTTGTCAGACAAGTGGAGTCCATGGGCTCACTTCTCAAGTTTGCAATCAAGAGATGTCATTAAAATGAAGAAAGATTCATGCAATTTCGATAGATGTTAGAAAATAAACCCATTCACAACCCAAAGTAGTTCTCTACATCAAGGCTCCCATAACCCTAGTTATGGGAGTTTAGCTACTCATCTCCATGTTAGAAATTAAAGTTATATTGATGTTTATAAATAACTTCAGAAGAGTACTTACAAAAGTCAAAATATTGATCTTCTCAATATTCGATGGAAAATATGAAAACTAATAATCACCTCTCAATCTCTAGGTTCAAATCTCAATAAAAAGTAGTACAAAGCTCTCAATAGAGGAGAAAGTATGAAACTGAAGACAAAAGATATAGAATAAACCCCAATACTTGGTATTTATATGATTCCAGAAATGGGGTTTTAAAATTTAAACTTAGATTCTCTGCGTTTTGGTTGACGGGTCAAGCGACGGTCCGTCACAGGCCCGACGGTTCATTGCCTGCATCATCGCAGGGTGTCCAGTGACTCCATGTTCTATTTTTGGGAGACGGGTCAAACAACGGTCCATTGTATGTCTGACTTTTTGTCACCTGCATCATCGTAGGGTGTCTAGTGACTTCATGTTCTACTTCTGGATGACGGGTAGTGCGACGGCCCATCGCAAGGTCGATGGTTCATCGCCTGCATCATCGCAGGACTTCCAATGATTGTACCTTCTATATTATGGCGATGGTTCACACCGACTATTTGTCACAGGGCCGACGGTCCACCGCCTGGACCGTTGCAGGCCGTCCAGAGTCTATGCCTTCTATTTTTAGTCGACGGTTTAGACCGACGAATCGTCGCAAGGTCGATGGTATATCGCTACTCAATTTGCCTTTGTTTTGCTCAGATTGTCTAATTTATCCTTCACACTCAGTCCTTACCCTGAAAACACTAAAATACCATGTTAAATACAACCATGGTTGCTTGAAAACACACAATTATCCTAAGAAAAAGGCCTAAAATGTTCCGTCAAAAGTCAGAACATCAAACACTCTAAACTTAAGGTAATTGCTTGTCCTCAAGAAACTCAACACCGGGATACATATATGAAAAACATCATGATGGATAGTTCACAGTAAAACCAACACAATCATTCAATCATTCCACTACCCATTTGGTTATGCCATTTCCACACACATGGATCCACTATTGGCATTAACTTCTAATCAGCACATTTATAGCTACAGATACGACACCCCAAAGAACTAAATAGAATATATATAACTCAACATGCCCTCACATCCAAAGAAATCCACCTCACATCACACAGTTAAATTGTGGACAAAACTAAGCTTCTCATTCTCTGAAAAGAAGTTGCCAACACAGTGTACACCTATAAACTTGCCCTTATCATCTAATGTTCTCTTATGATTAACTCGCTAAGATCAAGTAGGACTTGATAAGGTTTGTAATGAGGTTTTAGGCTCGGTGAAGGTTATTCATTTGGGTAAGTGACTTAAAGTACAAGAATTTCACTCTCTTTACCCTATTTGGTAGTTACTTACCAGAATTAAGGACCCTCTCATTCAATCACAGTTATTCTTCAGTGCTCTTGTCATAACCCAATTTTTTTTTTGAGAGACACAACATAATCCACCCTCAACTTATGCTGATGCAAAATATTGAGGTGCATAATATCTATTTAGATTGCTAACTAGGCCAGGGCCGGATGCTACTCTTCACATTACTTTCAACTCAACCTCCTAGGCTACTAATAATCCAGCAGTAGCCACCCTCAACTTAGGTGATTTGCCTAAGTTAAAGTGCATAATGTCAACAATTGGACCAGGACCAAAGTTAAATGCTTAACCCCTTCTAGAGAGTGAATCAAACTTAGTTGGATAGAAAAACACTACCACATCTCAAAAGGGTTGACAAAGGGAACACAATATTTTTTGGTGGGTCAATCATTTGTCTAAGTGGACTAACAATACCAGAAGGCATACTATCCTCTCTTATTGAGTCAAAACACACGACAATATCTGATGAACCGGGAAAGTTCTAGGTGTAACACTTATGTCAGAACTACACAAATACTCACCCACACAGGCACTGAGTTAATTTCTATCCTACTAATTTTTGGGATCCCGATCACATAGCTAGGCCTTGCTTTATTACTAACTTCTAATGCCATTAACAGAGTCACACATGGTTTCAAAACACTTTGCCACTTGGTAAGAGGAATTAATTATACGAAAATAAAAAATATAATTTTCTTCCACCAACAATTGTCATCCACATATGTACAATAAGGTGCCAGCAGGAATGGAACTTTTATTTCATGCAACCATATTACCAACCAAACATGAAACTAAAAATTCAACAAACAGAACATAAAAATGAAAAATTAACACTTAGATATGCCGATAATATCGGCAACATAGCCCCCACCAAGCACACCCACCCCACATAAAAAAATGTTTTGTCCTTAAATGCATAAAATTGTAAGTACAAAGGATGGGAAAATACTTGTTGCGTCTCTTATTCAATCTGAGGTGTCAGTGAAGTGTGAGGAGGTGCCAGTGTCCTCAACAGGTTCAATGTTGACTCCCATGGTGGTGGGAGTACTCAAAATCTCTCCCTCCAGAGTCGGAGGTAACACATCTCTGATAGGGTCTAAAATTTGACCCCTGACTGGGGCCTAACTAATGGATACTCCAGCTGCTTCATCTTAAAGCCTTTTCTTCTTCTTCTCTGCCTCTCTCCTTGACTTCTTTACTACCCACCGTATCTGGTAATCTTTGAATTATTCAGGTGACATGGCTGCCAGTCTTCGTTTTTTTTTTCTTAGTAGATTTTTCAGTCTTCTTGTTTGATTCTGCTACCTTCTTACATTTTTCTTTGATCGATCACCTAAATAAGTGCACAAGACCTTTGTTCTCTTCACTAACAACCTAGACTGTATCGAATGTGGTCTGCTGTGGCTGCTGACTTATCTTATCGACATCTTTCCAGAGCCGTCTAACCTCCTCGATTACTTTAGCAAAATCAGGAATGGACATTCCATCCAAATTTTTGTTTATGTTCTCTTCCATGTTGTCTATGCGTAGCTGGACGTTTCTGAAGGGGCGCAATGCATCCTCCACAATTTTCTCCACAAAGGGTCTGAAATCTTTCCCCCAAATTGCTATCTGCTTTTTGACCTTTTTGATGGTTCATACAGTCTTTGCGAAGTTATCAGGGTTCAGACTATACTCAAAAGTTTAGGGTGGGACAGACGTAGAGTTTGGGGTCCCGCCCATCGGCATAGAAGCTGAACCAGTAGAGGTGATACGAGGCACATACATAGTCAAAGGCAACGACATACCTGCAGGAAAATCTGATGGTTCAAGCACCTATACTGACTGAGTTTGTTGGGTTGGAGGTCTATTGATTCGCAAATTAAATCTCGAGTCATCCTTCGTCTTTTAATGTCCTGCTTGTGCAGTGCTAGGACCTCGTTGTCTACTCCATTGATCAAAGAAACTTTGGCCTTTATGTACAACTCAGTGATAAGGCAAGGAAACGATAGTGCAGTGTGAGTCTTGTGAGAACGAAAAAACAACTCATCAGAAATGATGTGCCCAAAATCTACGGTTAACTCTTCTATCAAAGAGGAAACAATCACAGCTCTGGTGCTCTCTAAACGATCATCACAACCTGTTTTCATAAGCCTCAATCGTACAATCGTCCACCAGAACTTGGCCCTGAAACTTAGTGATTTCTTTGATATTTTTTCATGGGGGTCAAGCAACCATACAGGCTCGCCCCCATCTGTCAGTATTCCAGCTAACCATGGCCATTGTTTAGCCCATGAAAATATTCGATGCTCCAACTCTGGAATATCCCCTAGTATCTTATAGTTAGGCCCAAATAGAAATCTGTTCAAAGTTCTCTCTGAAATGTCAATGTCGACTCCTCTCACAGGAACCGTATCAAGCTTGTTCATATTGCCAGCTGATGAACCTTTAGGGCAGTCCTTCTCTAGCAATGCCAGATAGTTGGTAAAAAATTCACGAACCAAGTTTGGTTGGTAAGGTCCAAGTGGCTTGCTCATCCAGGCCAACTCATATGCATTAAAACGACGCTCAAGTTCTGGATACTCATGCAGAGTTGTTGTGATGATCCGGTGCTCCTAAAAAATTATCCTTTTGATAGGCATCCTATCCGTTGGTGCCATCCCTTTGTAGAAAATGTCACGGGCACCCGCTACTTGCCATCTTATAGCTTTCCTTAGTTGTTGATCCTTGCGTCGAATTACATTTGGATCCTCTTATTCTGGGACCTTTTCTTGAGTGGGGTTAGAAGTTTCAACTCCCACCTCGAGAGGAACTGAAATGGAGGTACTATTGATGCTACTTTCCACCACTCTGTCAGACGAGAAAGATGAAGAAACCACTCGTTGACTTCGCCGAGTGTTATGGGCTGGTGCGTTAGATCGGGCTTCTTGGCCTCTACCTTGACCTCTGATTTATGGTAATTTGGGAGCCATGGTACCTACAAATGTAGTATTTATCAATATATAGTTTTAAACCAGAGAAAGAAATTTTTCTGACCATCGACAGTTAAAGGCAACAGTCCATCGAGTATGCGATGGTCCGTCGACTCAAACCGTCAGGATCGTTCCAGTAGCTCTTTTTCTGCAAAATATTCGATGATCCAATGCGATGGTCCATCAAGTATGTGATGGTCCATCGTGCATACCATCGACTATAATTGACAGATTCAACTCTCATTTCGGCATTTTGTCAAACACCTTGCGTGCATCTCATGTAGGGATGATTTTTATAATATTTTGATCGATCATACCTCACCCTAACTTTCCATTCTTAGTCCATGGGTTACTCAGACTTCCCCCAAGACAGTAGATGCAACACTTCGACTAACATCAACAACATACCAATAAAATTTGCAAAAGAAATAACTTTGATGCACCGGGTTGTTTTCACCTATTTGATTTCTCATCATATTGAAGAAAAGAAAAGGAGAATTCATACTTGATTACTGCAGTATTGAATTACTACTTGGTCTTGCACAATACACTTCAAACAGTCGGATGAAGATTTGATTTAGCGAAGTGAACTTATGACTTGTGATGAGAAAATGAAACAGGAAGGAGTAGCTTTTAAATAAAAAGGGAAAAAAGGGAGTTGAGAAGTTAGAAGGGAGAATAAAAAGGCACAGGTGCATTGAACAGGTGGGAGTTACTTAGATCTTTAAATTATCAATTTCAAACCATTCGGATCAGATAAGAATACAAATTTCAGCTATTTAAACTTATCTGACTCGACCCGCATAACTAGGGTTAAGTGCGACGGTGAAATTGACGGTCCGTTGAGTATGTGACGGTCTGTCGGACATACCGTCGTGACTATCCAGTAAACTAACCTTGGGGCCAACCTACGATAGTTCAAACGACAATCCGTCGATTATGCGATGGTCCGTCAGATAATTCCATCTCTACTTTTCCAGATTCTTGGTTTCTGGACATGGTTGTGATGATTGCCCACGACAGTCCGTCGATCTTGCGATGGTTCGTCGGGTGATCCGTCGGTCACGCGAAACTCTTTTAGCTTTTGTATTATCTGTATTGTTGTACCTGCACACTTCCACAACCCTTCAGCTTGCATAAATCAACAAAACAAACAACTAAATAACTTAAATAAATGTTATTCAACAACTCAATGTGGGTTGCCTCCCACTAGCTCCTGATTTATTGTTGCGGCATGACTTAGTTATATCAATTACTCATACTTCATCGAGATAGAAAGTAGCGATACTTTTTATCGAGTTCTTTGGACCGATATAAAGTTTGACTCGTTGCCCATTAACTTTGAAGACACTTCCATTTTCATTTTCAAGTTCAACTACTCCAGATGAGTAAACTTGACTAACTTTAAATGGGCCTGACCACTTAGACTTAAGTTTACCTGGGAACAGTTTGAGCCTGAAGTTGAATAGAAGCACCAAGTCACCTTTTTGAAATTCTCTCTTTTCAATTCTGCGATCATGGTATTTCTTCATTCGTTCCTTGTATAGGTCAGCTCTCTCACACGCTCTGATATGGAACTCATCCATCTCATTAAGCTACCCCAATCTCATATTTGCCACCTCATTCCAGTTTAGATTCAGACGCTTCAGCGCCCACAGTACTTTATACTCTAGCTCAATTGGCAAATGGCATGCCTTGCCATAAACCAATTGGTATGGCGATATGCTAATAGGTTTCTTGAAAGTTGTTCGATATGACCATAATGCATCGTCCAGCTTCCTAGACCAATCCTTCCTGCTAGCATTTACAGTCTTGGCAAGGATAGCCTTGATTTCCTGATTGGAGATTTCCACTTGCCCACTTGTTTGCGGGTGATACGGCGTAGCTACCTTATGATGTTTAACTCCATATTTTTCCAAGGCAACTCTAAATATCTTGTTGTAGAAGTGCGATCCTCCATCGCTTATGATGGTACATGGTACCCCAAAGAGAGAGAAGATATTTCTCTTTAAAAATGCAACAACCCGATTTCCTTCATTATCCGCTAGAGCTACAACCTCAACCCATTTTGCCACGTAGTCAACAACAATAAGTATGTACTTCATTCCAAATGAGATCATGAAGGGCCCTATGAAATGTATACCCCACACATCAAATAATTCTACCTCCAGCATTTTAGACATTGGCATCTCATGGTGCTTTGAGAAGGACCCTTGCCTTTGACATTGGTTACATCTCTTCACAAACTCATAAGCATCCTTGAACAAAGAGGGCTAATAGTATCCACTCTGAAGTACTTTCTTTGCAGTCCGATCACCTGCGTGGTGACCTCCAACTAGGGAAGCATGGCTTGCTTCCAATACACTCAGCATTTCTACTTCTGGGATGCACCGTCTAATAATACTATCTGCACATTGCCAAAAAAGATACGGCTCATCCCAGAAGTAATGGGTCACATCATGAAGAAACTTTTTTCTTTGATGAAAGGAAAGATTTTTTGGTACCACCTCACTTACCATATAATTCACGAAGTCAACATACCAAGGGACTTTTTCAAACACTGCAGCCAATACTTTCTCATCAGGAAAGGAATCATCAATCTCAAGCCCATCTTTGACTACTTGCTCATCTTCGAGTCTGGCTAAGTGATCAGCTACTTGATTCTTACATCTCTTACAATCCTTAACCTCGAAGTCAAATTCCTGAAGTAGCAAGACCCACCAGATCAACCTTGGTTTAGTATCTTTCTTCGCCATTAGGTACCTCAAGGTAGCGTGGTCAGTGTGTACCACTACCTTGGTACCTAGAAAATATGGTCAAAACTTCTCAAAAGCATACACCACTGCTAGAAGTTCCTTATTTGTGACGGTGTAGTTTTTTTGAGTTCCATTCAGTGCTTTACTGGCATAATAAACTAGATGAAATAATTTGTCCTTCTTTTGCCCCAACACAGCTCCGAGGGCAATACCGTTTGCATCATATATTATCTCAAACGGTTTTGACCAGTCCGGTGTAACAATGATAGGGGCCTCAACCATCTTCCTCTTAAGGCATTCAAATGCCTTAACGCAATCAGCGTCAAAGAAGAACTTAGTTTTCTTCTCTAAAAGTTTGCAAAGTGGATTTGCAATTTTAGAGAAGTTTTGTATAAACCTCTGGTAAAATCCAACATGTCCAAGGAAACTACGCACCCCTTCCACTGAGATGGGAGGTGGTATCTTCTCAATAAACTCTACCTTAGCTCGATCGACCTCTATCCCTTTTGCTGAAATTTTGTCCCCGAGAATAATGCCCTCCTTCACTATGAAATGGCATTTCTCCCAATTAAGCACAAGATTGAATTCCACACACCTCTGTAAATCCTTACTCAAGTTCTCCAGGCATAGCCCAAATGAATCTCCTACCACAAAAAAATCATCCATGAACACCTCCAAGGTGTCCTCAACCATATTCGAGAAAATAGACATCATACACCTTTGAAAGGTAGCGGGTGCATTACATAACCCAAACGGCATCCACTTGAATGAAAAAGTCCCATACGAACATGTGACATTGTCTTTTACTGATCTTCAGGAGCAATACAGATTTGATTATAGCCAGAATATCCATCCAAGAAGCAATATAACCCCTTTCCCGCTAACTGATCAAGCATTTGGTCCATGAAGGGCATTGGGAAGTGGTCCTTTAAAGTCTATGAGTTTAGCTTGCAGTAGTCTATGCAAAATCTTCAATCAGTCATAGGACTGAGAGTAATCAACTTGTTCTTTTCATTTGCAACAACAGTCATGCCCCATTTCTTGGGCACACATTGAACCGAGCTCACCCATTTATTGTCGGAAATAGGATAAAACACTCCTGCATCTAGCTACTTAATAATTTCCTTCTTAACCAACTCTTGCATTGGTGGGTTAAGTCGGCGTTGATGCTCAATGGTAGGAGTACATTCTTTCTCACGTTGTATCTTTTGAGTGCAGATGCCAGGAGGAATGCTAATAATATCAGCAATAGTCCAGCCTATTGCTCTTTCATATCTTTGAAGCACCGAAATAAGTGCTTCCACCTGCTGCTCACCCAGTTCAGCCGTAATAATAACAGGTAGTGTATTCCCACTGCCCAGGAACATATACCTTAAATGACTGGATAATTTTTTGAGCTCCAAGACAGGTGGTTCTTCGATAGAGGGCTTAGCAGGTGGACTAGGACAATATTCTAAGTCCAAGTCCAACTTCTTGGGGACATATGAGTAAGACCCCATACCCGTTAAGGAACAAATAGTCTCTTCATACTCTTCTATACCATCCTAATCAAAATTCATCAACACTGCAACCAAGATTTCAACAGCAAATTTCTCTTCTATCGGCATTTCCTGCCCCTCCTCATAATAGACATCTACAATGGAAAACACACTCATTTCTTTCTGCTGCTTCATTGATTGGTACACATCAAATTGCAAAACTTCATCATTCAGCCTAAATAAAATCTCATTAGCTCGTAAATCAATCAGTGTACTTTTAATTGTGAGGAAAGGTCGACCCAAGATTATGGGCACCTCAAAATCCACCTCGCAATCCAGAATAACAAAATCTATAGGAAATATGAAACTAGAAACCTTCAACAACACATCATACAAAATACCAACAAGTTATTTGAACAACTTATCGGCCATCACAAGTCGCATGTTAGTGGGTGTGGGATCTCTCAAACCTAACTTTTTGTAAACAGCTAGCGGCATCAGATTGATGCTAGCTCCCAGGTCTCATAGAGCTTTTGCAAAGTCAAGAGGTCCAATAGTGCATGGGATAGTAAACTCCCGGATCTGCCTTTTTCTACACCAGAGACCTTATGGAAATAACACCACAATGATATAAATTGTCCATCAGCTCAAAACTAACCGACCGCTTCTTTGTGATGAGGTATTTCATGAACTTTGCGTACTCGGGCATTTGATTTAATTCCTCCACCAATTATAGATTAATCGTCAACTACTTCAGCATAGCCATAAATTTGCTGAACTTAGTGTTGTCGGCTTTCTTCTTCAACCGATAAGAAAATAGAGGAGGTGGTTTTGGAAGAGTGGTAACCACCACTTCAGTCTCCTTTCCCTTATTCTTTTTCAACTCATCAACCTGCTAACTTTTGGTTGGTGTGTCATCAATAACCTCATCTGATTTCCCAGACTCCACCGGATGATAAATCTCTTCTTTTTCAACATTATCGGCTATAATATCAACTGCAGGCTTACCCAAAGGAGGGCCTGCCAATACCTTACCACTTCTAGTAGTGATAGCCATACAAGATCCATTATTTCATGGGTTCTAAATGGTGTCACTTGGCAATGTTCCAGTCTTTCTCTGATTCAAAGATGTCGAGAGCTGGCTTATTTATTGCTCCAACTACTTGATAGAGGTAGAGTGCGAGTTCACCAACTGACTCATAGAAGATAAATTGCTTTTCATGGTAGTCACTCCAGAGTTGGTAGCTTCAACTCCCTTTAATAATTTCTCCATCATATCCTCCATGGACATATTACCAGAGCTAGTTGCAACACTATCTTTACTTTCGGGAGGTACATATAGTCCACTTCTATCATTCTTACCTTTCTAATTTCCTTGCTCCCTATCCTTATAACCAGCCTTGTCGTAGTAGTTTCGACCTTAATTTCCTTGGTTATTGCCTCAAAAATCCCCTGATTATTCAAATAGTTAGCCTCTTCTTCCAAATCAGAATCATCTCTACCTTTAGCTATAACAACCTTTATTTTTTTAGACTTTGCAGATAATAGATGCTTGGTCAACAGATCCATCTGCGTCTTTAAGTGTGCCATTTATTGATCACGCTCTTCCTCTTTCTTACATTGTTCTGTAGGTATGCCAACAGACACAGTAGGGCTTGCTACCACAGAATCCTTGTTATGCCAAGCTTTACTTTGTTTGGTCATCCGATCAAGCAACTCTAAGGCCTCCTAAAAAGTGAGATCCACAAATGATCCCCCTGCATCATTATCAATAACTAGCTTCGTAATAGAGTTTAAAGCCTAATTAAGAGTCTCCATCAGATGAATATCTGTCATATTATGGTTCGGACACTGTGTTAGCTTCTTTTTGAACCTCTCCCATGTCTCATGAAGGACTTCGATTGGGAGCTTCCTAAATTTGCTGATCTCGACCCTTAACTTTACCCTTCTAGAAGGCGGAAAGAATCTTTCTAGAAAAGCCTCTTTCAATTGCCTTCAGTTGGTTATGGAATCGGGCGTCAGCTCATTAATCCATAATGTTGCCTCCCTAGATAGAGACAACGGAAATAAATTCAGCCGGATGACATTCTGTCCCACTCTCGGGTTATCAAAGGACTTGCAAATAGTGACAAAATTCACTAAATGCATATTGGGATCATCTCCCGGGAGTCCACTAAACAACCCTTATAGGTGAAGGAGTTGGATCATTGTACTGGAAATACTGAACTTTCTCCTGGTGCTAGAGGTGAAGGAACAATATCTCTAGTGGCACCAACTCCGCCCATCCATCTTCATCATCATTAAGATCAAATTGAATAGCTTGATGATTAGGTCTCTCCCTGAAAGGACGATTTCTGTTCACATTTTGTTTACTGGTGCAGCTACATTCTCTGCACGCCTTCGATTAGCAGGATCTAACAAGTCATCATCCCCTAAATCATCATTTTCAGGGTTAGGATGACGTGCTTGCTGGACATCATTCTGCTAATTTAGTTGAGCTCTAGCCAATGCGGCTAGTCTCTCAGCATCTTGGGGTTCTATCATTATGCCAATAAGTTGCGATTCTGGATGTATTGGTAATAACGGTGCACCCGATCTCCGTGTACTTGGCATACACAAAAATTCCCCTATACAAACAAAAACAATAAATAAAAATAAAATTTGGGAAACTTGACCAAAGGTCAATTAACAAACACAAACTTAATTGACAACCGTATTCCCCGACAATGGCGCCAAAATTTAATACGCCCAAATTACAACTCTCTTACGAGAGAATAAGCGGTCGCTGTCAAATATAGAAAATCAAATGGGTTGTGTATCAAATCACACAGGGAATATCATGTTCACTAAGTATTGTGATTGTTATTAGACTGTTAATCTAAGGATTCAAAATTAAAAAGGGGTTTGGAAATGTTAACAGTGCTCTTTTGTATTTGTGTTACATAAAAGTCTAGCTACTGAGAGTGAATTTAGATGTAATTCCAATGAGAATGAATTAACTAGAGTTATGCTCACCAATATGTTCAAACAATTAAGGTTGTGAGGTTGTGTTTGAATTCTAACTTATGTATCCAATTTGCAAGAATTATTGAATTCTAAAGATTACCCACGTGGTTCTCAGCCTAATGAGCATTTCACCCTTTACTTCTCTCGAACTTAAAGGGTTCATGCATTATTCAATAAAAATCTCATGAGGGTTGATCCTATTAAGGCATCAATCCATTAATCCCAAAGGGTAAACCTATGGAGTTCATGTGAATCACTTCTTTTCCCAACATCCACTTTCTTGTCAGACAAGTGAAGTCCATGGGCTCACTTCTCAAGTTTGCAACCAAGAGATGTCATTAAAATAAAGAAAGATTCATGCAATTTCGATAGATGTTAGAAAATAAACCCATTCACAACCCAAAGTAGTTCTCTACATCAAGGCTCCCATAACCCTAGTTATGGGAGTTTAACTACTCATCTCCATGTCAGAAATCAAAGTTATATTGATGTTCATAAATAACTTCAGAAGAATAATTACAAAAGTCACAATATTGATCTTCTCAATCTTTGATGGAAAATATGAAAATTAATAATCACCTATCAATCTCTAGGTTCAAATCTCAATGAAAAATAGTAAAAAGCTCTCAATAGAGGAGAAAGTATGAAACTGAAGACAAAAGATATGGAATAAACCCTAATACTTGGTATTTATATGATTCCAGAATTGGGGTTTTAAAATTCAAACTTAGATTCTCCGCATTTTGGTCGACAGGTCAAGCAACAGTCCATTGCAGGTCCGACGGTTCGTCGCCTGCATCATCGTAGAGTGTTCAGTGACTCCATGTTCTGCTTCTGGGCGATGGGTCAAGCGACGGTTTGTCGCATGTCCGAAGTTCCATCGCCTGCATCATCGCAGGGTGTGCAGTGACTCCATGTTTTGCTTTTGGATTATGGGTAGTGCGACGGCCTGTTGCAAGATCGACGGTTCGTCGCCTGCAACGTTGCAGGACTTCCAGTGATTGTGCCTTATGTATTATGGCGACGGTTCATTGAAGGGTCGATGGTCCATCGCTTGGACCATCGCAGGCTATCCAGATTCTATGTCTTCTGCTTTTTGTCGATGGATTAGACCAATGGATCGTCGCAAGGTCGACGGTCCGTTGCATGAGCCGTCGCTGCTCAATTTGCCATTATTTTGCTCAGATTGTCTAAGTTATCCTTCACACTCAGTCCTTACCCTGAAAATACTAAAATACCATGTTTAATACAACCATGGTTGCTTGAAAACACATAATTATCCTAAGGAAAAGGCCTAAAATATTCCGTCAAAAGTCGAAACATCAATGTACTACTTTAAAAAATATGCTCCAAGATATATACTACAATATAATGATATATAAACTAATTAATAAAACATATACACATGTATACATTAAATATATATTACTTTAGAGTCTATAGAAGATATATACACATATATACGTATCATTCAACATATATGTACTACTTTAAATAAAATATACTACAATATAATGATATATATACTAATTTATAAAACATATACACATGTATACGTTAAATATACACTATTTTAGAGTCTATAGAAGATATATACACATATATACGTACCATTCAATATATATGTACTACTTTAAATAAAATATATACTAAAATATATATACTATAATATATACACACACTATATATATAGTTATGTACTAATTTATAAAATATATACACATGTATATGTCAAATATATACTCTTTTAGAGTGTATATTCTATATATACGCATATATACGTACCATTCAATATATGTACTACTTTAAAAATATGGTACAAGATATATACTACAGTATAATGATATATATACTAATTTATAAAACATATACACATGTATACGTTAAATATATACTACTTTAGAGTCTATAGAAAATATATACACATATATACGTACCATTCAATATATGTACTACTTTAAAAGATATGCTACTTAATATAATAAATTAATAATACTTGATAGTAAATTAGTAATATATTAAAACTAAGCATTTAATTTAAACTAGAAATTCAGTTTAAATCATTAAATGGAAAAATTACAAAGTAAGGACTAAGGAGTGAATGGATGTTATATTTTATTAATTGCAAAATGATTCAAAATTTATAATGTACATAAATGAAAAATCTACAAAGTTCTCATCATTTTTTCCAATTCATCCATGTTAATATTAATGGGAACTTGCATAGGATAGTCAAACTAAATGGGGGAAAAACCATGCATTGGATTTGATTCTGCTGAGTTCTCCCTTGAAGTCATAATTTCTTCAAGTTTCTTTTCGTCATTCGGCTCTACCTCCATTCCTTGATTTCTTCGTTCCTCTCTAATTCAATCTCTAAGGTAAACTAGAACATTCATATCATTGCTTCCCAATGAGTGTCGGTTGTCTCCAAGCTATTGTCATCCCTGACTAAAAGTGCTCTCCGATGCAACGGTTGATATTGGAACATTCAATATATCTCTAGATAATCTTGAAAGCACGGGATATTATGTTTCATTATTCCTCCACCAATCCAACGCGTTGATCCATCGTCTGCGATTCTCTATCGGCGTTCGAAAATAATACTTAAGCTCTTCCCAAGATGTTGTTGTGTAAACTCCCGCCTCAGCATTGTTCCAACAATTTAAATCATAAAAGTAATCAGGAAAATCACTATGTGCCGGCCTTTTAGAAGATGATGGATCCTCGGGAGGATGAGGAGCGATATTTAGAGTGATATTTGTCGGTATAGCTAAATCAAGTAAATCAGCATAATGATTATATAATTTATCTATATAAGCGTTAGCATCACTCATAGCCGTCCACAAATTGGTTGTTCTTATTATTCATCATCAGAATCATTGTTAGTATTTATATCTAAGTTAGAATAAATAAGAGTACTAAAGTGGCACATAGTAGTATATTTCATACACAGATTTAGCATAGAACCAACCAAGTAAATAGGGGGAATCGAAAAAAAATATTTTTTAAATTTAGCAAACATAGCACCAACAGCTTCTTTGTAACCCTCTTTATTCTTATATTCTTTGAGCAAACCAGAAATATCGGCTATATATGCTAAAATATTACAAACAGTAGGATAATAAGCACCAAAAAATTCAACCGTAGCTATATAATTTTTTTTTCAAAACTTAACAAGATCATCAATTATAGCCCAATCAGAATCATTTAGCATACATTCAGTCGAATCAACAAATGAACCACAATGTTGGTTAAAAGTTAGTGTAATAGGAACTCTATATTTATGATAAGTTTTTAAAAAATCATACGTAGCATTCCATCTAGTATCACATTCTTCAGGCGTCAAAATCGGTGCAAGTCCATTTTGTTCACATTTAACTTTAAATTCTCTAATTCTTTTTCTTCAATTATTTCTTTGAATAAAACCAACAACAAGCTGGATTTTTTCAATATAAATCTCAAAAAACTCAAGACCATCTCTTACAATTAAATTAAATTATATATATGACAAGCACACTTAACATGAAATATTTCAGGTAACGACGGAGATAGCTTAGATTTTAACTTTGTAATAGCAGTCTTGTTGATAGAAGCATTATCAAAAGCAATACATAAGATTTTATTTTCAATACCATAAAATTCTGCAACTTTAGCAATCGAATCAGCAATAAAATCTCCAGTATGTTTACGATCTTCATCATACAAAAAAGTTAGAATCCGTTTTTGCATAACAAAATTACTATCTATCCAGTGACAAGTAATGGTTAAATAATCATTTTTATTAATAGCACGACCAAGATTAGAAGTTAGAGCCATTCTACATTGACTATTTTTTAACAATGTAGATAAATAAAAATAATATTGTGAATGAAATCTAAAAATATCGGACCGACAAGTACTTCTAGGAATACCATTAAACATAGGATTATAAATTGCTTGAATATAATGAATAAAAGCATCAGAAGAAGAAAAACTGAAAGGAAAACAACCCCAACTACCATTTTTGTTATTTCTTCCCGATCCCTCAATTTATTATACTTCTTAATTACCTGACCAGTTGCTGGGTCCATTCTAGTTTGTGTTGGCCCACCAACATCCTGACCACCTTTTGCAATAAGTAACTCTCTTTCGTGATTATCACTTATATGTCTCATTAACGTACCCGTTTGCTTACCTCCTCTTTTATTCTTATATATTTGTTGACAAATATTGCATTGCTCCTCAGTATCTGATATACGTGTAAAAAATTGTCATGCAATACTAGTTGTTTTACGAGCTCTTGGGGGATGGGGAGGGCGATTAACTAATTCAGATCTAATATTAGCATTTCCTACTGTGGGTGTCTCACCAATATTTTCATCATCTTCATCTAAATCAATCGCATCTACTTCATTTTCTTTTTCTATAGCGTAATTTTTCTGAGCTTCTACATAATTCATATCGTGAGCACCTACACCTACTTCTTCCTCAAAAGGTTGACTAAGTGGTACCGGAGGCAGAGGCACACATGTATATCTACTACTTGAAGTAACTCTACCGCTAGTAATTCACTTTTTACTACTACTATCACTTTCGGGATAAAAAATTTTTACACTTTTAGTGGCGAGGTTTCTTAAGTTATCCTTAATATAAATCAAACTAAAAAATTCAAAATACACAAATATGATAAAATTAAATATTCAACAATTAATAAATTAATTAAAAATTAAAAGTAAGAGATAGAACGACAAAACTAAATTTTGAAAGTATCCGAAGGTTGAAACTTTAGAAACTTTCACTCGTACTTTGTAATCGCAAAATTAAAAAATTAAATTGAGCACTTCAGGAAATATATAGAATATTTGAATTTTGAGAATTGAGATTTGAGAGAATAAAAATTATGTGGAAAATGATTTAAAAGTATAGGGTAATTATAGAATTTTTTTGGGGTTTAAAGAAATATTTTAGTTGAATGTTTTTATTTAAAATGGGCATTTAACCGTTTTTGGGGCCCAAACATCATATAGTCATTGGGCCCAACGGTCAAATGGTCCAAACCGTCAAATATATATATATATATATATATATATATTTTAAAAAAATAATACCGGGCCGGTTAATCAGCGGTCCTAGACCGGGTTTGGTTCGGGCTGGGTTAATCAGGCCCAAAGAAAATATAACCTAGCCCAGGACCCAGAACCCTACAACCAGTGGGCTGACCGAGCCGGGCCGCTATGGTGGGCCAGTTCGGGCTGGGTCAAATCATCCCATTTGACAGACTTAGTTGGGGACTTGTCCCATCAACTCTATATTCAGACAGTTAAAGGCTTTCAGACTAGAACATACAGTTATTGTAATACCTCAAACTTTCTTTAAGTCTACTATCGTCTCTAGAAGGTTAAGGAATGACTTCCTAAGTGAGTAATGTTTTAAAATCGTAAAGAATATTCCTAATTTTGACTTTTTATTGTGTGAGAAATTGAATTAGCTTTCCAACGATATAAGATTGCCTAAATCTGATAACCGGGTAAGAAGTTGTGGCTAATTTAAGTTCTAGTCATAAAACACTGTTATTTTGGTGTTTAGCACATCGCGGAGAGGGTTTAATTATCATTTATTCAATTCCAGTGAGGCTACGCGATGGTGGCGCATCGCGGAGGACCCCAATTTCCCAATAGTCAATTTCAAGTAGCCTAGCGCGATCGTGGCACATCGCGCTGAAGTTCCAGGTCCCAATCAGTGGAACAACACGATGTCTCCGCATCGCGGTGACTCCCAGATTCCCAATTGTCAATTTCCAGTGAGCCATCACGATAGTAGCGCATCGTGGTGGCCCATGAAATTGGGCTCCCAGATATATTTTTTCAGTAACGTTAAGGGTTAAAAGGGGGGTATTTTGGGCAATTACCCTACCCCCAATTCATCCAAAAACATAAAATCAATGGTATTACAAAGCTCTTTATGCCCTAAATCCTCATTCTCTTCAAAACAAAACCATAAGCATCCAAATCCTCTTCCAAGAATCTCAAGAGTTCACCATAGTTTTATAAATTGAGTCAAGATTCAAGATTCCTATGCCAAAAGCTTCAAGAACCCTCACTCAAGAGTACGAAAAAGAGTCTCAAGCACATTGTTCATCCAAGTTTATCAATTTAAGGTAAGTGGGGTTTGAACAAGAACACTCATTCCGTTCTTGTGCCCAAAATTTTCACTAATTTACAAAGATACATGATTTTACATGTTTTCCTATGAATTTGAAGTATGAATTTATACCCTATGAGGTTGTTCATGAGATCATGAGATTTTGAATGTTTTTGAAGTTGATTTTATGAGTATGAGTACATTTTTATGAGTATTGCTGAAATTTCCAGATTTTCAAATTATTTATGCGTGTTTATGATATAAAGTATGAATTTTTAGATGTTTGATCGTGATATTGACATATGGGTCATTAAGCCCTATTTTAGAATGTGATTTTGAGAATTGTTGTGCTACATGCACCTTATGATTAGACTATTTTGAAATAATTTAGAAAGATTTGACCCTTTGGTCACAATAGAGTTGAAATCCACTTTACGAAATGAGATTACAGATTTCATAATTAATTTTCTTATGAAATATGAGATTACTTTAAATTGGATTTTCTTGAGACTTTGAGCATAATATTGGGAGTAGTATTTAGCACCGCGTTGGGCATATTACTACGGTTTCATACCCCAGAACTACGTTCCACCGTAGGTTAAGATACTTATTTCCATTATACGTAGGTAACTGAGATAGAGATCACTGAGATAGATTGTTCTATTCTGATGGCAAAGGTAGAACAGGCCTAACATTATGGGGGCTAGTCGTGGGACACTATGGATGCTCACATGGTTTACATGTCATTTAGAAGAACCTCCCAAATAAAAGTGCCCCACTTTTGAAGTAGTTCTTTGAGATAAAATATTTACTATGCAGAATAAAGTTTCAGACTTCATCTAGACTACATGATTTGAGAACAAGAACTAACTACAATCTTTAGAGCTAATTGTAATGGCTCATGGAAATCGAGATTATATGTTTTACTATTCGTTACTTTGTATCTTCAGATTTTAGATTCTTCAAGCTATGTGAGCCACTTACATTTAGCACTACATAATTTTATAACCTGTGATAATATTATTTTATATATTGCATGCACCTCCATATACTTAGTACATCCGCAAAGTACTGATCCACATATATGTCTGTGTTCTACCTTATCTCATAATGTAGGTTTAGGTGCTCAGTCTCAGCAACGTCAGTGATCCCGAGTACCTTGTCTATATTTTCACAGTGGTGAGTCCTCATGGTTCGAGGACCTATTTTCCAGATATTCAGTATTATTATCAGTTGGTTTTATTGATTTCATTTTGAGTCAGTTGGGGATTTATCCCAATGGCTCTCTAGTTTTCTTGACTAGTAGAGGCTTTGTCAGACTAGATTATCAGTATGTTTAGACTTTCGATATTTTGACTGTTCAGACAAGTATTTCCTCATATTCCATTATAATCATGATATGACAATACCATTGTTTTGATTTATTTTTCTCTAAGTTAGCTTTATATGTAGTAGAAGGCTCAAAGGGTTAGTTGAGACTATTTGTAGCCTTATGCACCGTGTGATGCTCCGGGATGGAATTTTGGAGTGTTACAAACTTGGTATCAGAGCCTAAGGTTTAAGGAGTCCTACGGAGCCTGACAAGATGCGTTACGTAGAGTCTTGATCATCGGTGTGAAGCGCGCCACATCTATGAGCAAGAGGCTACGGGACGTTTTAGGAAAAAGTCACCTTTTTCTTTTAGAGTCTATCGTGACTACAACTATCTCTATCCGCTATTAATTCGTGCTCTTTTATTATAGAAAATTCCTCCCCGATAAGCAAATGCCCATAGGAATGTCGATCAGCCACCTCAACTGGCCGATCCCCTGAATGAGAACGTGTCTCATACTGAGTTTTGGGCAGCCTTTCCGGTATTAGCCCAAGCAGTTACTACGAATGTCCAAGCCAATAACCAGGCTACAGTTCTGTACCATCTAGGAGGTGATTTAGCTACAACCATGATTCGTGATTTTATGAGGATGAATCTGCCAGAGTTTTATGGGTCTAAGGCAGGTGAAGACCCACAGTTGTATCTTGAGGAGGTGAGAAAGATCATCCAAGTCATGCATATTTCTGAGGAAGATTGTATAGAGTTGGTATCTTACAGACTGAAAAATATTGCTTATGACTGGGTTGTAGCATGGAGGAAGAATAGAGGGGAGGATGCTGCTCTTACAACTTGGCAGGTGTTCCAGGATATATTCTTGGACAAGTTCTTCCCGCTTGAGATAAGAGAAGCAAAAATTTAGGAGTTTATGAACTTGAGACAGGGATCCATGACAGTAAAGGAGTACTGCCTTAAGTTCAACCAGCTAGCTAAGTATGCTCTTGATTTGATAGCTGATGCTCAAACCAGTATGAGTAAGTTTCTGACTGGAGTATCTGGATTGGTATTGAAAGAGTGTAGGACAGCTATGCTCAATAGGGATATGGATCTTGCTAGGCTGATGATACATGCTCAGCAGATAAAGATAGACAAGATTAAAGAGAGATATAGAGTAAGAGAAAACAAGAGGGCTAGGTTAGAGCAGTATGATCATGATCAGACTAGATCCCATGGAGGGAACCACCTTCAGTTTCAAAGTCATTCTTCTATGCTAGTGCCTTCATCAGCCTGTTCTCCCATACCCAGAAGCAGACATGAGCAGTGGGGTAAGTCTTCTATGTACATATCTCAAAACAGTGTGAGTAGAAAGCCTAATTACCCTCATGCGCCAAGTGTGGTAAAGATCATGGAGGTAGATGTTTATGGTGATAGAAAAGGTGTTATAGTTGTGGATAGAAGGGTCACGGTATTAGAGATTCCCATATGCTAGGTAGGGTAAAAGAGATGTCCGACCTCCGACGCAGGCTACCAGCGCACTAGCTCCTTTAGTCCATCCAGCTCCTCCTTAGGGCGCTTCATCTAGTACCGGTGGCGGTCAGCGCCAGAACCGATTCTATGCTTTACCATCCCATTAGGAGCAAGAGGATTCTCCCGACGTTGTTACTGGTATGCTTCATGTCTTTTGCTTTGATGTGTATGTGTTGTTGGACCCCGGGTCAAGTTTCTCTTATGTGACTCCATTAGTTGTTGTGAACTTTGAAATGAGTCCCAAAAAGATTCCTGAGCCTTTCTTAGTTTCTACTCCAGTAGGTGAGTCTGTTATTGCTAAGAAAGTGTATAAAAAGTGCCCTATTACTGTTCTTCATAGAGTCATATTCGTTGATTTGATAGAGTTGGATATGGTTGATTTTTATCTTATTCTGGGTATGGACTGGCTTCATTCTTGTTATGCATCTATAGATTGTCGTACCTATGTGGTTAAGTTCCAGTTTCCTGATGGGCCAGTTTTCGAGTGGTCCGGGAGTTCAGCATCTCCCAAGAGTCATTTTATATCCTCTCTCAAAGCCAGAAAGCTAATATCCGAAGGTTGCATCTATCATCTAGTTAGTGTTAAAGACACAAAGTCTGAGACTCCAACTATCCAGTTAGTCAGTATAGTTAATGAGTTTCCGGACATTTTTCCAGAAGATCTCCCAGGGGTACCTCTCGATAGAGAGATAGAATTTGGGATTGATCTTCTTCCCGATACACAGCCTATTTCTATTCCTCCATACCGTATGGAACCCGCAGAACTTAAGGAGTTGAAAGAGCAACTCAAAGATCTTTTAGATAAAGGTTTCATAAGGCCCAATGTCTCTCTTTAGGGTGCACCTGTTCTATTTGTGCGAAAGAAAGATGGTTCTTTGCGTATGTGCATTGACTATCGTCAGCTTAATAAGGTCATAGTCAAGAATTAATACCCTCTTCCTAGAATTGATGACTTGTTTGATCAGTTGCAAGGTGAAAGTTATTTCTTAAAGATAGACCTAAGATCCGGCTATCATAATATTAAAGTAAAGGAGTGTGATATCCCAAAGACAACCTTCCGAACCCGTTATGTTCATTTTGAGTTTCTAGTTATGTCTTTCAGGCTAACCAATGCTCTAGCGGCATTCATGGACCTCATGAATCGAGTGTTCAAGCAAAATCTTGATATGTTTGTCATAGTGTTCATAGATGATATCCTTGTTTACTCCCGTAGTGAGAATGACCATGCGAATCATCTTAGAATTGTCTTGCAAACTCTTATTGATAATCAATTGTTTGCCAAATTCAGCAAGTGTGAATTTTTGCTAAGGTCAGTATCCTTTCTCGATCATATTATTTCAGACGAAGGCATTAGAGTTGATCCCCAAAAGGCAGAAGCTGTAAGAAACTGGCCTAGACCCATCTCTCCATCAGACATTAGGAGTTTCTTGGGTCTAACTGATAATTTGCGCCATTTTTTTGAAGGTTTCTCATCTATTGCATCTCCCATGGCCCAATTGACCCAAAAGAAAGTTAAGTTCTTTTGGTCGGATTCCTGTGAGAAGAGATTTTAGGAGTTGAAGACTCGACTCACTTCAGCCCCCGTGTTGACATTGCCTGGTGGTATGGATGGTTTTATGGTGTATTGTGATGCCTCTAGAGTTGGTTTGGGTTGTATATTGATGTAGAGAGGTAAGGTTATAGCCGATGCCTCTAGACAGTTGAAGCCGCATGAAAAGAATTACCCAACCCATGATCTAGAATTAGCTGTTGTGGTCTTTACTTTGAAAATCTGGAGACATTATCTAGATGGTATTACATTATCTGTATGGTATTCATGTTGATGTCTTTACGGACCACAAAAGCCTGTAGTATATGTTTACTCAGAGGGAAATGAATCTTAGGCCGAGAAGATGGTTAGAGTTTCTAAAAGATTATAATATAAGTGTGTTATATCACCCGAGCAAGGCCAATGTAGTGGCAGATACCCTTAGCAGGTTGTCTATGGATAGTGTTGCTTATGTGGAGGAAGGTAAGAAAGAATTGGCTCTTGAAGTGCACCGTTTAGCTAGATTGGGTGTTAGGTTGCTTGATACGACTGAATGTAATGTTTGGGTTCAGAGTAGTTTCGAATCCTTTTTAGTTTCAGAAGTTAAGAAGAAGCAAGACAGGGATCCTAGTTTGGTCAGACTGAAGGAGTCAGTTATGGACCAAAAGGTAGAGGTTTTCTCCTAAGGGGGAGATGGTGTGTTGAGATTGCAGGGTAGATTGTGTGTTCCTTGTTTTGATAATCTGAGGGAGAGAATTATGACTGAAGTGCATGACGCGCGATATTCTATTCATCCTGGTGCTACCAAGATGTACCGCAACTTGTGGGAAATCTATTGGTGAAGTGGCATGAAGAAAGATATAGTAGAGTTTGTGGCAGAGTGTGCAACTTGCTAATAGGTTAAGGTAGAGCACCAAAGGCCTGGTGGTGTGATGCAAGAGTTTGGTATTCCCACTTGGAAGTGTGAAGAAGTGAATATGGATTTTGTGACTGGTTTACCCTTTTCACGTCGTCGTCATGATTTGATTTGGGTCGTTGTAGATAGGTTGACTAAGTCAGCGTATTTTTTGCCAGTGCATACATCATATACAGCTGAGGATTATGATAGTTGTATATCCGAGAGTTAGTCAGGCTGCATGGAGTTCCCTTGTCTATCATTTCAGATAGGGGTACTCAGTTCACTTCTAAGTTTTGGAGAGCTTTTCAGAAGGGTCTTGGTACCCAGGTTCATTTGAGTTCCACTTTTCATTCGCAGACTGATGGTCAGGATGAGAGGACCATCCAGACTTTGAAGGATATGTTGAGATCTTGTGCTCATGATTCCAAGGTAGTTGGGACGAGCATATACCATTGATCGAATTCGCATATAATAACAGTTATTATGCTAGCATTCAGATGGCCCCATTTGAGGCGTTGTATGAAAGGAGATGTAGATTACCCATAGGTTGGTTTAAAGTAGGTGAAGCTGCTTTGACTGGGCCTGATGTAGTGTTTGAGGCTATGAAAAAGGTTAAGTTGATTAGATAAAGATTAAAGACAGCTCAGAGTTGTTAGAAATCTTATACAGATATGAGAAAAAAAGATCTTGAGTTTGAGGTGGGTGATGTGGTGTACTTGAAGATTTCATCCATGAAAGAGGTGAAAAGGTTTGGCAAAAAGGGGAATCTTAGTCCCCGTTATGTTGGCCCTTATAGAGTTCTGAGTAGTGTTGGGAAAGTAGCTTATGAGATAGAGTTGCCCGTAGACTTGTCAGTTGTTTATCCCGTCTTTCACATCTCCATGCTTAAGAAGCACATTGGTAATTCCATTGTAGTAGATCCTTTGGAGAGCTCAGACATTCAGACTAGTCTTTCGTATGAAGAGATTCCAATTGAGATTCTAGACCATTAGATCCGTAGACTAAGGAACAAAAAAGTTCTCCTGGTCAAGGTTCTTTGGCGGAATCAGTCAGTTGAGGGCGCTACTTAGGAAGCAGAAGCAGACATGTGAGCCAAGTATGCGCACCTCTTCTCTGCGAGTTCAGATCAAGCCAAAGGTATTGCTCTTCCTTAATTTAGCCCCTTTCCAATCAAAGATTCATCTATATAGCTATCCTTATTATGAATTCATGCATTCGCCGAAGTATTCAAGAGTCTAAAAAGATATAGATTCAGTTTAGCCAATTATTTTAGCTGTGCATCCTTAGTTTCTCTATATTCTAAGCCTAACTAGCGACATTCGAGGATGAATGTTCCTAAGAGGGAGATATTGTAATACCCCAAACTTTTTTTAAGTCTAGTATCGTCTTTAGAAGGTTAAGGAATGACTTCCTAAGTGACTAATATTTTAAAATCATAAAGAATCTTCCTAATTTTGACTTTTCATTATGTGGGAAATTGAATTAGCTTTCCAACAATATAAGATTTGCCTAAATCCAATAACCGGGTAAGAAGTTGTGGCTAATTTAAGTTCTAGTCATAAAACACCATCATTCTGGTGTTTAGCGCATTGCGGAGAGGGTTTAATTATCATTTGTCAAATTCCAGTGAGGCTTCGAGATGATGGCACATCGGGGAGGACCCTAATTTCCCAATAGTCAATTTCCAGTAGAATAACGCGATCGTGGCACGTCGCGCTGAAGTTCCAGGTCCCAATCAGTGGGACAACGCGATGGCTCCGCGTCGCGGTGACTCCCAGATTCCCAATTGTCAATTTCCAGTAAGCAACCACGATAGTGGCGCATCGCGGTGGCCCATGAAATTGGGCTCCCAGTTATATTTTTCCAATTACGTTAAGGGTTAAAAGGGGTTATTTTGGGCAATTACCCTACCCTCAATTCATCCAAAAATATAAAATCAATGGTATTACAAAGATCTTTATGCCCTAAATCCTCATTCTCTTCAAAACAAAACCCTAAGCATCCAAATCCTCTTCCAAGAATCTCAAGAGTTCACCATAGTTTTTATAAATTGAGTCAAGATTCAAGATTTCTATATCAAAAACTTCAAGAACCCTCACTTAAGAGTACGAAAAAGAGTCTCAAGCAAGTTTTTCATCCAAGTTTATCAATCTAAGGTATGTGGGGTTTGAACAAGAACACTCATTCCGTTCTTGTGCCCAAAATTTGCACTAATTTACAAAGATACATGATTTTACATGTTTTCCTATGAATTTGAAGTATGAATTTATACCCTATGTGGTTGTTCATGAGATTATGAGATTTTGAATGTTTTAGAAGTTGAATTTTATGAGTATGAGTATATTTTTATTAGTATTGCTGAAATTTCTAGCTTTTCAAATGATTTATGCACGTTTATGATATAAAGTATGAATTTTTAGATGTTTGATCATGATATTGACATATGGGTCACTAAGACCTATTTTAGAATGTGATTTTGAGAATTGTTGTGCTACATGCACCTTATGATTAGCCTATTTTGAAATAATTTAGAAAGATTTGACCTTTTGGTCACAATAGAGTTGAAATCCACTTTACGAAATGAGATTACAGACTTCATAATTGATTTCCTTATGAAATATGACATTACTTTAAAGTGGATTTTCTTGAGACTTTGAGCATAAGATTGGGAGTAGTATTTAGCACCGAGTTGTGCATATTACTATGGTTTCATACCCCAGAACTACGTGCCACCATAAGTTGAGATACATATTTCCACTATACCTGGGTAACTGAGATAGTTATCACTGAGATAGATTATTCTATTCCGATGGAAAGGGTAGAATAGCCCTAACCTTACGTGGGCTAGTCGTGGGAAACTATGGATGTCCACATAGTGTACATGTCAGTTAGAAGAACCTCCCAAATAGAAGTACCCCACTGTTAAAGTAGTTCTTTGAGATAAAATATTTACAATGCAGAATAAAGTTTCAGACTTCATCTAGATTACATGATTTGAGAACAATAACTAACTACAGTCTTTAGCGCTAAGTGTAATGGCTCATGGAAATCCAGATTATATGTTTTACTATTCGTTACTTTGTATCTTCAGATTTTAGATTCTTCAAGCTATGTGAGCCACTTACATTTAACACTACATGATTTTATAACCTGTGATAATATTATTTTATATATTGCATGCACCCCTATATACTCAGTATTTCCTCAAAGTACTGATCCACATAAACGTTTGTGTGCTACATTGTCTCATAATGTAGGTTCAGGTGCTCAGTCCCAGCAGCGTCAGTGATCCCGAGTACCTTGTTTATATTTTCACAGTGGTGAGTCCTCATGGTTTGAGTACCTATTTTCCAGATATTCAGTATTATTAGCAGTTGGTTTTGTTGATTTAAGTTTGAGTCAGTTTGGGATCTGTCCCAATGGCTCTCTAGTTTTCTTGACTAGTAGAGGCTTTGTCAGACTAGATTATCAGTATGTTTAGACTTCCAGTATTTTGACTGTTTAGACAAGTATTTCCTCGTATTCCATTATGATCATGATATGACAGTACCATTGTTTTTCTTTATTCATCTCTAAGTAAGCTTTATATGTAATGGAAGGCTCAAAGGGTTAGCTTGAGGCTACTTGTAGCCTTAAGCACCGTGTGATGCTCCGAAATGGAATTTTGGGGCGTTATAGTTATTCAGATGATTTATTCAGTATTATCATCAACATTCAGTTTATGAACCTTATGGCATTTTCAGGTTACTTCCGCATATATTGTTCAGTATTATTATTTATTGCTCACAATAGGTGTCAGTCATGGATTAGCTTGTGACCCTTCAGCGTCGTAAGCACCGTGTGACGTCCGGGGTGCAGACTCGGGGCATTACAACTTAAAAGAAAGCAATTGAAATACTTCTTAAAAGAACATAATATTCTAACAAAGGACTTCAACTTTAATTCAACACAAAACAACATTCACAAAGTTGTTTGGTTACAGATTGATCACTATACAAGAGCAATCCTAACATTCTTTTTCATGTGCACAGTTTCACTTTCTTGGGAATGAAATAAAAGAAAAAGCAATGAAATTCTTGACATTATTTGAGGTTGAAATAGAAGAAAAAATAATGAAAGACATACATTTATACAAGAAAAACTAACAAAAGAACTACCAAAAATATTAAGGAGGAGAAAGAAGTGTAAACTATGGAGAAAGGAGGAGAGGGAGATGATAGGGGGAGAGAGAGGGCGGGAGGGTAGTGAGGAGAAAGAGGAGGAGGTTAGACATTAATGGCATTAAATTGGTGAAGAGAAGATATTAAGACAAATTTTTAGAGGACAATAAATATATACTAATTTTTAGGGTAGAAATTATGTATCTAAAAATTTAAAGAGAGAGAATATAAATAAGGAATATTTATAATTTTTACTAAGTGAAGGACTTTTAATAATTTAGATATCTTAAGTTGTGGTTTTGTGTTTCTTTATTTTTATCATTTAATGAATATTGTATTTATTTTAATGTCAATTTCTATTTAATTTCATATAATTCATTGTCTTTGTACAGTATTTATTCATATATTTTAAATATATAACAGTTATATAAACGTCAATTTATATTTTTTAGTAAATTTATTTTTATATATAATTTTATTAATTAAAGTGAGGCACACGTGCGAAACACGTACCTAAACTAGTATATATAAAGGGTCATAGCCCAGCGACTAGCGCTACTAGAACACATCCTGTCTTTCTCTCAATTTTTTTTCTTTTTCTTGTAATTTATCATTTAGGGTGTGTTTGTTACGAAGGAAAATGTTTTCCATGAAAAATATTTTCCTAGAAAATATTTTCATGGAAAAGAAGTTGGTTTCTTACTTATTTTCTTATGTTTGGTTGGTGAGTGCAAAATATTTTCTAGTGTTTGGTTGGTGAATGAAAAAATATTATCAGAAAATACATTTTAGTGTTTAGCTAAATTAGAGAAATACTTTTAAAAAATAATTTTTGAACCCGAAAAATACCTGCACAGGACCCAGAGTTTTCTCAGCAATTCAGTCCCAGTCAGCAGCAGTAGTCGCAACAGTGAGTCCTCTTCTTTTGAGGGAAAATCTCAGTTTACTATTATGGCATCAGACTTTTTTTATATTTTCAGTAGACGGAGTTAGTTGGGTACATGTCCCATCAACTCTACAGTTCAGAGAGTTTGGAGGTTTTTCAGAAAAATGTATTAGTATTTAGCTTTTAGTTTTGAGTATGTATAGATGTGTTGAACCTTATGGCCAGTTTCTGCATTTATTTCAGATATTAAGCAGTGTACAGGTACAAATATCAGAAAAGGGTTAGCTTGTGGTCCTTTGGGGTCATAAGCACCGTGTGACGTCTCGGGATGGGATCTCGGGGTGTTACAAACTTGGTATCAGAGCCTAAGGTTCAAGAGTGTCATAGGGAGTCTGAAAAGCCACATCTAGTAGAGTCTTGTGTATGGGTGTGTTGCGTGCCATATTTATGTACAAGAGGATACGGGATATTTTAGGAGCAGTTTCCCTTCTTTTAGTATTTAGGTCGTGCGAGTGGGAATAAGCTTAAGTTGATTCTTAGTCTAATCCACTTCTTCCTTCCAATTACAGAGTATGCCTCCTCGCAGAGACTTTGTCCATGGGGTCGATGACCAGCACCCATAACCAGTAGATCCTGAGAATGCGAGTGTGTCGCATGTAGAGTTTCGGGCAACTTTTCAGGCGCTAGCCCAAGCCATGACTAATGTTCAGAGTAATCTTCAGGCTGCAGTCCCACCTCAGCATGATGTGAATTCTTCCGCAGCCAGGGTTTGAAATTTTATGAAAATGAACCCGCCAAAATTCTTTGGGTTAGTGGTAGGTGAGGACCCGCAGTTTAATCTTGAAGAGGTGAAGAAGATCACCCAGATTATGCATATTTCTGAGGAGGAGAGTGTTGAGTAAGCATCCTATAGGTTAAAGGATATTGCTCATGATTGGGTAGTGATGTGGGAGAAGAGTAGAGGGGATGATACAACTCCTGTGACTTGGCTAGAGTTTCAGAGTGACTTTATAGATAGATTCTTTCCGCTAGAGATGAGAGAGGCTAAGGTAGAAGAGTTCATGAACCTAAGGCCAGGTTCTATGACCGTGAAAGAGTATTGTCTTAAGTTTAACCAATTAGCTAAGTATGCTTTCGACTTGGTAGCTGACCCCAGAGCGAGTATGAGTAAGTTTTTGTCTGGGGTATCGAGTTATGTTTTAAAAGAGTGTAGAGATGCTATGCTCAATAGAGATATGGATTTTTCTAGGCTAATGATGCACGTGCAACAGATTGAGACAGATAAGATGAAGGAAATAGAGAGAGTGAATAAGAGAGCCAAGACAGGTAGTCGTGGTTTCTCTCAGGCAGGGTCCTAGTGTGGTATTCATTCTCGGCATGGTCAAAGATTTCTAGCCCCAGCCTCTATCTTTAGCTAGTGTACCTGTACCTGTGTTTGGGGGTGTCAGATCTGAGGGAGCGCTAAGCTCCAAAGCCCAGAGTAGTGCTAGTGGTGTTCGTGCCCATCCGCGTTGTGGAGTGTGTGGAAAGTGACACCAAGGTGTGTGTAGAGACGGTAGTGATATGTGCTTTGGGTGTGGTGATCCAGGCCATAGAATGCAAGAATGTAGAGTGCTGACTCAAAGGGGTAGACTGCATGTGCTTCAGGCTTGCCTTGATCGGGAGAGACTCCCTGAAATAGACTCGGGTATGTTGAGAGACCTTCATCTTTATGCTATGCATTGTTAGATCCTTTTCTTTCATTTTGAGCTTATATGCTAGCATGAGTCATGCACGAGTTTCATATCTCAGTCGGTCAATTATGACCTAGTCTGTAGGTGCCCCATGCACCGCCTCAGTATTTCAGCAAAGTGTGTTTAGAGAGACATAGAGTCTCAAGGGGGAGATACCCCATAGTAGTATGATGTTTACATGTCCTTAGGCTCGTTCAGATGCATGTTCAGATCTTCTTTATGAAGTTAGCATCAGTTTCTATTGCATTGTCAGTCGTGCTTTCGAAAGTCAGCTCAGTCAGACATTCATGCATTAGATATGCACATTCAGTAGAAATGAGTTCAGCTTGTCAGTGTGTGTTCAATCATGTATTCATGAGATCATCCCAGTTATGAGTCCATGCATCAGATATACATGTGTGTTATGAGAATTCAGCTATGAGTAGATTCAGTCGAGTATTCCATGCATCAGATATGCATGCCTAGTATGCGAACTCTGTATGTCAGTTATTCCAGTTGCATATTCATGTTCTGAGATGTTCCCGTTCCTTGAGTAAGTTCAGTTGATCCGTATTCTCAGTCTATCAAGCGATATTCGAGGACGAATTTTCTCAAGGGGGAGATAGTGTAATACCCCGCAAAATCCTCTTCCAGTCTAAGCCTTAGAGCGTATTCAGTAAAGCGGAAATCCGAGTCTAAAAGCTTCAGAAATATCTTCCCAAGTATGAAATACTTTGAATCGTGTAGAATTTCCCTAATTTTTACTTTTTTCAATGTAGAGCATCGAATAAGCTTTCCATCGATACCAAATTTACCTAAATCTGACACTCGGGTGAAGAGTTAGAGCCATTTTAGTGAGACAATGTGCCACCTAGCACCTTAGAGCGTCGCAGAGCCAGCCAAAATGGCAATTGTCAAATTCCAGTAAAACTCCGCGATTCCATAGCATCGCGGTATAGTTTCAGTTCGTAACCCAGGGGGCAATGCGATTTCCACCGCATCGCACCGTCATGCAGTTTCCCAATTGTCAAAATTCCAGTGAACTGGCGCGATTATGGCGCATCGCGCCAACATGTAAAATTGGGAAATTTTCAGTTTAATTCTGAGGGCTTTTTGGTCTTTCCCTTTTTCCCTAGCCTTTATAAATACCCGATTAAGGGATCTCAGCCTCATTTTTCTCTTTCACTCCAAAAACTAGGGTTTCCAAAAAAATTAAATCCTCTCTTCTTCTTCAACAAAAATCAAGGGAGAAATCAAGAATCTCTCTAAAGGCTTTCAAGAAAGAGTTTCCTCAGGTATGTAGATGTTGATTCTTGGGTCCCGTTCATCCAAGAAGTTCAAGTACCCTTTTCTAAAACTCAAAGATTTTATGTTTATGAGTTGTTAATGATTCATGTGAGTTGAAATTGATGTTCCAGCTGATGTTGAGTTTTGATTCATGTTTGTTTATAAGATTTATGAGCTTTGACCCTAGTATGTGGAATTCATGTGATATTTGTGATAAACCCTCTTGAAGTTGTTTTCTATGTGATGTGTTCATGTCATTTGGGTGTAGAAATGGTGGAATAAGTAAAGCATGTCCCCCATAAGTTTGATAAAGAGCTTAGGTGAAGCATAAGGGCCATTATAGTATCTTGAACAGGAAACCCCCAAATTGGGAGCTAGTCCATGCATGCCTAGTGTTTGATAAAATGCCTCAGTGAAAGAATTATTCCATGATGGTTGGAAATCCCCAAATAAGTGTGAACCCGAGCATATCTAGTGTTTGTTGAAGGACTTTAGTGAACAAGTGGAGATGTGATAGTAGTAAATTCCCCAATTATGTGCTCCTTGATATATGCTAAGTTTTTAATACATGCCAAGTGGTTAGCAAGTAAGTTGAGACATGATAGTATGAAGTTTCCCCCAAATCACGTGATGTCCAAATATATGTCAAGATTGATTTAGGTGTGAAGTACTTGAGGTAAGACCTTGTTGAAGGAAGTATAATCTAGTAGCATGTTTCCCAACGTTAGTATATGTTGATGTTTCCAAAATGCTTGACACAATGCCTTAATGATTGTAAAGGTGAAGGTATGTTATGTTTTCTAAATACTTGAAGAGATGCTTTAATGATAATGATGATGAATGAATGACTGTGATGATGAATAAATGATTGTGATGATGATGATGAATGAATGGTTGTGATGATGGAGGAATGATTATGCTTTATTTTATGTTATCGAGTCCTGGGGGTATTATACCCGACAACTTAGCTACTGTCTAGAGCCCATGTCAGTTTCACGATAATTCCAGTTGAGCCATGATTCTCAGAACTCAGTGAACTATATAACTCTGTATCCTCAGACAATTGAAGAACTTTAGAAAGCTCAGTAATCTCAGTTATCTTTGTAATCTCCGTATCGCTAGTGATCTAGCCTCAGTCCTGTAATCAGCTCAGATCTATTAGTATGCAAGTGTTCAATTCTAATCTCGGAAGTGAC
This sequence comes from Capsicum pubescens, assembly GCA_030864215.1. NCBI lineage: Eukaryota > Viridiplantae > Streptophyta > Magnoliopsida > Solanales > Solanaceae > Capsicum > Capsicum pubescens. Next base: position 217,082,505 of record CM061548.1, read on the forward strand.
CGAATAATCTATTCAAGCTCTTTATCATCAGTCAGATACCGTGATTCAATACCATTTTCATCAAATACGGAACTAAGTGATCTCAGCGTAGCTCAGTCAGATCTTTTGATAAACATGATCAATATCATATTCAGTTCAGTTGTGTTCAGTTAAGACATCAGTCAGAGTCTTTCAGTTGAGTAGAAATTAGCACCGAGTGAGGAAAGAGATGGTGACACTTCGATTAGAGACAATCAATAGAGTAAAGCCCAGGGTTAAGGCACTTTGAACAATCATACTATGTTATTGAAATTCATTCATTAACTAGATTTATCTTTGTTGTTGATTCGGAGGGTTAATCGCATGATCATGGTCTCCTGACCTCTAATCGCTTACCTAATTTGGACATTACAACTACATCATTGAGCGAGGATATAATAATCCAATTAGGTTCTTTAAGCTATCATCCTACTTGTGAATCAAGTAAGGCTTCTAGGTACATCCCTGTCCTAGACGCTAATTCTAATTTCTTATTTCATAAAATAATAAGACCCCTACTTTGTTCATCCCCACGTTCTATCTCCCTATTCCCTATCTCGAGATCACAAGGTTGACAATATATGTATTCTAAGGGTGATCAATCCTTAAAATAATTAAAACAAGGATAAACAACCAAATATGATAAGCAAATTAAATGAAATCAATTCAAAACAATAGTCTTTGTGTTCTTAGCTTTAACCCCGGAAAGGGAGTGTATAGCTACTAATAGTCATAATCATCATCCAAATAATTGTATGAATGATCAAAAATATAAAGAAGCTAAACTAAAGAATGATAAAACTATAAATGAAGTTTCAGCAGCCTCCATAATTGTCCAAGATGTCCCAAGATCACTTATAATGTGTGTACGTGATGTATTTATAGTAAAGTAGAAAACCTAAGCCGTGTAGGACAAGGAGGTCACATTTCGCCGTGTGAGGATGGCCAACACGTCACCTTGGTTAATTCATGGAGAATCCAATGCGGGGCATTGGTTATTTCATGGAGAATGCATCGCGGGGCGTTGGTTATCATATTGGTAGAGCAATGTGTCGCATCTATTTCCCGTTGGCTCACTGGAAGTTGCATCCAAAAATTTGTCTAAGTGTTTTGCTTTCCTCTTTCATCCCTTGTCTTGTGGTATTGTTTTCCTTTGATTTACAGCTTGTATTTCATCAATATATCACCATAATCAACTCACCAAGTATCCTACATGACCAATCACCAAATATTATAGCTCACAACAACACAGTGTTCACAACAATGGACTAAAAAACATGAGCTAAGACTGGGCTAGTTCACACTGATCTTCAACTTATCATTCCGACTTTTGACTTAATCCAATTGAACTTTGCACATTACAAATAAGTTTTTTCACATATAAATACACTATTAAACTATTTGGAACTCATTAAACACACTGGAATCCAACGAGATCAACTAGACATACACATAGCTTAAGCTAGTAAAACTAGTTTTCTAGATTGAACTCTAAATGATCAATTAAGTACAAACATGTTTGAAAACACTTTTAACCATTGAAATCACGTCTTTGCACACTTATATGCTTATTTATATCATCATCACACATAAAGCACACGAATTGTCCTCACAACAAGGCTAAATGTGCTAGAATAACAACATTAGAGTGCATAAATACATCCAACATCACCACCCCACACTTAAAGCCTTGTTTGTCCTCAAACAACTCTTCACTATAAGAATTGTCAGCTAAGGAGACTCTACACTTCTACTGCTATGAAGACACTCAAGCTAGTACTACAATGATTACACAAAATGCAAGTTTCTACACAAAGTATGTTATGTACACAATTGATAGTTCACGAACACTACTTACAAACATCCTAGCCTCAAGAATTGACTCAACAAGTTGTAAACTCACGCCTATTGATCAAGCAAAGACATCACACAAATCACCCACATTCATAAAAAATGTGCCCTTCACAATAAGAGAGTTACCCAATCATTCCAAATAATGCAATTTATAACACGATGGGTACAAGAATCAAATTTTTCTCACTTTCACAAAAGAATTCAAAAGTTACAAGTGATGGACCATATGCTTTCCCTTAGTATCATACTCCACTAATATCAGAATGTTAAGCTTAGGACAAATAGGTCTTTCCGGGTTGTAATGTAGTCTAAGGAACGGGTAGGAACTATTTTAGGAATAATGACTATCTTTCCTAAGCGCTTTAATACTCTACATTATACAGTTAACACCAATCTCTAACAACCAAATTACACCACTTTTGTCTACCTCATTATTTTATTTTCACCCCATCTCATTAAGTTCATTCACATACACTATGGTGGGAGGATTCTATGTTCAACTTATTCAATTTGAACAAATTTTTATTCTTTTCATTACTCAACTCCCCACCACCACACATAACATTTTTTTGAACACCAATAACTATCACCTTGGGGTTTCAATTTTAACTTTTCCTTCTTCAATTTCACATTCCTCAACTCACTAATTTTACACTAAAGCGCGTAGGAGCTTTGGATCAAATTAAGGTTTATAAAATAAGGGATTAAGCTACACATGAGGCTACCAAAGAAAAATCTAAAGGCTCAATAGGTCTTACTAGGATTATGCACAAAGGTAGGTCAAAAGAAAGGTATAAAACAAGGCTATCAAAGAAATACCTATATTATCTCCTAAACCCGCACTCTTTATTTCTCTTTGCACACAGACCAGGCAAGTTCTAGACATCACATACAACCAGGAATATACAAATACCTTACACGAACATGGCACATGCTCAACTTACGTAGGATCATCATAAACTCTCAACCAAATAATAACATGAATTCAAATTTAAGCCAACAAGTACAAGAGTCATAAACATGATCCTAGGAGTCTAAAAAGTAGAAATTCAAACAATCAAAATGCTTTTACAACCAAAACACTTGCATAATTCAGTCAAATATAGTACCAACAAGAATATCTCACTTATTCCTAACATAATTTTTTTTTAAATTTACCCTGAAAATTTTACCCTAAAAATGGGAATTTTCACACCCCACACTTAAAAATCAACTTTGTTCCCCAAGTATACTTGAAAGTAGAGATAGAAATACTTTCTTAGTCTTCTAGGCCTAGCTATTAGCATTTTCATATATCAAGGCGGTTCGGGGAATCCATACTTACTTTCTCCATACTCCTTAGTTCAGGTTTTCGATACTCAAACTTCCCATCAAATTGTGACTCAAAAAAATAAAAACTACATGAAGTAAAAACTAAAAACTAAAAAATAAAACATACCTACTTAACTTGAATTGCCTCCCAAGAAGTGCCTGATTTAGTGTCGCGGTACGACCCAACTTAACTCAACCAAGTTCCTTCATCATTTTTCTCAAACTTAGAGTCCATCTTCTTATTAATTTCTGACCTCTTGAGTGTTAACTCTCAAGGTCATTCTAAACTTTAGCCTTTTTAGGCTCATTAATCTGTATCATGTTCTGCTTAAGTAGTTGTGTCTTAGGCTGCTTAATGAGGGTGTCCAAAGAGGTCTTTTGTGGAATATGCTCCACCACCCCACACTTATCCCCTTCAACCACAGTAATCATGCATAAGTCTTTGTAGTAGGATAGTGTGTTAAGAAGTTTGTAATCTTTAAAAATTTCCTCTTCATCCTCCAACCTTATTCTCTCACATCAATTAAAGCTCCCTCCGTTGCTAAAAATAGACATCCCAAGATGATTGGTACCTGTTCGTCTGCCTAAAAATCTAGAACAATAAAGTCAGCAGGAATAATAAATTTACCAACCTTTATGAGAACATCCTCTATAACTCCTTCAGGATGGGCTATGCTCCTATTTACCAGTTGCAGTAGTACAGAGCTCGATCTAGGCTTCCCCAAACCCAATCTATTGAACAAAGATAGGGGTATCAAGTTGATACTTGCCTTTAAATCACTAAGTCCCTGAACTACCTCACTGTTGCCAATCTAAATGGGTAGAGTGAACTTCCCAAGGTCCTTAAGCTTTTTAGGCATCTTTGAGTCACCATTAGGATAGACTCCTCAGTGAGTGTTACCGCCTCTACATCCTGCAGCTTAACTTTGTTAAAAACCACATCCCTCAAGTACTTAGCGTACTTGGGTATTTCCTGCAAAACATCTAAAAAAGGTAAGTTAATGTGTAGCTCTCTGAACGTGTCAAAGAACTTCTTGAAGCATGCATCCTCCTTTGCCTTTATATGCTTCTGTGGGAAAGGTAGTTGTGGAATCTTCTTCACTTCTTTAATAATTTTTTCTTTCGAGTGCTCAGACTTCCTCAACTTTTCAACAATTTTTTCAATAATATATTGGGGAATTAAACCTGCATCTACCTCCTTATTTTTCTTAGGAGGTTCTTCGTTAAGCTCTTTACCACTCTTCAATGTGATTGCCATAACTTGTTTTGGATTTTTAGTATCTCCTGGCAAACCACCCTAAGGCCTGGTATTTAGTGTCTGTGATAATTTGCCCAACTGCAACTCTAAGCTTCTCATCACCGCTTGTTGGTTCTTTACATCTATAGCCAACTGTGTTTAATTAGCTAGAATCTGTTTCATCATCTCTTCTAAGTTGCTAGTTGACTGATTTCCTTATGCCTGTGGTTGGTAAATTTACTTCTATTAGGCATTCCAAGGCTAATTCAGTGGCTAGGTCTTTCACTTCATGTTGTAGGTGTTCCCATAATTCTTTCTTTGAGCATTTCCGACATACATCACAGACTTAGGATTGGCAATACACAAAGTCGCTGAATGACCACTGTTGCCATAAACCTCACACCAACCATTGGTTTACTGAACTGCATTAACTGCTGCTGCAAGCTGTGTAGCTCCAAATTTTAGGCTATTATACTGAGTGTTTATCAAATTTTGTAGTACAATAATCTGAGCTTATAAATTAGTGTATTGGTCCACCTCCAATACTCCTGCAACTTTCTTCGTGGCACTCCTAGAATCACTATGACACTCTGGATTTCCTTGTGTGATGCGGTTCAATAAGGTGTACAACTCATCATAAGTCAACTCCAACACTTGACCATCTGTAGCTGAATGTAGCAAAATTTTTGTGTTGTGGTTCGTGCTTCTACAAAATTATGAGCAAGTACCTCATTGGATTGTTGATGATGTATACAGTCCCAAAGAAGCACCTTGAACCGCTCCAAGCATTATAAAGGTTTTTGTATGGCCTCTGTTTGAAGCTCACTATCTCACTATGAAGTTTCATAGTCTTGCTAGACAGAAAGAATCTGATGAAGAACTTTTAGGATAATCCATCCCATGATGTGATTGAATTCACTAGCTCAGAGTTCAACCACCTTTTAGCTTCCCTAATAAGTGAATAGGGGAAAAGTGTCAGCCTTACGTAATCTGCATTCACATATGTCAGAATAAATATGTCAGTGAGCTTAATGAAATTTTGCAAGTGGACCTATGGATTTTCATGTGCAAGCACTGTAAACTGTACATTGCTAATCAACAGCTGCACCATATTGTTTATTAGCTCTAACCTCCCTCCAACAGTTGATTTTTGAAAAGGTGAGGTCAAATTTGTCGAAAGTGGGATTGCCACTTCTGTAACTATCCTACGAGCTGCTTATTTATTAGCCATGAGAGTAGGATTATCTTAATTTTCTTTGATTTGCGGAATATGTGGGGGAAGGATTATTTCTCTCTTACGTTGATGGAGGAGTTGCTTAGGTTTGGGGCTTGGTTCAACTAATTCCCTACCCCTTGCTAGCTTACTACTTTGAAAACTTGTTTCCTGCAAATACAAAACCAAGAACAAGCATAAAACACCAAAGAAATCTAAAAATCAAAACTAAAAACACAATTGCCAAATTACAAGTCCCCGGCAACGACACCAAAAACTTAACAGCGCCAAGCGCACACGCAAGTGTACGTGATCTACCAAATAATATAGTGGACTTAAATAAAGCTGAATATCGATACCACAGGGACTTGTTCTAACAACTATTTGATTTTAGTTCACAATTTAGATCAATCTAGTGCAAGCGTAACCAAACAAGAGTTTTGAATATTTGTAAACTAAAGTAAAGTAAGAAATTCGTAAAATAAAAGACTTGAGACAATCAATAAAGTAAATCCTGGGGTTAAAGCACTTTGAACAATAATACCATGTTATTGAAATTCATTCGTTAACTAGCTTATCTTGGTTGTTGATTCGTAGGGTTAATCGCATGGTCATGGTCTCTCGACCTTTAATCGTTTACCTAATTTGGACATTACAACTACATTGTTGAGTGTGGATGTAATAATCCAATTAAGTTCTTTAAGCTATCATCCTACGTGTGAATCAAGTAAGGCTTCTAGGTACATCCCTATCCTAGACGCTAATTCTAATTCCTTATTTCATAAAAGAATAAGAACCCTACTTTTTTAATCACCATGTTCTATCTCCCTATGCCCTCTCCCAAGATCACAAGGTTGACAATATATGTATTCTAAGGGTCATCAATCCTTAAAATAATTAAAACAAGTATAAACAACCAAATATGATAAGCAAATTAAACAAAGTCAATTCAAAACAATAGTCTTTATGTTCTTGGCTTTAACCCCAAAAAGGGAGTGTATAGCCACTAATAGTCATAATCATCATTCAAATAATTGTATGAATGATAAAAAACATAAAGAAGCTAAACTAAAGAATGATAAACCTATAAATGAAGATGCAACAACCTTCACAATTGTCCAAGACATCCCAAGATCACTTATAATGCGTGTACGTGATGTATTTATAGTAAAGTAGAAAGCCTAAGCCGTGTAGGACAAGGAGGTCATATTTGGCCGTGTGAGGATGGACAACGCATCGCCTTGGTTAATTCATGGAGAATCTAATGCGGGGCATTGGTTATTTCATGGAGAATGCAACTTGGGGCGTTCGTTATCACATTGGTAGAGCAATGCATCATATCTATTTCCCATTGGCTCACTGGAAGTTGCATCCAAAAATTTGGCTAAGTGTTTTGCTTTCCTCTTCCATCCCCTTTCTTGTGGTGTTGTCTTTGTTTGATTTCCAGCTTGTATTTTGATGTTGGGTGTATTTATACACTCTAGTGTTACTATTCTAGCTTATTTAGCCTAGTTTTGAGGATAATTCGGGTGCTTTATGTGTGATAATGATATAATCAAGCATATAATTGTTCAAGAACATGATTACAATGGTTCAAAATGTTTTCTAACAAGTTTATGCTTAATTGAGTCATTTAGAGTTCAATCGAGAAAACTAGTTTAACTAACTTAAGCTAGTTGTGTGTCTAGTTGGTTTCATTTGATTCTAATGTGTTAAAGGAGTTCCAAATGGTTTAAATGTGTAATTATGAGTGGAATAACTTGTTTGCAATGTGAAAATTTCAATTTGATTAAGTCAAGGGTCGAAACATAAAGTTAAAGATCATGGAAACTAGCCCAGTCTTCGCTATTGTTTTTGATTCATCGTTGAGGATATTGTTTAGTTATGATCTCTAATTCATAGTGTGTGATTATGTAAGAATCTTGGTGAACTGAATACGGTGATATAATGATGATATAAAGGCTAAAATATATTGGAATACACCACGATACAAGGGATGAAAGATGGGACGATAAAGACTTAATCAAAATTTTGGACGCAACTTCCAGTGTGTGCGCGCGATTTGAGCACGTTGCATGGTCCATAACATGCTCTTGTGCCTTAAAAAATATTGCGAGGATTAATTCCAGTGGCATCACGTGGATAGCCCGTGAAGCTCTCATTATTTTGGTGCAGCCATGCCCGCGAAGCGGGCTTTATTGCTGTGATCTCATACGTGCGTTGCTCCCTTCACTCCACCACTCCAATTTCGGACAAGTTCCACTATTACATGGATAGAGAGATTATCATATACTTTAAATATAATATATTGTACGTGGTTAGGTGTCTTGGTATATGAAAATCTTTGGATCATTGTGACTTTAATCCTAGAAGGTAGGATAAGGTTATTATATATACACACAATCTTGGATTATTCTGGATCATTATTACGTGGGGGACGTCATGAAATATTTGTGGAGTCTGCTTCATGTTTTACGTTTTATTTTTCATTCTTTAATTATCTTGTTAATAATTGATATCATGTATTCAATTATTTGGATTGTGATTATGAATATTATTGGCTAGAAACTCCCTTTCTGAAGTTAAAGCCAAGAACATGAGTATTATTGTTTTGGATTAATTTCATTAAAATTTTGCTTATCATTATTGATTGTTTGTTTATTCTTGATTTAATTATTTTGAGGATTGATCACCCTTAGGATACATCAATTGTCAACCTTGTGATCTCGAGAGAGGGAATAAGGAGATAGAACATGGGAATAAATAAAGTATTGTATGTATTTTTTTTATGAAATAAGGAATACAAATTAGCATCTAGGACAGGGATGTACTTAGAAGTCTTACTTGATTCAAACGTAGGATGGTAGCTTTAATAACTTAATTGTATTATTACATCCCTTCTCAACGATGTAGTTGTAAAGTCCAAATTAGGCAAACGATTAGAGGTCGGGAGACCATGATCATGTAATTAACCCTACGGATCAACAACCAAGATAAGCAAGTTAACAAATGAAGTTCAATGACATAGTATGATTGTTCGATGTGCTTTAACCCTAGTCTTTATTCCATTGATTGCTTCAAGACTTTAATTTATGTATTGTTTATTTTTGTAATACCCCAAAAAATTTTCTTCGTAAAGATTTCATGAGAAACATATCGAGTTCTACGCTTTAGAGCGATCCATAAATTTTATGTGTAGTATTTCTAAGACGTTGACCTATCATTACGTAGAGTATCGAATAATATTTCCAACTATATGTAGATCATCGAAAATGGACACTCGAGCGATGAGTTACGACCATTCCGATCGAACTACGACCATTCCGATCGAACTGTGAACAGTAAAGCGTGCAGGAAATTAAAATTTCTGCAGCCATGCGAATTTCAGGGTCAACTTCAAACAATCATAACTCCTTGTACATAATGATATGGGTGATCTACTATATATAAAGGGAAATCTATGTGATTCCTCTTTCTAATGAAATTGGTTTCATCTAATTTGACTATCGGAGAAAAAAGTTATGGTCAATCTAGTTCAGCCTATCAAAAGCAAATTTTTGGGTCAACTTCAAACGACCATAACTCCTTGTACATAATGATCCAGGTGAGTTACTATATATCAACGGAAATCTTTAAGATTTCTCTTTCTAATGAAATTTGTTTCATCCAATTTGGATGTCGGAGTAAAACGTTATGGTCGATCTACTTCATCCTATCAAAACAGTCCACCAAAGGACAGATTTGACATTATTTGAATTTTAAGGGTATTTTGGTCATTTCACATTCCCCTTCTTGGACGAAAATTCTTGCATATAATCCATATTTGGACCATAAAATTTATATTTTCATCAAGTTTTGGAGGAGAGGAAAACCCTAGGTCAAATTTTAGCTCCAAAAATCTTTAAATTGAACCGTAGAAATTTCAAATTGATTTGGGATTTGAGTTGATCATGTTAAGGGCTTCGAGAAGCACCCTTCATTTTCTTGAATAAAGTTCCGGAGTCGGAAGTTCATATTCATCTTCCATCTTAAGGTATGTGGGGTTTTGAACAAGAGCAATCTTCCGTTCTTGTGCCCAAAGCTTTAATTTTATTATCGTTTTACATGATTTTGCAAGTGAGATTATGTCTAAATAATTCGATTATGAGATTATGATGATTGAATGAATAAACTTTGATTTATATGATTATCTCAATGTTTTCATGATATTATTTAATAATTATCATTGCGAATTACACACTTTTACCACGAGGTGGTATTTTGAATGATTTTGGGACGTATGTAGAGATGGTATTTTGGAATAATATTTTGAGATACGTGTCAAGATTTATGCTTCCCAATGACAATTTGAATTATTGAATATATATTTGAGACATGAGATGTCTTGATATCTATAATTATAAATTTCATATTTTTATTTTGAATGATTTCGAGATATATGTTGAAATGGTATTTTGGAATGATTTTGAGATTTATGATAAGCTTAAAGCTTCTTTATGACGAAATTGAATCATTGAGCATATTGAGATATAAAATTTGAGATGTTACCATGAGTCTTGATATTTTCTCAAAAATATTGATGTTTTCATGACTTGATAAATTGTTACATTTTGACATTTAAAAAGGTTGAGTTCTATTATTGAAATTTCATGATATTCGAAAATGGGTATACACTCAAATTACTTTATGAAGGATTTATAAGACTTTGAATTTTTTCAATATGGATATACATTATTACTTCATTACTCTACTTCTTAAATTGAGAATTTATGCTATGAATTGCATACTACTACAATGAATTGATATTTCTAAAGGCTTTCGAGATAAAAGTCATGATTTGAGTTGTACTATGGGATATATATTCTTATTATGAATTGAAGGTCTCAAGTGCTTTTCAAAAGCTGTTGTCATGATTTAATTGTCGAATTGAAAGAATAATCATTTGAGTACATTGACCTTAAACTCGCAGAGTCGAGATGATTTTGACTATGAGAAAGATTGATTTTATTATAGATGTTGAGATGAATTTTGGTATTTTTTTTTCGAATGATTTTGATGAGTTGAATTGTTGAAAATATTATGTATTGAGTCTTCATATCCTTGTCCAAATATCGAGTCGGTTATGGTTCAATGCATTGATACCTTGTTGATGTTGAAAAAGATTAAAATATTTTAAGTCGAAGTTGGGGTTAGGAATCCACAAATTGTTGATGAATTATAAATTGAGATATTTGATTTGGTCTTTATGATAGACCCTTGTGATGATGATGGTGGACTTCCTAACGCGTTCTGAGCTTGTCGGGGAGTATTACTTAGCACCGAGAGGGAAATTTGGTATTTCCCCAAACCTATGTGCCACCGTAGGGTTGTTTGATGATGATATTATTGGCCAGAGAGCCCGATTGTGATTATTACAGTTTTAAGGTCGTACTCCCTGGCAAAGAGTATAACGCTCCCGCCAACGGGGGTTTCAAACGTTGGTATTCCACGTAGTTCACGTAGGGTTTTCGGTTATAGGAAACTCCCCTGTCTATAAAAGTCATGTTTCTTGAATTACCGAGTCACTTCGAGATTTGAGTCAAAGAGTTGAGATGTTATGATGAATTATGATGACCTATGATGAATTTTGACGATATGATAATTTATGATGATTTATCATAATTTATGATTTTTGATGATTTACATGGATTATGAGATTTTACCATTTGAACTATTTATTATGAAAGTATGAAGAGTATGATTTGATATAACTCAAGCCAAATGAGTCATCATTGTCTGTATGCATGTTTTCATGAAATTGATGATGTTATTTAAAGTGTTGCATGCACCCCCACATTCTCAGTACATTCTCTTTGTGCTGACCCCCATTTACTATTCTATTCAGTTGCAGTTTCCGGTCAGCAGGTAAAGAGTCCACACAGTTCAGGGACTTGGGTCGGTTATTTCAGTTTGGAGCATTGTATCTTCTTTCGTCGGTCGTATTGAGTGTGGTAGTTGGGAGTCATGACCCGACTATGTACAAACAATACTAGTAGAGGCTTCATAGACAGTAGTAGTTGTTGATGTATTCAGTCTCCTTCTTGTATATGTATATGTGTTAGTAGAATTGTCATCTTGTAATTCCAATATTGTACTGAACAAATTTTGTATTGAGACATTTTCAGCTTCATTCTCTCAGAATTATGTTTTAATCAGTTGCTTTTGAGTTATACTGCTGAAAAGGGTTAGGTTGGGGTCACTTATGACCCTAAGCACCGTGTGGCATCTTGGAACTCGATTTTTGGGGCGTTACAATTTTACTTGCGAATTACAATATTCCAAACTTTTCTTGGTTACCTTTGCATTAAATTAATCTTAGAAGTTAAACTGTAATTGAATAGTTGTTAGATCAAGTCCCTGTGGGATCGATACTCGACTTTATTAAAGGCCACTTAACTACTTGGTAGACCGCGTACACTTGCATGTACGCAGTCAAGTTTTTGGCACTGTTGTCGGGGACTTGTTATTTGGCAACTGTTTATTTTAGTTTTGCATTTTAGATTTATTTGGTGTTTTTACGCTTGGTCTTGGTTTTGTATTTGCAGGAAACTAGTTTACAAAGTAGTAAGCTGACAAGAGATCAGGACTTGGTTGAACCAAGCTCCGAACATGAGCAACTTTTCCATCAACGAAGGAGAGAAGCAATCCTTTTTCCCCAAATTCCGCAAATCCAAGAAGACCAAGAGAATCCTGCTATCATGGCTGATGAAAAAGCAGCCTGCAGGACAATTAGAGAAGTGGCAATCCCACTTCTAACCAATTTGACCTCCCCATTTCAGAAACCGGAAGTTGGGGGCAATTTTGAGCTTAAACAAAATATGGTACAACTTCAGATTAGCAATGGACAATTCACAAGGCTTTCACATGAAGATCCACAGGTCCACTTATGAAATTTTCTGGAAATCAGTGACACAGTGATTCCTATGGGTGCAAATGCAGACTATGTGAGGATGACGTTGTTTCCTTTTTCACCGATTAAGGAAGCAAAAAAGTGGTTGAATATGTAACCGAAAAACTCAATCACATCATGGGATGACATGGACAAAAAATTTCTTATTCGGTTCTTCCCGTCTAATAAGATAGCGAGACTTCGCAGTGAGATAGTGTGCTTCAAATAGAAGCCAGATGAGAATCTTTGTCATGCTTGGGAGTGGTTCAAAGCTCTTCTTTGGGACTATCCACACCATCAACAGTCCAATGAGTTACATTTTCATACTTTTGTAGAGGCTCTTAACCACAATACAAAAATATTGTTAGATTCAGCTGTATGTGGTTAAGATCTTGAGATGACTTATGATGAGTTGTACACCTTATTGAATCACACCGCACAAGCAAATCCAGAGTGGCATGGTGATTCTAGGAGTGCCACTAAAAAATTCACAGGTTTGTTGGAGGTAGAACAATACACCGATTTATCATCTTTGGTTGTGGCATTAAAAAATTTGATAAATACTCATTACAACAGCCTAAAATTGGGAGTTCCACAGTCTACAAAAACCATAGTCAATGCACTCCAACAAGCTGCAGGTTGATGGAAGTTAAAGGGAATAGTGGATATTCCGCGGTCATGTGAGCTTCAAATCTAGAATCGGTAATGTATGTGGGCAATTCTCAAAGTCCAAATTATGGTGATGCCTACAACATGAAGCGGCATACTTAGCCGTGGAACACACAACAACAACAAATTTAGCAACCACAGGTACAAGGAAATTAGTCAACTAGCAACCTGGAGGAGATGATGAAACAACTCTTAGCTAGTCAAGCACAAATGGCTGCAGACATGAAAAGTCAACAAGCATAATTAAAGAATCAACAAGAGGCCACAAGAAGCTTAGAGTTGCAGTTGGGGCAGTTACAACAGACACTGAATACCAGGCCTCAAGGTGGTTTGCCAGGAGATACGAAAAACCCAAAACAAGTTATGGCAATCACTTTGAGGAGTGTTAAAAAGATTCAAGGAGAACCTCCAAAGGTAATTAAGGAGGTAGATGCAGATTTGACTTCCCCACAGGTATCTAAAAAAGTTGCTAAAAAATCAAGAAAGTCTGAGTACTCAAAAGAAAAAGCTACTGAAGAAGTGAAGAAGGTCCCACAATTACCCTTTCCACAAAAACATATAAAGGCAAAAGAGGATGTATTTTTCAAGAAGTTATTTGACACGTTCAGAGAACTACATATTAACTTTCCTCTTTTAGATGTTTTGCAGGGTATGCCCAAGTACGCTAAGTACTTAAAGGATGTGGATGCTAATAAGGTTAAGTTGCAGAATGTGGAGGAGGTATCACTTACTGAGGAGTGTTGTTTTGTGGTTACTCAATAGATGCCGAAAAAGCTTAAGGACCCAGGGAAGTTTACTCTCCCTATTTAGATTGGCAACAACGAGGTGGTGTTGGCACTTAGTGACTTAGGGTCAAGTGTCAACTTGATGCCCCTCTCCCTTTTTAACAATTTAAACTTGGGAAAGCCTAGACCGAGCTCTGTACTATTGCAATTGGAAAATAGGAGCATAGACCATCCCCCCGAAATCATAGAAGATGTCCTCATAAAGGTTGGTAAATTTGTTATTCCTGCTGACTTTATTATTCTAGATTTTTAGGCAAACGAACAAGTACCAATTATCTTGGGGGTCCATTATTAGCTAAGGAAGGAGTGTTGATTTATGTGAGAGAGGGTACACTCAAAATGAGGTTGGAGGATGAAGAGGCAGTTTTTACAGTTTATAAGCTGCTTAATACACTATCCCACTATAAAGACTTGTATGATTTCTATAATTGAAGAGGATGAGTGTAGGGTGGTTAATCTATCAAGGGCTTCTTTGGACACCTTTATAGAGCACTCTAAGAAATAACCACCACAGCCTGACATGATGCAAGTGGATGAGTCTGAAAAGGCTAAAGTTGAAAAATAGTTTACCCTTGAGAGTACACACCTAAGAAGGGTGAAAAGAATTAAAAGATGGAGACCAAGTGTGAGAAAGAGAAGGAAGAAGAATAAATAAGTCGTATTTGGGTCATGTCAAGACACTAAATCAGGCGCTGCTTGGGAGGCAACCCAAGTTAAGTAGGTATGTTTTTCTTTTAGTTTTTATTTCACGTACTTTTTTATTTTTGATTGAGCAGCAGTTTAATAGAAAGTCTGAGTACTAGAAACCTGATCTAAGGAGTATGGAAAAGACTGAGTATGGGGTCCCACGAACCTTCTTTATGTGTAAAGATGCTTCTTTAAGCGTGGGGTGGGGAAATTCCCAATTTTGGGCTCAATTTTTTTTTCTATGTAAGATACTCTTATTGGTGCTATTTTTAATTGCATAGTGCAAGTGTTTTAGTTGTAAAAGCATGTTGATTGTAGGAATGACTACTTTTTAGACTCCTAAGCTCATGTTTATGACTCTTGTACTTGGTGACTTAAATTGAATTAATGTTATTATTTGGTTGAGTGTTGGTGATGATCCTATGTGAGTCAAGCATATGTCATGTGCGTGTGAGATTTTTGTGTATTCCTTATTACATGTGATGTCTAGAACTTTCCCGGTGTGTGTGCAAAGCAAAATAAAGAATGTGGGTTTAGGATATGATATAGTCATTTCTTTGATAGCCTTGTTTTATACCTTTTATTTGACCTACCCTTTGTGCATAATCCTAGTAAGCCCCATTGAGCCTTTAGCTTTTTCTTTGGCAGCCTCATAAGTAGCCTAATCCCTTCTTTGACAGACCTTAATTTGATCCAAAAAGCTCCTAGGTGATTTAATAAAAATTCAATTGAGTTAGGAGTATAAAATTAAAGAAGAAAAAGGTGAAATTAAAGCCCCTAAGTGTTAGCTATTGGTGTTCAAAAAGTTGTTATGTATGGTGGTGGGGAGTTGAGTAATGAAAAACAATAAAAATTTGTTCAAATTGAATGAGTTGTGTATAAAATGCTCCCACCATAGTGTTGAGAATGAGCTTAATAAGATGGGGTGGAAAAAAAGAATGGGGTAGATAAAAGTGGCGTGATTTGGTTGTTAGAATGGTTTTAATTGTAAAAAGTAGTGTATTAAAGCACTTACGAAAATAATCACTATTCATCTAAAATAGTTCCTACCCATCCCTTAGCCTACATTACAACTCAAAAAAGACCTAACTGATTATAAGCTTCATCATTCTGATATTAGTGGAGCACTACACTAAGGGTAAGACTATGGTTCATTGTGTGTAACTTGTGAAGTTCTTGTGAGAGTGAGCGTAATTTGATTCTTGTACCCATTGTGATAAATTGCATTATTGTGAGTGATTATGGGTAACTCTCATATTATGAGGGGCATATGTTTTATTAATATGGGTGATTTGTATGATGTCCTTGATTGAGCAATATGCATGAGTTTGAAAATTAGAGATTCAATTCTTGAGGCTAGGATGTTTTGGAGTAGTGTTCACGAGCTTTTAGTTGTGTTGTAACATGCTTAGTGTAGAAACTTGCATTCTGTGTAGTCACTATAGTACTATCTTGACTGTCTTGCATGTAGTAGAAATGTAGAGTCTCCTTCATTGATGATGCGTATAGTTAAGAGTTGTTCGAGGACAAACAAGGTTTTGAGTGTGGGGTGGTGATGTTGGGTGTATTTATGCACTCTAGTGTTACTATTCTAGCTTATTTAGCCTAGTTTTGAGGATAATTCAGGTGTTTTATGTGTGATAATGATATAAACAAGCATATAAGTATTCAAGAACGTGATTACAATGGTTCAAAATGTTTTCCAATAAGTTCGTGCTTAATTGAGCCATTTAGAGTTCAATCGAGAAAATTAGTTTAACTAGATTGAGCTAGTTGTGTGTCTAGTTGGTTTCATTTGATTCTAATCTGTTAAAGGAATTCCAAATGGTTTAAATGTGTAATTATGAGTGGAATAACTTGTTTGTAATGTGCAAAGTTCACTTTGATTAAGTCAAGGGTCGAAACATAAAGTTGAAGATCATGGAAACTAGCCTAGTCTTTGCTATTGTTTTTGATTCATCGTTGAGGATATTATGTTGTTATGATCTCTAATTCATGGTGTGTGATTATGTAGGAAGCTTGGTGATCTGAATATGGTGATATAATGATTAAATAAAGGCTGGAAATCTATTGGAAATACACCACGATGTAAGAGATGAAAGATGGGACGATAAAGACTTAACCAAAATTTTGGACGCAACTTTCAGTGTGTGCGCGATTTGCAAGCGTCACATGGTCCATAGCGTGCTCTTTTTCCTTCAAAAATATTGTGAAGATTAATTCTAGAAGCAACACGTTGGTAGACTACAACACGTCCGTTATTTCGGTGCAGCCATGCTCACGAAGCGGGGTTCATTGCGGTGATTCCATACGTGCGTCGCTCCCTTCATTGCATTGCTCCAATTTTGGACAAGTTCCACTATTACATGGATAGAGAGATTAGCATATACTTTGAATATAATATATTGCACGTGGTTAGGTGTGTTGGTATATGGGAATCTTTGGATCATTGTGACTTTAATCCTAGAAGGATTAGGATAAGGTTATTATATATACACACAATCCTGGATTATTCTGGATCATTATTACGTGGGGGACGTCGTGGAATATTTATGGAGGCTGCTTCACGTTTTAGGTTTTATTTTTTATTCTTTAATTAGCTTGTTAACAATTCATATCATGTATTCAATTATTTGAATTGTGATTATGAATATTATTGGCTAGAAACTCCCTTTCCGGGGGTTAAAGCCAAGAACATTAGTATTATTGTTTTGGATTAATTTTGTTAAAATTTTGCTTATCATTATTGGTTATTTGTTTATTCTTGTTTTAATTATTTTGAGGATTGATCACCCTTAGAATACATCAATTGTCAATCTTGTGATCTTGGGAGAGCGAATAGGGAGATAGAATGTGTGAATAAACGAAGTAGGGTTCTTATTATTTTATGAAATATGGAATTAGAATTAGCGTCTAGGGCAGGGATGTACTTAGAAGTCTTACATGATTCAAACATTGGATGGTAGCTTTAATAACTTATTTGGATTCTTAGATTGGCTCCACCGAGGTTTGTAGGAGCCTAGAGAAGGATGCAGTTGAGTTTCTTACTAGCTGTGTGGAGAGACTGCATAATTTAGGTTTGGCTGAGTCACATGGTGTGGATTACACCATATTTCATTTTGATAAAGTAGCGAGGCTGTAGTGGAGGGGATATCTTAATTTCAAACCATCTGGATCTCCACCTATGATATGGGTTTAATTTTTTAAGTCGTTCTTGGAGAAGTATATGCCTTGCATCATATAAGAGCACTGAGAGATAAGTTCATATGGTTGAGGACGAGGCTAGATTTCACGAGATGGCCAAATATGGCACCATGATTTACCTACCGATCATAAGAGAGTGTAGTGTTTCATTGGTGCATTAAAACTTCCACTCTCTATGGCTACTCAATGTCAGGTATCTGAGGGTAGATAATTTGTTGATATTACTGATTATATGCTACACTATGAAGGGTTTGCATTATGAGGCCTATTGGGGAAATAATGAGAAACCTTCTCTTCAAGGTGGTTATAGTAGAGGCCGTAGTGGTTTATAGTACAGGGGTAGAAGTTTCTAGGACAGGTATCTGTAGCAATAGTTGTATCAGCAACAAGGTTAGTATGGTAGGCCCATTTATCCGACACTACAGATTTTAGATGACGGTCAACTTCGGAATAGTAATTATAGTGGTCGAGGAAGTGGTTAGCCATGAAGGTGTATTTAGTCAGGGTCTTCAGGATGAGGTGAGCATTCTGGGTTAGTTGAACCTTCTTTTCAATTTAGATTGTCTGAGACATGTTTTAATGATGTTGTGGGTCTTTTTTCTAGAGAGTGTCCCCGGTGTAGAATAATTAAGTCTTCTACATAGGGTGTTTAGAATATTAGGTTAGTTCCACCCCTAGTTAGGGGTGGTGCACAGGGTTACAAAGGTGGTCCTCAGGGTTCTCGAAGAGGTACTCAGATAGTTAGAGAAGGTGGTCAGGTAGACACCCCAGATGTTATTATTACATGTGCGATTTTGGTATGGCATCAGTCAACTTATACATTATTTGATCCAGGCTTCACTTATTCATATGTGTCTACTTATTATGCATCTTGGTAGATATTTTCTTGTGAGCCATTATCCGTGCCTATGCATGTAACTGCTCCTATAGGTGATTCTTTAGTAGTAGATCGTGTGTATAGAACTTGTATTATGACCATTCAAGAGTATGATACTAGGTCTGATCTTATTGTAGTTGATATGGGAGATTTTGACGTGATTCTAGGCATCGACTGGTTATCCTTGCCACGACTTGATTCATGAGTCATGATGACACCCACTAAAATCCACCAGTAGGTAAGCCAACACCGTAACCTGGAGCTAAGGCAATGGGTTACTTTGGAAAAATTTCCCACTAGGCCTAAATACACGAACATAATCATAATCAATAGTGTTTCACTAAAAGAAGACAATTAAAATGAATACCAATCCCACGACCTGGTAATATTAGTACAAGAGCATCTAAGTATGATAATAGAAAATACAACCCAAAAGTCTAGATTAGTCAACACATCCATCTCGAAAACAAAAGACTGAACAAGGATAGAGGAAAATGAGCGACTCAAAACTCTAAGAGCTCACCCTGTCTCTGAAAGATCTACACTGCACGATCTCAACTCAGCGGCGGCAACTAGTACTAGGGTATACACCAAAAAGTTACATAAATGTAGTATGAGTACCAAAACAACGGGTACTCAGTAGGCATCATTGGCCAACTAAGCTAAACCATGATATAAAGATGATATAAAGATATATAATAACTCTAAGTCAAGATACATAATTGAACCTGGATCATCTTTATTATCACTGTATAAAATAAATGATCAAATATAATGATAATACGACATATCATATCAATACACGCCAATACCATCATATATAAGGAGTAATTGATCTGAAAGCATAAAGAGACACTAATACAATTACAACCACGTAAATACCAAGTTGGCGCACATAAATCTATTAGAACATAAAGTAAAATAACTCTCCATGTTGTCCCATACCATCGGGGAGTACACCCAAAATAACATAAAGTAAATAACCCATCACGGCATACCATACACCGAAGAGTGCATCAAGGGATCGAATCATCAATGTAAATAGATATATACCCGACTTCTCAATTTCCATGTTCTTTCCATATTTCGCATCAACAGCCATTTGGCAACAATTATGATCATCAACTATTACCGCAATTAAATAACACATACCCAGTTACTAATATAAAAAAATCATATCACCATATAGATATATATCTCATCAATATACTTTACTAACTCATTATTATTTAACTAATGATTATTAATAAACCACTAATTTGCTAGTCATCATATGACCTCTAATTATTAGCCTAATCGATTCTTTACATAATCCTTTTTCACAGGATGACATCTAACCATTATTCACTAAATAGCCAACATTCAACATCTATACAAGATTCTCTACTAGACCATAGATGCCATTTAACCAATACTCATTTCTAATCATCATAATCTCACTAGTCAGCTTCTAGAAAAGGTCACTAATCATCATTTGAACACTTATTTATCTATTAACTAATGTCTCTTGTTACCTAGCATCATTAATCTACAAATTCTTATTTAACAACTAGTCGACATCATAGACTAGTCATCAATATGACTAACCATCACCAATGCTAACCTATTATAATCGTTAGCCACAAAAAAAATCATAATTTCTAGTTACCACATTTCAACTAAACACGGTTCATCAACTAGTACTCTAGACTTCTAGCTATGAAGTATTTTAAACTTAATAGCCAACTAGATACCACATAGCTCATTCTAATAGGCAATACTCCTTAATTAATTCATTTATTCAAGGCTAAATACATCCACTAGGTGAATTCTTAATTTTACACAAGATTCTACTTACCAACTAATCTTAATTCATTATTCGGCATGTTTTGCTCCTACTCGTTACTTAGCACTAACATGAGCCACACCGCTTAGAAAGTGATTAGTATTGAAGAATTATAACCGACATCCCAATAATAACATCATACCCTCAAAGCACATACATATGTAGTCATATAAAGGCATAACCACACATAACACATATATGCTTACCATACATAACATCAATATATCCTATGGACTTGTTGGGTATCATTATATCATCAATATATCCTCCGGACTTGCTGGGTATCATCATATCATCAATATATCCTCTGAACTTTCTGGGTATCATCATAATATCAATATATCCTATGGACTTGCCGGGCATTATCATATCATCCATATATCCTCCGAACTTGCCGGGTATCATCATAACATCAATATATTCTCCGAACTTACCGGGCATCATCATATCATCAATATATCCTCCAGACTTACCAAGTATCATCATAACATCAATATTCATCATAAAATTAATATATATATATATATATAATATACGTGCAATTAAATCAATAATAAGTTTAAGCCCCTCGAGGGATAGAGTGAAAGAGAAGTAAGGAAAGTCATACCATCGTACCTCATCATTCATTATCAACACAATATATTAATAGGTGCATGAACATATATATTCATATGGTATGAACACTCCATACATTATCGGTCTTAACATAATCATTAGCATGGTCAAATACAAATCCATAGTTATATCTTCTAGAGCCCCTTTTTATTAGAATGATTCGTATTATTAACACAAGAGAATTTTTAGTACAAACATTAGTTAGTCACTAGGCTTGAACATAATATGAGTAATAACATAATCCAAGGCCCAAAGAGTAAGCTAGTCAATGATTTAAGTGATAGCATAGCCATGGGTTCAATCTATAAGACATTTCATTGCTATCCAAGCATTATCAATAATTTGGGAACCAATCATGCAAATCATTTCCACTACCAACATCATGAATAAACCATTTATTGGGGTTATCCATCATATTACCAAAGGCACATTTTATGTGATTAACAAGTATCTAGATCACTAGTGAAACTACATAGTCCAAGCTTAAAGAGGGTCAAGCTCCGCTTCTAATACCCCCAAATTAGTCTTCAAGTATAACTTCTACCCGGGACTAAGCTAAGCCATCTAATTCATGTCTGAGAAGTTTATCAATCCATACTAGTTCTATGGTACAATTCTTCCTCAAGTATTACTCTTAATTCATCCAAAGAAACTAGGGCAATTTCCACAACTATGCATGACTAAGGTCAACTTACTCTTTAATATGAGTGACAAATTCACTCCTGTCTAACTAGAAAAACTAGATCATTCTCATGTTATTCATGAGATAAAAAGTCCAACTAACCAAGGTCCTAGTCTATAAGTCAAGTATCACACTTTATGAGTTTAAAGTTCAATATCCTAAGTAGTTCAACTAATCCCAAACATTACCATCTACCATTTCAACACCTAAAATTCCTCCCAATCTTATCAAGATATCAAAGTCATACTATAATAGAGCTCAATCTAACAAAAAGTAAGCCTAACCTACCTCAAATCCAAATATAGCTCATGAACTGATAACCTTCGCTTTTCTTTTCCTCAAAGTTTCTTCAAGGATCTAAGCTATCAAAAACACAATCTATACATTATTATGAGAATATCAATACCAATATTGCACCATTGTGCTTCGAGTCTAAAATGACACCAAAACCCCCTAAGTGGGTCCCACATACGAAAAATGAGTTTTTGAGACCAACCCTTTGTTCAAATACCATTAGAAAGCTATATTCCTTAAGAAATTGGTACAACTCAAGTATATTTGTGCTAAAATCAAGCCCTTAAGCCATTTAGGGTTTTGGTTAAATAATCAAGGATTCAACACTATAAATGAAGGATTCATACCATTGATTTGTTGTTAATCATGAATGTGCAAGTTATTCAAGCTCCCAATAAACACCCAAGACTCAATTTTTGGACTACACACTCTATTAGGGTTTATGGGATTCAAAGCAATTGCAAAGTGGCCAATTCTTGATAAAAAAGGTCATTTAAATACCCATTTCCAGGTCCTCAGTTCATGCGATCGCCATCACATGGGCTGTAATAATGATACACTCTCCACGATAATGGTACGTTCTGCTGCACCAGATGATAGTTGAAACTTGGAATAAGTTTCGGCCAATGCCTCGAGATGCATCCAAAATTTAATATGAGAAAACAAAATATGCAACCACATTGATTTCAATATTTAGACGTGTTGGTAAAGTTAAATTTTCCATCTGAGGTCATTTTGACCAAATATGGCCCCCAAACCCAAATTTCTAATTTATCAACTTTCCGACGATAGGTCAAAATGAGTTCAGTGCAGCGAGACCTGAACCAAAGGTCTACCCAACCTAAAATCAATATTTTAAAGCTACTGACGTAGTTAGAATTTGCATACAATATCATTTTACTGAGGCTTTCACTCAGTGGCCATTTGGAACCAACGAAGACTTTTAAACAGAAAAATGGTTCTAAAAACCAATCGAACTGCTCGGTGACCAAACTATCAGTCCCAGAAAGTCATAAATAACTTAGGGTAGCTATGGAAAAGATCTAAAAGTGAAAATAAGAGTAATCATGAGAAATGACCTGAAGGGTCATTACAATCCTCTTATCATGTAATCTTAGATTGCTTTACTAAGACTGTTACTTTAGCCTTGCCTGTCATACACCCAATTGTGTGGTAGGGTACTTTTAGCACATATCGACAGTGATTATTTCTTATATTTAAGCTAGGTGACTGGTATCAACGGGGAGTATGCCTCATATTGCATATGTTTGAGATGTTAGTATTTAGAGTCTTTAGCTTGAATCTATCCCTATAGTATGTGAGTTTGCAAATGTTTTTTTTATTGAACTATCTAACCTTTCTCCTGAGCTTAATGTATACTTTTTTATTAATCTTGAGTCGGACACTCGCCCCATTTCTATTATAATTTACCATATGGCTCCTGCTGAGCTAAATGAGCTAGATGTTTAGCTTTAGGATCTTCTATATAAGGGATTTATTAGAATAAGTATTTCACCTTGATGAAACAATTCTATTTATGAAGAAGAATAATAGTTCTATGTGTATGTCTATCCATTATAGGCTACTGAATAAGGTAATAGTGAAGAATAAGTATTCTATGCCTCGTATTGATGATCCATTTGACCAAATTTAGGGTTCATCCATGTTTTCTAAGATTTACTTTAGATCTAGCTACCATCAATTGAGGATTGAAGTAGAGAATATCTCTAAGACAATGTTCAGGAATTGCCATGCCATTATAAGTTCTTGGTGATATTTTTTAGGTTGGCCAATGCTTGGGTAGAATTTATGGAATTTATTAACCACCATTGTGATTGTATTTATTGATGACATCCTTGTGAGATATTTTGTGATTGGGCCATGCCACATCTCCGACCGAGGTTCACAACTTTATTGGGTTGGTAGGCTATTACAGATGGCTCATCGAGGGGTTGCCTTTATTGCAACACCTATGAACAGATTGAATAGGTAGAAGATCACATTTTATTAATCCAACGAGTGTGAGGTGAGATTTTTGAAGCTTAAGTCCTTACGTACTTTATCTCCTATTCTGACTATTCCATTTAAAGGTGAGGGGTTTATAGTATATTGTGATGTTTTGGCTGTTGCTTTGGGTTGTGTTATGATACATTAGTGTCGAGTTATCAAATATTCTTTGAGACAACTGAAGGTTCACAAGTTCAACTACCCCACTCATGACTTGGAGTTGGTGATGGCAGTTTTTGTACTTATGATTTGAAAGCATTACATTTATGGTGTTAGCTGTGAGATATTCACTGACCACCATAGTATTTAGTGTATTATGACTTAGAAGGACCTTAACAAAGGTTTCTTGAGTTGTTTAAAGAATATGATCTCTCTATTCTGTACCATCTGGGCAAGACAAATATGGTAGCGATGCCTTGAACTAGAAGACAATGAATATGGGGAGTTTGTCCTTTCTTTTTGTTTTAGAGAAATTGTTGACCTCGTGCATCTAGTACTTAGCCAACAAGTTGATTTGTCTTGATATTTTAGGCCTTATGAGGATTCTTGGTAGTGTTGAGGCTCGGTCAACTTTGATGGAGCACATTTGAGATCATCAATTTAAGAATAGTCGACTGTATAGTATTCGAGATTAGGTGTAAAGGGTAAGTCCAGATAGTTTCCTTAGACTCTAAGGGGGTGTTGAGGTCTGATATTATGTTTGCATTTCGCAGGTAGGAGGTTTGATTCAATTGATACTTTAGGAGGCTCATTTCTCAAAATATTATTTTCACCCAAAGATAACTATGATGTATAAAGACTTGAGATAATATTACTAGTAGAGTGGTATGAGGAGAGATATAACAGATTTTAATACCCAAAAATCTAGACCAATATTAAAACCATGATTCAAGCTTATGAAAAATAAATTATAGTGCTTTGGTAGTTTTATGAGTGATTTTGATGTATATTAAGGCCTCAAATGACTCCTAGCTTTTAGATAAATCAAAATATCCCTTACAGATTAAGTTCTTGGAAAGAATGTTTCTATAGTCAACTTCAAAATATAATAAATTTTGTATTACTAAGATTTTTTGAGGTCAAGACCCACCAACAGATAGATAATTGAATTAGCTTTCCAATGATACTGATTTTTTCTTAATTCAATATCGAGGTTAAAAGTTATGCTTGTTTTACTAGAGAGGTGTCTGTCTGCCGAGGTGCGATGGACAAGGTGACGGACCGTCAAACTTAGGGAAAAAGGTAGAATTCTGGCCATATATTAAAGATTGGAGTGATGGTGAGTCACCAGAGTTATGGTCCACCACCTAGATCGTCAATCGGGGCTGTTCAGCGATTAAATGACGTTTTACATGGGGGTTTCGGTCCTTTTAAACCCTTTTAACCCCTATTTCTACCAACTTAAACAACATAAACTCCTCATTCACTCTCAACATCAAATTAGGGTTTCCTTTCAAGATCATTCTCCAAGAACAAACTTCAAGCCCTTCTTCAAGAAGATCAAGAAATTGTGCTTCCCAATCCAAGAACGTTCAAGAAAAGTTAATTCTCTTTCAAGATTAAGGCTTTAAGTTATGTTAGATGTTCATCCATGGGTCCTTTTCACCCATGGAGTCAAAGTACCCATTTTAAAGTACAAAGTTATAATTTTTATGTGTTAATATGAATTATATCCATGAAATTTCATGAATTTCGATTATGTATCATGTTTACAAATTATTTTGGTTGAAATTACTCTTGATACGTTCGAATGGTGATATTCACATGTTAAATCCTTAACCCATATTTTTAATATTAAAATTATGTGATTATTGATTTAACTATTCCCATGCTTCAACTTATGACCCCTATGTGTTTGATGAAATGCCTAGATGAATGGGTTTTGAATAATGACTACTTATGATGCCCTCAAAGTTGTATTATGGTTCTATTATTATTGCTATCAAGTCCTGAGGGTTATGAATACCCTAAAACTTAGCTGTTTACTTAGTCTCAGTATCTTCAGAATAGTTCAGTCAGTTATTATAATCAGTTAAACTTAGATCAGTTCAATATTCTGAATTTGTTCAGTTAGGAGTAGAATTTAGCACCGAGCAAATGCAAGGATGACGTCTTCCTCGTCAGTCAGGCAGTGTTGTTAGTAGCAGTCCTATTCTAGAACAACGTAGCCAACGTAGGATATGAGGAGTCATCCATCAGTTTAGGCTTGACTTCCTCTCAGGGGTCACCCATTAGTTTAGGCTTGACACCCTATTCCTTTGGACATTATTTTAGCGGATCCACACAACTATTGTTAGTACCCGTGGCATGGTTCTAACACCCTTCCAACTGGGGTCATAGGTTGGACCCCAATTAGCTCATATTGGGGCATGTTAGTTAAATGATAACTCTCACAGTCTCAAACCAGTATTCAGTATAGAGTTCAGTTTCAGGTTTGCTTGACTATAGCATACAGCTACCAGTTATTAGTATGTCAGTTAGCATTTCATTTTATAGACTATTTCAAAATCATATTATATGCTTGGTCATGCATTCTCAGATTTCATAGTTTTCATGCATTTATATATTCAGTTACCTCATGCTATTCATTCAGTCAGTTATTATTCATGCACATGAACCCATGCATATTAACCTAACCTCATCTGGCATACCAACATATTTAAAGTACTGATTGCATACTCATTTCTTGCGCTATGATATTTAATATCATAGGTTCAGATACTCAGGTTCCTAACCGTACATAGACATTCCAGCGCATAAGCAATATCAACAGTGGTAAGTCCTCATCTATCGAGGACATAGTTGTTATTTTAGTTTATTTCAGTATTTTATTTCAAATAAACAGTTGGAGTTAGTTGGGGCCTGTCCCATCAACTCTCTTTCAGATAGTTTTAGAGGCTTTCAAATATTTTAGACAGTCAGTTAATTGTTAGTTTTTTCAGTCAGATTTTTAAAATTTTTGCATATGTTTCACACTTTTGTGTTTTAGTTGTATTATTTTTAGATTTAAAACCTTAAGTCATATTCAGTAATTCTGCACATGTGTGTTTTGTTGTTATTATTCAGTGCTCATAGCAGGTACCAGTTCATGGGTTGGCTTATAGTTTTTTAGGACCGTAAGCACCATCTGGCATCCAGGGTATATTTCTGGGGCGTTACACAAATTTTATGGCTTTATGTTTATGTTGTCATAGGTGAAGGCTGAGAATTTAAGACCAAATGGTTTGCTTCATAGGCTACCCATTCCTGTGTAGACGTGGGAGAATATTATGATGGATTTTCATAGGTAGTTTGCATTGTAATTCTCATGGTATTGATAGTATTTGGGTCATCATGGATTGGTTGACCAAGTCTGGCCATTATTCTCATGGTATTGATAGTATTTGGGTCATCATGGATTGGTTGAACAAGTCTACTTATTTTTTACTTATTCAATCTTTCTATAGTGCTGAGAAGTTGACTTAAATCTAAGTTTGAGAGGTGGGTTTTATTCGTGGAGTGCTCATGTCTATTATTTTTTATAGAGGTTTCGAGTTCACCTCTAGATTTTAGAGTGCTTTTCAGAAGGAGTTGTATACTAGGTCGACCTTAGCACAACTTATTATCTTAGATTGATGGTCAGTCAGAGTGGACAATTTAGGTTTTGAAAGGTATGTTCCAAGCATGTGTCAGAGGTTAGTGGGAATAGTTTCTAACCTTAGTAGAGTTTGTTACAATAATAGCTACCATTCTATTATTCAGATGGCACTATTAGAGGCATGGTATGGTAGCGATGTTGATCTTCAGTTAGGGTAATGCAAAAACCAAACCGACTGATAAACCAAACCGATAAAAATATTATTGGTTTATTGTTAATGGGTTCTTGGGTTAATGGTTTTTAATGGTTTTATAAAAAAAATTTATTAGGTTATTGGTTCGGTTTGGTTTTTTCTTATTGGGTAAATCGATAACGCAATATATATATATATATATATATATGAATTATTATATATTTCTCTTAATTTCTCTTTAATATCTACTAATTAACAAACCTATTATTTCAATTATACAAACTCTTAATTTCTCCAAAAAATATTTAGTTCAAAACTTGAAGATTCTTGTAAATTAAAACAAATTATGTAGGATTTTTATTTGCAACTGAGATTCAATTTTTTTTCCAGGTTAGTTACTACTATTTCTATTTTGTGAGTATTTTCTTATCGGTTAAACCGAAAACTGAACCGATAAGGACTAAAAATTGATAAACCAAAAATCGATAAAAAATATCTTATTGGTTCGGTTATTGGTTTAGCATATTTAAAAATCAAAAATCGATAAACCGAACCGATAATATGTAAGATCGAACCGAATCGACCGATGCATACCCCTATCTTCAGTTGGTTGGTTTGAGACTTTAGATGTTAGGTGATGATGTAGTAATTTTCTTTGAGAGTCCTTATACAGAGTTTGAGTTATCCAGAATAGGTTACAGGCAACTCAGAGTAGTTAGAAGAGTTATCCCGATTGTAGGCTTCGTGCTTTGAAATTTGGAGTTAGTTATTGTGTTTTCCTTTGAGTGTCACCCCTGAAGGGCATGATGAGATTTGTGAAAATGGAAAATCTCAGCCTCAGGTATATCGGTCTATTTGAGATTTTTTAGAGAATTGAGGAAGTAGCTTATGAGTTGGATTTACCTCCAGCCTTTTCAAGCATTCACCCAGTTTTTCATGTGTCAATGCTTTGGGGCTACATTCTATTTGAGTCTCATGTGCTCAATTAGGACTTAATTCAATTAGAGGATAGGTTGACCTTCATAGAGCATGCAGTCTCTATCTTAGCCAGAGATTCTAGGAGGTTGCATTCGAGAGAGATTCCTATGGTTAAGGTTTGGTGGAGACACCATCTAATAAACAAGGCTACCTGGGAGAACGATCATGATATGCAGACTCAGTATCCTCACATATTTAATCCTTCAAGTACTTTTTAACTCTTTATTTTCGTGGATGAAAGTCCTTCGAATATTGGATGTGGTATTGACCCTCTTGGTCTTTTTTTGCTTTTTTCTTCTTTTTCTACTCTTAGAGTCTTCCTATAGCCATCTTACGTCATCTATGACTCGTTGGGACAGAAGTTTGGTTACTAAGAAATTCATTTGATTATTATTTCCATTTCTCTATTTTGGGGTATTTGAAGTTGATAAAATTGTCTCGAGCAAAAACTTTAGGCAAATGGACATGGATGACAATTTTTATGGGTTTTTAGCTCCAGAATGGTGAATTATACTGGGGGACCCTTGATTTGGGTTTCAATGCTTCTAAGCTTTTCTTTTGAGTCATTGGATGAATTTTTGTAAAAATAAAAAATTAGGTGTGGGGCCCACTTTCAGTTGGAATGACCTCTGTTGGAAATTTTGATGGTTCTATTTAGTTTTGAATGTCGAATTTAGTAAGGTAAAATAGTTCATTTGTATTCACAGGGTTCAGTATGAATCCAAGGTCTCTAATCGGAGTCCACTTAGACTTAAGAAAAATGTCTAGTGCCAAGGTTGCTGGTGCAGCCTCTTAAGTGGCTGGGCATCATTTAAGTGATAGCTGATTAAGTGGATGGAAAACTCTTAAGTGGTGGTTGGCTATCTCATTGGGGGTTGCTTAAGAGGTCATTTCCCGCTTAAGCAATAACTGCTTAAGCAGTTTTTAGCTGCTTAATCAATAACTGTTGGTGTATTATATATATTCCCCTTCCATGATTTTTAGCCTATTTATTATAAGTTTTTACACCATTATTAGACTTGAGATCTTAAGAAACTGTGGGAAAACATTGATTGGAGATGGGATTAGTTAGGTGTTGATTAAGTGATCATTATCCCATCATTATTGCGTAAGTTCTCGACCAAATTCTCTATTTTGTATTTGATTATTTGACTATCATTGGGGATGTTCTAGGACTCGATTAAGGATATGGTTGTGCTCAATTTTAAGCATAATGTCATTGTTCTCTAAGGGCGTTGTTGCAGTTTTAATTTTGAGAATCTGCAAGCAGGCTCTATAGGTGATTTTTAACCCAATTTTTGACCCGCAGCGTACATTTACAATATGGGTATCACTATTTTGGTTTGACACACGATATTATTATTTTTATATCATGACAGTGGTCGGAGGCTTCTCTGAAGGGAAAAGCTCCGATATAGAGAATTTTTGAGTACTTTTGGCGCCACTTAGGTAAACTAGTCTTACCTTTATTTAGAATTTTCTCTTGTTTAGTATTGGAATGGTATTGTGCTAATTTTTTGTTGTTTATTATTGTTCAAATAATTTTTTAGGTAGTTTAGATTATTTTAGTCGATTAGGAGGCTTTAGGGGTAGATTTCAACCTTGTTTTCCTGGAGCTAGTAGTTGCTTCTTATTTAGGTCTTGAATTATGATACCTAAGGCCTTTGGATAGTTTTTAGAAGCCTTATAATAGGTTTTCATAGATGATTGACTTAGGTTGGATTTTGGTACTTGTAGAGGGCCTTATCACCTTTTTTAAGGTAGGTTCCTTTAGAATAACGCCCTCCTTCAACATAAATGTCCATAGGATTATTTTGGGAGATTGGTTACTGGGATTAGATTGTATTAATTGTCATAGTATGCTTGTTAGCTTTGGTATCCTTGGAATAGTAGAATGTTAGCCTTGAATAATGATTTTTTACTTAATAAATGGAACCTTGCACTCCTTTAATAAATTTGGCCTACAAAAGTGGGAAAAGACTAGATAGTCTTGGAATGAATTATAACTCTGGAATATTGCTACTTATTATTTATTAGTTTCGGTTGAGTTTGACACTTTACTATTTTGAATTACAGTCTGGCACTTGGGTTACTGTTTATACTTATTAAGTCCAATTTGAGTCTGGCATCTGGTATGTGGTTGCTATATCAGTTCTGATTTATGTCCTACATTTATTATTACTATTGATATTTGGTGGAAATTTTGGTTGAGACATGTAGCTTTTATGGTTAAGGCTAAAAAAAGATATATGGTATTGTTATGACCTTCTAGGTCATTTCCTCGATCTATTTGTGCTTTCAAAATTTTGAGCCTTCCTACAGAGGCTATAGGTCATTTGGGACTTTTTAGAATTATCGGTTTGGTTATTAGATAGTTTGTTTGGGTTTTAGGCCCATTGATCTTTTTTGGAGCTTTCGTTGTTAAGAAATTGGCCTCGGACCAAAACTCTTTGTAGACAACCTCAGATGAGAATTCTGATAGTAAAATCAACTCTAGAACATTGATTTTTGTCTATTGGGACCTTTGGTTCAGGTCCTAAGGCTTCCAGACTCATTTTGGACTATTCAGTGGATTATATGAAAATAAAACTATAGGTGTGGTCCCCATATTTATTTGAAATGATCCCGGATGAAAGTTTTTATGATTCCTTTGAGTACAGAATGTCGAATTTGATATGGTAGCATAGTTTATTTATGTGCACAGGGTTTCGAACAACCTGAACACCCTATCGGAGTCTATTTTAGACTTAAGTAAAATCTTGTACATGGAACCATCTGGTGCAACCACTTAAGCGGACCTTTGGTCGCTTATGTGGTAGTTGCTTATGCGACCAGGGGATCACTTTAGCGATAACCCTTGGACCCCGCATAACCGCTTAAGCGATAGCCTCAATCGCTTGTGCGATGGTTAGATATTTATGGTGGATTACTTATGCGCTCACTTAATCATTAGCATAAGATATTGTTAAGTCACTTAAGCGATACTTGGGGATTGTTAAATCTCCTTCTTCACCCAAAATTCCCATTTATTTTCTCCTTTATTTTCCCCAACATTTGAGAGCTTGAAGAGAGGGAAAGAGTGGTGAGTTATCCATTGAAGCTAAGGTAGCCTAATGCTTGGTCATTTTCCATTGTTTTCACACTAATTTCCATCCTATTTCATTATAGATTCTTAGAGATTAGGTCTTTAAATCCCTAGACCTTAGGGGATGATTTGGTCCCCAATTTATGCACCATTAATGCTCAAATTTTGAGCATACATTCGTTGTCTTTCGAGGGACCTCATGACAGATTTAATTTTAGATTCCATTTGTGCGGGCCCTATAGGCCCATCCTTGAATTGAATTTTAACCCAACCCTTTATATAGCAATAAGGGTCTCATTTTACTCCTAATGACTTTTAGATAACTATTTTGATAGCATGACAGTATTTTGGGATCATGGAACAATAATGGGCGATTAGTGGATGATTTGAGGATTTGTAGTGTGGCATCGAGGTAGGTTTCAATCTACTCTTTGTCATGAGATTGCGTATAATATATATTGCATGAAGATAGGGATGATAGGATTGGATTATGGGTAGAATACCATGACTTAGCCTAATTTAGGAGTTTGGGGATAGAAGGGTGTATCAACCCTTAAGATGAAATACTTGTTATGCCTATAGAATCCTATTACCCTAGGTTATGCGCATGTTGACCGTAGTTGAGGCTAGGTACACTTTAGTATAAGGTTTTATTACTTGAATCGGTGGATTATCATGGTTTCTCGAATTATAGTATTATATTATGCTAGTTGTATATTTTTGGTCCTAAGGCTGTGATTACGATATTAGTTGGACTCCTGGTGAGTAATCTATCCTTCGAAAGGACGTAGCCATAGTCTATAGACTCTTAGATGCTTATGATTATATTGTTTGAATATTGGTGATTGCATGCATAGATTATAGTACTTTCATGTTCACTTAGTGGTACGATTCCAATTAAAACTTAATTTTTACTACTGTTTCCCTAAAAAGGAATTTATTCTCACTTTTTACTTTTAAAATGGTTTCTTTTGCAATGTGAGTTGTACCACCTTAATGGATAATTTATGAGCTTTTATAACTAAAAGTGATGTTTTAGAAATTTGACAAATTTAGATTCCGGTCCAGGGTTTTACAAATACTATTTACTTTGACCGCGAGCGATTCCAACCCTTTCTACTATATTATGATAATTTAGTCCTGGGGTTGACCCCAGACAATAGATTTACAAACTTACACTCTTTTAGCCACAGTGTTCGTCCATGTAATTATTATATATACATCTCTTCAATACCGAACAGAGTAGATTTTTGATGATTATGATTGGAAATTTGGGGTCGAGACCAGGCCAGTGACATACGATATAGTGCTTAGTTCCTAAATATGGCTAGAATAGGATAATTTATCCTTATTTTCTCTTTATCTTGATTATGTTATATTCTTAAATAGTTGCACATAGGTTATATTCTTGCTTTGCATGTTATTTATATTTGCATTATCACTGGAGCTTAGTCGATAGTTTCCTACTGATTACAGCATGTTTGGAACTCATACTACAATTCTGCAGCATACAGATTATAGTACAGGTTCTCGCCGTTGTTGTGTGAATCATGTGGATAAACTATAGATTAAATATTTGGGGTGAGCTCCTGGCGTTTGGAGTATTATTATTCAACCTCTTATGAATTTGACTGATCTCTATGTTGTATTTAGAGATGGGTTGTACCTGTATATTCAATTAATACTTTATTTTGGTATTTTTATTATATTAGAAGATCTTGTATTGTCTCCACCAGAATTTTGAGACTGTCTTATATGTATTAGTATTTTATCATATTTATTCCCTGTCTTCGTTCATTTCTCTTGATAATCCATTACTAGTAGTTTCGGACCACAGGTTGACTTACCTACTGGTGGGTTAGAGTAAGTGCCATCATGACATGAGAAATTGGGTTGTGACAGGAACACTTATCAGATGTCTTGGCTCATCTTTATTTTCCTTATTATTATACTTGGCTTTATATTTGTATTACTCCTAGCTTTTACCAATTGTTGTTATGGGGGCTTGATTAAGTTTATTCTCATTTGTGAACCTTCTGGGCTTATATTTATTTATTATTTTGAGTATTTATATTTGACCTTCCACATTTACTTAGCTTAGCCTCTCATTTATTGTCCTTTAGTATAAATTCACACTTTACTTATGCTTGTACCTTAATTGGGATCAATTAGACTATGATGCCTACTAAGTACCATGTGTTTTGGTTCTCATACTTATTTCTACATCTTTTTCCCCGATTTAGCTCCTAGAATGAGTCCTCATCATTGTTGCCAACCTCAAACAGAGTTGCTAACTAAAGATTTAGGTAAGCTTTCAATGTCCGGAGCTGATCCTTCTCCTTCTGTTTTAGTAATAGTATTATTTTGTATATCCGGAGACTACCTTGTAGAATTTGGTACTATCTAGTTCTCTCTTTGCATAGTATCTCTTGCACTCACCTTATCAGGTCTTAGGGGATTTAGTTTGATTATTTACCCTCTCCACTTTTTTTGTATGGCATGCGTATATATATTTCCCTTTTTGTCACTTTATATTACTGTTTTATCCTTATTTCTCTATTTATATTACTGTTTTATCCTTATTTCTCTATCTTTCGGCTTTTAGCCCGTTACTTACCATTTCGGGCTATGATTATGACTCACCTATTGGTGGGTTAAAATAGGTGCCATCATGACTTGAGTTTTTGAATTGCGACATGGAGTTATGGTGGTAGAGTGATGGCAGGGAACGGTGATCTTAAAATGAAAAGAAAGGGAAAAATATTTTTTTGGAAAAGAAAATAATAAAAAAGAAGAAAAGATTATTTTGAAAAAAATGAAAAAGATTTTGAAAGGTTGATCTATGCTCCTAGTGAGGTGTGAACAATAGTTAACGGCCATATGGACAAAAAGTGTTTAAATGACTCAAATGTGCAGTGGTAGAGGTGTTCAATAGGAATAATGCTAGGTTGAAGTGTCTAAGTGAATTTCTCTTACAACTTTTAGGGGTAGCAGATGACTTAAGCCTAAAAATAAATTATTGTGTCTATGTTAATTTTTTATGTACACAATTTTAAAAATGTAATGGAAAATTCTGAAAATAAAAAAATGTAGTTAATAAAAGAGGAACATGACAAATCACCATCACACTAATAATTAAAGAGAAAATTAGCTGTAGCAAAATATATATTCCCCGTTTAAATTTATACTATTTAATCCTTTTCTATAAGCTGAGAAGTCTAAATTAATGACATCTAAAGTTTAGACAATCTACATGGTATTTAGTCATTATTCTTATTTCCTAATTCTGAAATATTAGGGGATTTATTTTTACTCTCAATATTGGACTTTATTTTTAATAAAAAATTGAGGATATTTTTGATGATTATTATCATGACCTAACTAACCGGATCGTGCGAACACCTACTTTAACCTACATAGATAGTAGAATCCGTAACAACCATTTAGAACACATGCATATGTCATACAAAAATCATAAAACCCTTAGTTTATCATAGAAACCTATTACAAATGTTCCAAATACATCAAAGGAAATTTTGTACCCCAAATATCTAATCTAAAATAGGTATAAGAGCTGCTAAAAGATAGGACAATACATCAGTTTCAGCTTCCACCATAGTATAGAAGTTTTTGAAGCTCTCTAGTCGCATCAAGTAATGAAATGTAAACTAATCCTCTAACTGGATACACCCCAAAAATGGAATAACAAGAGTAGTATTAGTACAAACTCACATACATATAAGTGTCATTGGTAACCCAAGTTAAATCACATAAACATAACATAAATATACGAAATTAAACACACGCTTATAAAGATAGAAAATTAGTTTATATCTCTTGACCACTTTCTAATCATAACTCTCCTTCTTACCTCCCACTGCTAACTACACATCTATCACCTATTTAATATATGATCCTTGATAAGTCGTCAATTTGACAACTTGCTAGCACCTTTTAAGCCTAAATTATCATGCTTTTCCATTGATTTGATGGTAATATTATACTTAAAGATCATTTATGTAGGTGAAAGTAAAAAGGGAAGATGGGCAAGTCATTCAAGTCAACAAGAGGCCAAATGTGAAGGAAAAGAGTCATCTATTTTGCATCTTCTACGCATACGCTTTGCATCTGCTTCACATTCGCTTTGCATCTTCTTAGAGCTTCTATCCATCTTCTCTCTATCTACTCTCCATCCACTTTGGATCCACTCAAGCAGATCAAGAGCAAGGTGGCAATTTTGTATTTTTCTCAAATGTGGAAGTGGGGCCTAATGAAGGGTTCCTAGCTTATTTTCAAG
The DNA here is from genome assembly GCA_030864215.1 of Capsicum pubescens. NCBI lineage: Eukaryota > Viridiplantae > Streptophyta > Magnoliopsida > Solanales > Solanaceae > Capsicum > Capsicum pubescens. The sequence goes on from CM061548.1 coordinate 217,118,841, forward strand.
ACCTAACTTTCATTTTTCACCTAGCTTCTATCTTTTCATCTTAGCACCTATCTTTTCATCCTAGAATAATATTGTACAAGTCGAGTGAAACATATATGGGAGTGATTCCCAAAGAAGAATTAGCGATTTTCTATTAAAGATTTGTTGAAACTCCAAGTTTGTAACTACATTCTCTTTATTTCTCATGAGTGAAGTCAATGGTAACTTTGGTATATTTTTACGCCATTTATCTATGAGTAGCTAATTCTAAATCTTGGGATTGTTCTTTCTTAGGCTGTGGAAGTGCATAGGTGTTAGCTAATTATTCTCCTAACTAGTTATTTGTTATGGGTGTTGAATTTATTCCATGATTTAACTAAGAGTTGGGGGTTGAAAACCCCAACCATCCTTGAAACTATGTCATTCTTGAAAGAGGGGACATGGGTGAGGAATAATTGCAACCAATAACTTAATTCATTTTTTTTAATGACATCTCTTAGACATAAGGATGTCAATAAGGCAATAGATGTGGAAAATTGTCACACTTGTGAGGTGTTCCGAATAACCCATTTATGAAATTTGGTGTTTTAATTGAAATATTGACATCAATACATTGACATCTAGCCTACCCATGACTTTTAGCTAAAGTTGGAAAAATTGTCAAGTACCCATGCATGAACCCACACCTAGAATTGCATAACCCCAAGACCTATTGTCAATTGAATTCACTCTTAGCATTTTCAGTGTCAAGATAGTGATCTAAAATTGAAGTAATTATTACTATAAACACATTCAATCTAATTCCCTCATTTTATATTTATGTTAGTTTTATTCATATTACGGGTCAGTTTTTAGTAGACTATCAACACTCTTGAGTTTTGAATTCCATGCTTTCACTCCTTGTAGATTCAACCCCAAAATAAATTGGGTTATTGTATTGCCTATGATCACTTACACCCATTCAAGAGTGTAATTTGAGCATTATCAAAAATGGCGCCGTTGCTGGGGAGTGAAACATAGTTTTCACTCTAGTAGTGTTTTTAGTTACTTTGGATTAGTCGAAGTTTTTTATTTTACATTGTTTGATATTTTTTTTCATTCTCAAGTGCGTATAATAGTATACAAAATACTATGAGTCAACATGGTAGTAATATCGGGATGATTGATGGGTATCTTGAGGAAGATGTGGGCTGAGCTACTGCTATTCGTATTCCATCGGCAGAAGGAAATGCAATATTTCACGTTACTAGCATGATGATTTATTTTCTTCAAATAAAAAGATTATTTGGAGGCCAAGCAGATGAGGATGCTAATCTATACTTGACAAATTTTACTGAGGTGTGTTCTCCATTTGACATGCCCCACAAATCTCAAGAGTCAATTCGGTTGCGTCTTTTCCCATTCTCTTTAACAAGAGAAGCAGTCTTATGGTTGCGGTATTTACCCGTGGGGTCTATCACTTCATGGGTGGGGCTCACGGAGGAATTCTAAGAAAGATACTTTTCTCCCTCTCGAATGTTGCAAGTAAGGGATGAAATCACCAACTTTTTCCAATTTAATGGTGAACCATTATATAAGGCTTGGCAATGATTCAGTAATAAGTTAATGTACTTCCCAAATCATGTGGTTCCAAATAAAATGCTCCTTCAAATTTTCTATAGGGCATTGGATCAATTGAATAAGATAGTAGCCGATAATGTGTCTGGGGTTTCTCTTATCAAACTATCGTATGGTGTTGCATCAAATTTATTAGATCAAATGACCAAGAAAAGTAGAGGGTGGCACACAAGAGATACCGAGGTGTCCATGGGAGCTCCCTCCGCATCTTTTGTGAGCCAAGAGCAAAATAAAAATGATGAAGAAAGAGAAGTAAATATGGCTGAAGTGATGACACAACTTGATCTTCTCACCAAGCATATGATGGGAGATCCTCCTAAGATGGTTAACATCGTTGCTTCTAAGGTTTATAGAGCTTATGATGATGAGGAAATGGAGTCCCTTGATGAAGAAATTTGGTTCTTTTCAAACCAATCCGTGGGGCTCCCGCCCAACTTATCAAAGACAAGGTGGGAATTAAGGTTGGAAGGAAAGAGATCATGATATAGATCATAATAGAGATCAGGATTGGAGAGATAAAGAGAGAGATTATGATCGATATGTACCTCCACATGATCGGGAAAATGGTAAAGATTCAAGTTCTATTGACTCGGATAAGCTAAAAAGTGAAGATGCCCTTGCTTAGATTTTAATGGGTGTTAAGGGGACTGAAAAGATGGTGAGAGAGATAAAGGTGACTTCTTACAACTCAATCAAATGGTAACATATCACTTGGCCTCTTTCAATTAACTTGAAACTCAATTAGGCCAAATCTCGGCATAACTTAATGCAAGACCAAAGGGTGGATTGCCTAGTGACACTGTTATCAATAAAATAATGCTCACATCATGGCTATTGTCACTAGGAGTGATCGAACTCTTGGTAAAGATGTTGTTGATCTTGGTGAAGACTTCAATGAAAAGGCAAACGAAGAACAAGCCAATACAAAGAGAAAGCGTCAAGAAGAGTCAATTGATAATGATCCAAAGCCTAATGAGACAAGTGTTGAACGACCGATGGTAGTTGAAGAAAATGTTGAAAGTGAGAAAGTTTCAAAGGTGGTTGATGATGATACTCCAAAAGAGGATAAAACTCTAATTTTTCCATTGCCACAAATCAAAATTCCTTCCTCATTCCCACAAAGCCTTATAAAGAAGGATGATGATACCAAGTTCAAGAAGTTTCTTGCAAAATTTAGCAATTTATCGGTGAATATTCCTTTGCAAGAAGCCATACAAGAAATTCCTGGGTATGCTAAATTTATAAAGGACTTGGTTACAAAGGAGAGAGTCATAGATTTTGAAATAATGGAGGTAACCCACAATTGTAGTGCTATAATGTCTAGCACAATGGTGGTCAACAAAGAAGACCCGGGTGCATTTCCTATTCCTTGCACTATCGGAGTGTACAAATTTGGAAAAGTATTGTGTGATCTTAGGGAAAGTATTAATTTGATGCTATTTGCCGTATTTCAAAATTTAGGGTTGGGTGCTCCTAAGCCTACCACTATGAGGCTTATAATGGGAGATCGTTCAATCAAAAAGCCTGTTGGTGTGTTGTATGATATTTTGGTGAAAGTTGACCGATTTATCTTTCTAGCCGACTTTATTATTCTTGATTTTGAGATTGATCATGAGGTTTCAATAATTGTTTGTAGACCATTCTTGTCTACCGAAAGGTCTTTAATAATGTGGAATGTGGGGAGCTAAAATTTTGGATGAACAATGAATGAGTATCCTTCAATGTGTGCAAGTCCTTGAAGCAATTGATGGACTTGAAAATGGTATCGGTAATTGATGTGATAGATGATAAATTAACTAATACCATAGAAGTGAAACTTATGAATGACCCCTTGGTGGGCGTATTGTGGAAACTTGGGAGTGAGGTGGTTGAAAAATATGATGAAGTGGTAGCTTCATTGAAGGGTTTTGGATTTCACACCAAAAACCTGATCAAATTGAATCTTGATTTGAAAACCTGTGAGAGTTCACCCGCTAAGCCATCTATTATTGAACCACCTCAACTCAAACTTAAGCCGTTACCATCCCATCTCCAATATGTTTTCTTGGGTGAGGATAATACATTACCAATCATTGTAGCGGGTGATCTTGAACCTTGTCAGGTGGATGCCTTGTAATCAATTTTGAGAAAGGTCATTCGTGCTATCGGGTGACTATCGCGGACATTATAGGCATTTATCCCAGAATTGTTTCTCGTAAAATCAAGTTAAATGTTGATCATGTTCCTAGTGTAAAACACCAAAAGAGATTTAATCAACCGATGCAAGAGGTGGTCAAGAAGGAAATCATTAAGTGGTTTGATGCGGGAGTTATCTACCCAATTTCCAATAGTACGTGGGTAAGTCCGATCCAATGTGTTCCCAAAAAAAGTGACATGAAGGTTGTCGCAAATAAGAATAATGATCTTGTACCTATGCGTTTGATCACGATTGGAGCGTGTGTATGGACTATCATAAATTGAACTCGTGGACCGAGAAAGACCACTTCCCCATCCCCTTTATGGATTAAATGTTAGATAGACTAGCCAATTGGGGTTGGTATTGCTTCCTTAATGGTTACTCGAGGTACAATCAAATTTTGATCACCCAGTAAGACCAAGAAAAGACCACCTTCACTTGTCCCTATGGCACATTAGCTTTCAAGCGCATGTCTTTTGGGTTATGCAATGCACCGGCCTTGTTCCAAAGATGGATGTTGTCTATTTTTACGGATATGGCAGAGGATACAATGGAGGTTTTCATGGATGACTTTTCCATGGTTGGGGACTTATTCGAGTCTTACCTTGATCATCTAAGTAACGTTCTTAAATGATGTGTGGCAACTAATCTTGTTTTGAATTGGGAAACTAATCATAGTCAAGGAAGGCATTGTTCTAGGACACAAAATCTTGGGAAATGGAATCATAGTGGACCACACCGCTCTTAGATGTCTCATTTAAAGAAAGAGGCAACACCTCGGTTGATTAGGTGGATATTGTTCTTGCAAGAGTTTGATTTTGAAGTAAAGGATTTAAAGGGGTGTGAAAGTAAAGTAACCGACCATATTTTCCACCTTGAATATAATCATGAAAAGTTGGGTGATATTGATATTGATGACTCCTTCCCGGATGAGCTATTCATGTCACTTTCAGGAAGCGTTGCACCGTGGTATGTAGATTATGCTAACTATATTATGAGCGGTGTGCTTCCCAACGATCTCAATCATTATCAAAAGAAGTGATTCTTGTTCGATGTGAAAAAGTATTTTTGGGCTGAACCATTCTTGTTTAGGGAGTGTATGGATGGTGTGATCTATTGGTGTGTCATGGAGGTGGAAGTGAGATATTCTTGAGGCTTGTCACTCCTCTCTGTTTGGTGGTCATCATGGTGGGATCTGAACAACCGCTAAGGTTCTTCAAAGTGGATACTATTGGCATACCTTTCATAGAGATGCTTATGAGTTGGTCAAAACATGACCTCAATGCCAAATGCAAGATGGTGTTTCGAGGAGGCATGAGATGCTTCTTAAGACCAATCTCGAGGTTGAACTATTTGATGTGTGGGGTATCGACTTCATGGTTCTCTTTGTGAGTTTATATGGTAATAAATATATCTTGGTAGCCATCGATTATGTCTTAAAGTGGGTGAAGGCCATTTCTTTACCAAACAACGAAGGCAGGAGTGTCATTTTTTCTTAAATAAGTACATCTTTACAAGGTCCGAGACTTCAAAGAAAACTATTAGTGATAGCGGCTCTAATTTCTGTAATTGGATTTTCAGTGCTTTACTTGATAAGTATGGGGTGAAGTATAATGTTGCTACTCATTATCATCCCCAAACTAGTGGCCAAGTTAAAGTTTTGAATAGTTAAATCATGTCCATCCTTGAGAAAACCGTGAATGTTGGTTGTACGAATTGGGTAAGACAACTCGATGATGCCCTTTAGGCATATAGAATGGCCTATAAAACTCCTATTGGTATGTACCCCTACCAATTGTGTTTGGGAAGGATTAACACTTACTCGTTGAGTTAGAACATAGGGCTTTATGGGTTTTGAGGAAGTTGAATATGGATTGGGAGGATGCTTTAAAATTGAGAGTGAATCAACTTCATGAGTTGGAAGTGTTTTGGATCATATAAAAGCTCTGTGTTGTACAAAGAGAAGATGAAGATGTGGAATGATGCCAAAATCTTAAAGCAAGAGTTTCATGTGGGTGATAATGACCTCCTCTTCAATTCAAGATTGAAACTCTTTGTGCGGAAGCTTATATCGAAGTGGTCGGGTCCATTCGTGATCTCAAATGTTTACCCGAGTGGAGATATTGAGTTGGAACATCATGAGAATAAGAAATTTATGGTGAATGGGCAAAGATTGAAGCACTACTATATGGGTGGACCTAGAGCTGCTAAGGTTGAGTCGCTTCGCTTCAAAGATAAAAAATGATGATCAAGTAATGTCGTGCCACAAATATAACTACGACACTTCTTAGGAGGCAACCCAAGAATTATTTTTGATGTTTTTAATGTTTTTTATACTAATTTTGGCTTAGTTTTAATTGATGCAGGTAATTCATAGAATTAGGATGCGAGAAGGTAGGTTTGGAGGCCCGAAAGTGAGCCCCAAACTAAGAATTTTGTTCAAAAAACATGCACCTAGCTGGTACAACTTGCATTGCACCTTCTTGAGCAGGTCAGTCGCAGGTGCAAGGCATCTGGAGCATATTCAACATGAAATTGAAGACAAGAAGCAACAACTATTATGCCGTAAGCTGCGCTGGACATGCTCAAGCAGTACAGGCGCAGGCCAGACGCACTTGGAACGCAACAAAACTATTTTTCACTGGAGTAAATGGCCTAGACCTGCACTAGACTTGCTGCAGCAGTCCAGTCGTAGGTCAGTCATATGTTGGATGTAGGTAAAGCTATTTTATTCTGTCCTAATATGCGTTGGGACTGCTTAAGTAGTCCAACCGTAGGTGCAAAGCATATGGGAAACATGTGGAGTTTAAAAGCTGTGGTGTTTCGACATAGGTCGGATCTTATTGGGCTGACCAGACCTGGTCACCTCAAAATCTTTGTAAGCACGTAAAAAAGAGCCAAAAGCAGTCAACACTTAAAATTTTTCATCACAACTCCCTTCCATCGGTTCCTTTCTCTCACACTCAGTATTCTCTCCTTCTTTTACAACAATTAAGCTAACACAAATTGAGAAGATTCTTTTGTACTTGTGCTTTATTTTTATCCTCTCTTAAAGTAAGTTAAAGGTATGCTCTTTCATGGTTTCACTTTTAAATTCTCTCAAGGAATGGACATAATGCTTCATACCTCATGATAACTGGTCATTTAAAATTGGTTTTTGTGAGCTTATTGGGATGATTAATACTTTTTAGAATAATTATGTAGTCATTGGTGCCTTGTTTCACTAGTTTGATTCATGATACTCTCTAAAATGAAGCTAGTGCACCATGTCTTTGAAAAAATATTCCCTAAACCTTTCTTGCTTATTTTGTGTGGTGGGTGGCTCAAGTATGAAAATATGAGCATCTTGAATGTGTTTGGAGATGATTTGGTGAGATGAGCTTGTTCTCTTGTGCTTCTATTCTCTTTATCCAAGTTCTTAGTTAGCATACCCACCATGTGTTTGTTGAAATGACAATAAGAGAGAAATATTTAGTATGCTTGTAATGGTCAATATGATTCTCCTTAGGGCATAATGAGGTCATTTTTTATGCATCATTTTGAGTCCAATTGATCCTAAAAATGAAATATTTGGTAGTTATTGGTTGAGGGATTTTGTTGATAAATATGGCATCCATGTTTCTTGTTGGTCACTATGCCTAACCGAGAGACATGAATGCTTGCCTTGCCCAATAATAGGTTGGATGATATCATTCTTAAGGGTATTGGTCATTCTTGTTTCCATTGAAGGTTTTGGATGTCCTATGAAATAGTTTTGTGAAATGTTAAGAATGTGAGATAATTTAGAGCCCAAATGTTAAGTGTTGTAATGAATGAATCCCATGGGCTCTAATGATGAATTTACCTTGCATCTATCAAACAAACATTTTCTTTTCTTACCTTTAATTTTCTTTCTTAACATACAAAATTTCAAAAACATGTTTTACCTTTTCTCTTTTGTTTTGTTTATTTCTCATAGGTATGTCTCCAAGGAATAAATTGCCATAAGGATCTAGAAAGAGTAATGCCCTTGATAAAGGTAAAGCAAAATCTACTTCTGCAACAGGAAAAGAACCGGTCTCCAAAGATAGTCTGAAAGTCCCGGATGTCCAAGCTACCATTGATCGTACACGAGAGGTTGGAAAGAAAACGGATCAAATTTGGTTTAGTGTGGATGGTTTGAAGGAGTTATATGATGATTGGGTAACTATTTGGGGATTTAATCTCGAGAAGGTCTTTCGCATGAATGGAGTTGACACCCAATTCCCCGATATTATTGCCGAGGTTAAAGAACGGGTATGGGAACTCTCCACGGATATGACTCTTTCCACTCACCCACTATGCTACTTCCTAAAAATTATTTAGGAATTCTATGCTTCCTATATTGTTCGGCATAATGAAAAAAATATAAAACGCCAATTACCAAATAACCATGTCTCGAGAGTGTATTAGTTCGAGAAGTGGAAGTCCCTTGCATGACCTCGAAGATCAATGTGCTCTATTTTGCTTATGACTTAGATTCTTCGGTGAAGCGCAAGAAGATGATATTTGGCAGATGTCAAAGTTTTCCATAGATTGCTAGGGTAATTTCTAAGGGCCTACCTCCATGGTCTAATGGTGTAGGTCAAATCAAGAGGAGAAATCTTTCGGTTCAAGCCAAACATTGGCTTGGTTTTGTGGGTAACCGTCTACTCCACTCAACAAATGGCCAAGTGTTATGATTTATAGGGCTATCAAGTCCCAAATTAAGGTCAAGCCCGAGTTAAGAGTCAGGTCTCAGGTTAGAAGTTGGGTTCTCTAGTCGGGACCCGACTCCCTATCCTAAAATAAGACTCAAGTTTGGATCATGGTTTGAGACTTGATTTATGACCAAAATCTTGTACTATCAATAGGATTAATTATAACAAGTCACACACTCATACTCCGAAAATATAGAAACAAAGAAATTCTATGATCAAACTACCAAAACAATATAGAATGTACTATAAATCGGAGCTCTAAATGATTCATTGTCGGATGAATTATGGATAAAATTTCTATAAATTTGGGATAGTTGATAGCGGAGATGATGAAGTTAAGTTCAAAGTAATTAGGCACTTTATAGCCCTTTTCGACACTCATATCTATGCTTTGCCTTAAGTTCAAAGTCCTGCAACTCTCTAAGATTGATAGATAGGTTATATTCACCAGAGTCATTGACATCACACATTGCAAGAATAAGGATAACCCAACGGTCATTAGGAGAAAAGCTTTGGTTTTGGTAGAATCGAGTGTGGAAGGGTTGCCAAGATCAGAGGGAATGGATATCCCTATGGATTCTACATTTGATGCTGAGACTCTTCATGATTCCACTGATACTCCTCCATTATCAATAACCCCACCACTACCTCGGCCCACACAATTGGCATGGTCTTCTATGGTGACGTTTGCCAAGGTTGCTTCTATGACTTTGGCAAACAATGCTACTCTTACCCAATTGGTGGAGGACATTCCCCAGTTTATTCAGGATGCTATAGAACCTCTACGTGCCCACATATCAAATTTAGCGAACAGAGAGTGGCCACGCTTGAGACAAAGAGAAATTATGAGGGGGTGGCATCTGTGAGGGAAGACCATGATAGTTTACGGGCGAAGTTTAAATACGAATAACCCTTTTTTGGTCTTGATGAGGTAGAGATTTCTTTTCCTTTGGAGACTTTTGGCCTAGTGCTTCCATTTGATAATTTGTTCGGAGAGGGTCATGAGGACATTGATGATGAGGCTGAGGTTGATCTTATAGAGGGGCTACCTAAGGCTCGACAGGTTGAGCTCTTCTTGTAATTATCCAGGGATGAGGAGCGTGCACGGATGGTTGGGGATATATCTAGAACTCAACATGATGATGAGTCACCCTTCATAGAAGAGTCGATGAGAGGAGCCTAGTCTGATGAGGTTCCTATTGAGATAATGCGATCATTCACCGATAGGGATTCGATAGTGCACCACAAGGAGTCCTTACCCTCCTCTACTCTCTTTACTTTCGCATTGGGGATAGTGCAATGTCTTTAGTGGGGGTTAGGGCATTTTTATGATTCGTTTGATGATCGGTACCTTTTGTTTCACTTTATGGAATTTGGTTGGACAAATTGTATGGAAATACTCTATGTTATTACTTTGATATTTTTGAGTACACACTACATTTTGTCATGTTTATTTACTGTAGCCCTTGTAGGGCTTTTTTTTATTATTATTATTGACATTGCTTTGGATGAGCCCTTGTCGGGCATTGTGATAATAATGTCAAATATTGTCTTTTTGTGTCATGTGCTTAATATAAATGTGATATCTAATTTTGCGCATTTCTTTTGTCTTCTTTTTATATGCGTGTCAAATAAACTCTAAGGGTTTTCTTTGAAACTCGATTCTTTCCTAAGGAGGAAAATTTTGTTTTCTCTTTCTTTTGAGCTTTTGTTTTTATTTTATTTTAGTTTCTTTGTCGAACCAAGTGATAATTCACCCATGATGGATGACAAGGAGACATCCTTAGGTGAATTATCTAGTCGTTTTGGTTGAATAAGAAGAAGCAAATATTCAAAAATACTTTCAAAGTGTCATTGGCAAGGAATGAAATGTTTTTGAGAAAAACTGAAAATATATTTGTAAGATCAAGGATGTTTTGAGCTTTATTTTGAGTGAGACCATTAAAATCAATTTTTGGCTCTCTCTTTACAAGGATGATTCTTTGACTCAGAGTAACTTATGAAGCTCAAATTGCTCAAATTGGTTGGGAGACTAACTTTTTGCTCTATGAGTACAATGCCATGTGTGGGTGAGATTTTTGAATAATTCTTGTACATATGTGTAGTCTATAGCTTTCCTTGAGTGTATTCAAAGAGAAATTCTAGGCAAGCTTGGTTTGGAGGATGACCCGAGGCCATTTTTGACTCGTCACATAGCCAAATTTCCACCTTAACATTGTTCCCTAGTTAACCCATTTGAGCCTTTTTGTCTATCTTTATTTCTTATTGTAATGATAACCATGATAAAACACCTAAACCCTTTTGGAAATATCTCTTTTGGCACTTAACCTCCTTTGATACGTTGCATGATTCTAAATAATGGATTATAGACAAAATCCTAAGTTTAGGGGGTTGTCTATTTGGGAGAAGATGATCAAAGAAAAGACAAGAAAGGTGTATGTAAGGCTGTCAACACATGTGTTTAAGAGACAAGAGATGTGCTTGCTGATAAGTTAAATAGCCTAGCCCATAGAACTTGAGAATTTTTTTTTGGATGAGTGAGGGGCTAAGAAGGGATTATAGGTAGAAAATCTCTTGTAAAAGTCAAAGAAGTGAAGAAAGAAAATGGTGGCCTTGAATTGTTTGTTAAATGTTAAACAAAAAGTTAGAAAAATATGGGAAATGATTTAAAGAAGAATAAGGTGGGTAGTTTGAAAATTTTGGGGATAGAAAGGATTGAGTGATTGCATTGAAGGAGTTTTTTTAGTCACTTGATCCATATATATTTCTTCCCGCACGTTAAACCTTCATCTTGACAGGCAAGACCTTGGTGATTCTAAACCAAGTAAGTCTACGTTAGCTGCAAAAAACACAAAGGGCAAGCCTATGGTTCTATTCGATCTACTTGAACTTCTTTGTGAGAGTGAGTGTGAATTATTTCTTCATTTGAGCTCCTTTAAGAATTGAAATATCTTTTGTGTGTGGAGCAAACTCTTGTATGTGAGTGGCATCGGTACATTTAGGGTAAAGTTTTACTATCTGTTTGGGTAAATGAGTGAAGTAAGTTGCATTGTAAGGATTGAGACAATCTTTGATGATTTTGTGTCTTATCTTAAGATGCTTTGTGATTTGGAAAGTTCATTTGATACGAACTTGCATACTTGCTTCATAAATATGTGCTTATTGAAAAGTTTTGGTTTACTTGTTGCCATGACATGTTTGGAAAGTGTTTGTAGAGTTTTGTTAGCTTATTCCTTTACTATACCTTTTTTTTGGGTGGATTTGGGTTAAATACCCTATCTCATTGAATTATTCTTAGTTGCTTGATGAGAAGCAATAGTTTAAGTTTGGGAGGGTTGATAAGTCATCAATTTGACGACTTGCTAGCACCTTTTAAGCCTAAATTATCATGATTTTCCATTAATTTGATGGTAATATCTTACTTAATTCTCATTTATGTTGGTAAAAGTAAAAAAGGAAGTTGGGAAAGTCATTCAAGTCAACAAAAGGCCAAATATGAAGGAAAAGAGTCATTCACTTTGCATCCACTTCGCATCCACTTTGCATTTGCTTTAGAGCTACTATCCATCTCTCTATCTGCTCTCCATCCACTTTGGATCCTCTCAAGAAGATCAAGATCAAGGTGGAAATTTTGTAATTTTCTCAAATGTGGAAGTGGGGCCTCAAGAAGTGTTCCTGGATCATTTTTCAATACCTAACTTTCATTTTTTCATCTTAGCTTCTACCTTTTCATCTTAGCACCTATCTTTTCATCCTAGAAGAATATTGTACTAGTCTTGTGTGAAAAATATATGTGAGTGATTCCCAAAGAAGAATTAGTGATTTTCTATTGAAGATTTGTTGAAACTCCAAGTTTGGAACTTCATTCTCTTTATTTCTCATGGATGAAGTGAATGATAACTTTGGGATATTTTTACCCTTTTTATCTATGAGTAGCTAATTTTAAATCTTGGGTTTTTGCTTTCTTAGGTTGTGGTAGTGTATGGGTGTTAGCTGATTATTCTCCTAATTAGTTATTTGTGATGGGTGTTGTATTTATTCCATGATTTAACTAAGAGTTGGGGGTTGCAAACCCTAACCACCCTTGAACCCATGTCATTCTTGAAAGAGGGGACATGGGTAAGGAATAAATGCAACCAATAACTTGATTCATTTCTTTTAATGACATCTCTTAGGCATAAGGATTTCAATTGAGGCAATAGATGTGGAAAATTGTCACACTTGTGAGGTGTTCGAAAGAACCCATTTGTGAAATTTAGTCTTCTAATTGAAAAATTGACATCAATACAATAACATAACCCTTGACTTTTTGCTAAAGTTGGATAAATTGTCAAGTACCCATGCATGAACCCACACCTAGAATTGCATAACCCCAAGACCTATTCTCAATTGAATTCACTCTTAGCATTTTTCAACGTCAAGATAGTGCTCTAAAATTGATGTAATTGTTACTATAAACACATTAAAACTAATTCCCCTATTTTATATTTATGTTAGTTTTATTCACATTACGGGTCACCTTTTAGTAAACTATCAACCCTCTTGAGTTTTGAATTCCATGCTTTCACTCCTTGTGGATTCGACCCCAACCTAAGTTGGGTTATTGTATTGACAACGATCTCTTAATCCCATTCAAGAGTGTAATTTGAGAGTTATCAATCCTGCTGGCATATATTTATTTAGGAACACCAATGTAATTAGTAAACCATTCAATTCTTATTTAATTAATAGCGACACTCATGTGGAAACTACCTAAGTCAGGGAAAACACATGAGTCTATTGTACACATATTTGTTATATAAACCAATGTCACACTATTACTCAACTCATAATACCAACCACTTCAAGTCACTTAATAGCAACATTCAAACCAATAATTTGTGAAAAAGGAGCAACTGTGTAACATTCACTTTATCCTTCAATTTTCCTTTCATTTACAAATTAACTTAAATAAGCAATCAAGTAAACAAAGAAACCATATTATGAATACCAATATTCAATTTAAGTCAACCACCAAGACTCATAAAACAAACAACTCAACTTATCACAAATGCCTCTTTAATAAAGCTCGACAATATTAACTCAGTTCAACAACTACAACAGTAGCCCAGACCATACAAGGATACCAAAAACTTCAAAAATTATATAACCTAGTTCACTCAAGGAACCATAGCAATAATTGCAATATAACCTAGTCCACTTTGGGAACCATAATAACAATATAACCTGGTTCTCTCATGCAGTCATCAAACTCTCTAATACCGTGTACACACTTGTTTAAGGTCTTATGAGTGCCCACTATACATTAACTATAAGAGATGATATTAATCCATGTACCAAATAACCCAGACAACTAGTACTTTCCACTCTTATCCTAAACCAATGCCACCCTTATTCCACCGTCCCTACCCTTATACTCCCTAAAATTCACTAGATTCGTGGTTATAAATCTTTACTAGTTAATCTCATATTATCAAATAATGTCATACCGTGTACCATTACATAATGAGATAACTTAACCACACTTGCACTTTAAACAAACCCTTTTTATATAACCTTAGTTCAAGTGATCACAACAACTTATATAATTATCCAACAAGTTAATATTTAATAGAATGCATTGCAACAAGTAGATGATTAGGAAGTTAACATGAAAAAATAAACAAAATTGAGTTTCCAACTCTAATTCAACCATCACCTATCCTTCCTGCCAACAGTTGTATCCAGGGTCAATTAACACATAAAAACAAGAAAACACACATTTCTTTGGATAACCTTCCGGTTACCAATACTTGGGATAGACACAACTCCTCTAATATACAACTCATACTTCCCTAACTTCCATCTTAATACTAATTCATATCTGATGAGTGGAAAATTTGTCATTTATTTACATCCATATTCGAGCATACTATGATGAATTAAATGTTTACATGAGGCAAAATCTTGATCAAAATGCATAAATTTCCAGTATTTTTTATCTTCCAGGTAATTTAATGAAAATGAGTTGAGACAAAGTTGGAACATAAGTGGAGTAAGCAAAAACAACAGGAGAACTGAAGGTCAGGCCGTGGAGGCGACCCTCAGATGCCACTATTACACTCTAAGGGTCGGGATTACGATAAACAGCCAAGTCAAACCTCCATGTTCGCAGGATGACCACTGCGATTATGGTAGTCCCGAACACAATCAAGATATGAAGACCATGCTAGGGTGGAAAAATTCCAGGGGCAGAATGGGAATTTCATAGAGTTGAATCCCAAATCCCAAATAGCTCAACCCTTGCATACTTAGAGCATCTTTCATCCAATTTTTAGTTTGGAGAGCACAAACACTCTAATTTTAGAGTTGAGAACAATTTGTTAATTAGATTCCAAAGACTTTTGGTCGTAAATTTAGATTGAAGTTTGGGTTTACTCTTATTTGGATTATTATGGATCAAGTGCATGCTAATTTGGGTATATCTTCTTTCTTTAATTTCATGAGTAGCTAAATTCACATCTTGGGGTTATGTTTGATTAGGTAGTAGATTGTGTGTAGGTGTTGATTGTTAGTCTAAATAATTGGTTAATAGTGATGGATTTTGATTTTACTCTATGTTGAATTGATAATTGTGTATGAAAACTCCAATTATTTTGGATCCTATATCATCCTTGAAAGAGGGATGCGGATGAAGAGTGATTGCAAAAAATACAATGAATTAACTTCTTTGTTAGCACTATCTTAGAAATAAGAGTGTTAATTAAATTGTCTATGTTCATAAGCATCATCTTAGAAATAAGGATGCTAAGTTTGAGGTCATGGATTAGTAATCTTTTCACGCTCATAAGGTATTTAAAAGAATCCATGAGTGAAATTCAGTGTTTTATCGAAAGGTTAACACTAAGACCCTAAATCTAGCCTACCCAAAACCCTTATCCAAAACTTGGACTAACTCTTGATTCCCTATGTATGAACACTACTTTCGAGAACATAACCCGAAGATCTCTCCTGATTTGATACACTTAATAATTTTTTGACCTTATATTAGTGTAATTTGGTGATTATGTTCAACAAATTTTGACATTCAAACCCCCAATTGACTTTCATGTTTTGTTTTAGTTTCGCATTATGGGTTAGCATATAGTTAACTCTCAAAATATGTAGGTATTGCAAGCTATCTTGCATTCCTTGAGGATTCAACCTAGACACATGTTGGGTATGTATTTACAATGATCTCCTTGCATCCAAATGATGGTGTACGTCTAGCATTATAAAAAATAACGCCGTTGTCTGGGAGTGAAGCTTAGTATTCATTATTGCAGTATTGCTAGTGAACTTGGGTTAGTCATAGTGCTTTTGTTTACCTTTTTTGTTGTTTTTGTTAGGTGTTTTTCATAGTAATCACAACACCATGAGACATAATGGGAGCAATGAAGGCTCATTTTATGGACATCTCGAGAATGAGGATCATCTTAATGATGTAGGGTGTGCGAGTGTAATCCATATTCCACCAGCCGAGGGAAATGGGGTATTCCATGTCACTAGTGTGATGCTCCACATATTATAAATAAAAGGTCTATTCGGGGAAAAGAACACGAAGATGCAAACCTACATTTGAAAAACTTCATTGAGGTGTATGCCCCGTTTGATATTGTCCATACTACTCAAGAGTCTACTCGGTTGAGGCTATTCCCATTCTCTTTAATGGGTGAATTAGTTTTCTGGTTGAAATCTCTACCTGCTGAGTCTATTACCTGTTGGGTCAAACTTATAGAGACCTTTTTTATATATATTTTACAACGTATAGAATGCTATAACTAAGAGATGAAATCACTAATTTTCATTAACTTAGTGGTGAGCCTTTATATGAGGTGTGGCAAAGGTTCAATGACAAACTCATACAATGCCCTAACCATGAGATCCTGGAGAAGATGCTCCTCCAAATCTTTTATAGGGAATTGGACCAACTAAATAATACGATGGTGGACAATGCATCCGGTGGTTCTTTTGTGAAGTTGTCATACGGTGTTGCAATAAATCTACTTGAGCAAGTCACTAAGAAAAACTGCAGATGGCATATCTGGGACTCTGAAGTATCCATAGGGTCCCCCTCCAAATCTTATGTCAACAAAAATAAATAAAAGAAGGATGAGGAAAGAGATGAAATTACGGCTAAGGTAATGACCCAATTAGATCTCCTCACCAAACATGTGATGGGAGCACCTTCTAAAGTGGTCAATGTCGTTAACTCTCAAGGTGCTAAAAGTTATGTTGAGGATAAAGTAAGGCACTCGATGAAAAGATAAGATTCTTGGAGAAACATTCTGGAGGGGGAAGGGGGTCCCATCCCACCCAGTAAAGTCAAGGAAAAAATTAAGGTTGGAACGACCAAGATCGAGATTGTGATTGTGATTGGCGTGATAGAGAGAGCATTCGAGAACGAGATTGGAGGGACAAAAAGAGAGGATATGATAGATATTTTCCCCTTATGATTATGTTAAGCACAAGGAATCAAGTCGATGGACCCCAAAAAATTGAAAATCGAGGATGTCCTTGCCCGAATTTTAATGCGACTTGAAGGTACCGACAAAATGGTAAGGGAGATGAAAAGTGACTTCTCTCAATTAAACCAAACGGTCACAACTCATCCGGCCTCCATAAAGAAATTGGAGACTCAAGTGGGTCAAATTTCAACCCAAATCAATGCTAGGCCAAAAAAAGGTTTACCTAGTAACACAGTGGTTAACCACATGAACGATGCTTGTGTTATGGTAATTGTCACTAGAAGTGGTAGAAATCTTGGTAAAAATATGGGTAAGGTTGATGATAAGTCTCTTGATGAACAAGTAAGTTCAAAGAGAAAGTAGTTCAAAATACCAAATGATGATACCACAAAGTCTCATGAAGTAAATTATGAGGAACTGATGATAGTTGAAAAGAAGGGTGATAAGGAGAAGAATCCCAAAGTGATTGATGATGATGAGCAAAAGGTGAATAAATGTCAAAGTGTTCCATTGCCCCAATGAATATTCCTTCACCCTTTCTATAAAGGTTAAAGAAGAAAGATGACAATGACAAGTTCACAAAGTTCCTTGCAAAACTTAGCAATCTCCCAATCAATATCCCATTGCTTGAAACTCTTCAAGAGATCCTGGGGTACGATAAGTACATGAAGAACTTGATGTCCAAAATTCAGCTTGTGGATTTTGAGACTATTGAATAGACACATACTTGTAGTGCTATCATGTTAAAAGCCATGGCGGAGAAAAAGGAAGACCCCGGTGCATTTACATCCCTTGCACCATCGGGGCTCACAAATTTGAAAAGACATTGTGTGACCTTGGTTCTAGTATCAACTTGATGCTATATGTTGTGTATCAAAGGCTAGGGTTGGTTAATCCTACACCCACCACCATGAGACTCTTGTTGGCGGATCGTTCATTTTAAAAACCGATGGGTATCTTGTTTGATGTGTTGGTTAGGGTTATCGATTAAACCTTCCAGTCGATTTTGTAGTCCTCGATTGTGATATAGATTATAAGATACCAATCATATTTGTGAGACCATTTTTAGCAATTAGGAAAGCTCTAGTTGATATGGAAAATAAAGAGATAAAGTTTCGGGTACATAATGGTGAAGTCTCTTTTCATGTGTGCAAAATAAAAAAAGAAACTAATAGAGTTAAAATGATGTCTGTTATTGATGTTGTGGATATAGAAATAGATATTAGGACACCACAACCCAAGGAATTGATAATAGCTAAAAGTCATGACACGATGTAAAATCAGGCGCTAGATGGGAGGCAACCTATCATTGCCATGAATTTTGCCTGTATCCTTTGCAATTTAATTGTTAGAGTAGTTTTTGTGTTTTTTTTTATAAATCCATGAAATTATGAAACTCTAAAGGTGAATTTGAGAAATTGAAAGGTAATAGGTGAAGTGGAATTGAGTGGTAGTGGAACAACTGAAAAATAGGAGATGTGAACCTGGTCTCAAGTGTCGCAATTGTGACACTCAAATCGCGATTGCGATACTCAGATTGCAATCGCAAAACTCAGCTTGCGACACTCAGGTCGCGATCACAAAACTCAGATTGTGATCACAACCCGAGACTTAGGTTTACCCAACCATGTCTTAGGTACCCTGATCGTGGGAAGCTGACCGCGATCGCGGTTCGCTCCCCATTATTTTTGGGATTCCCTGACCGTGATCACGATTGGGGTAGTTTTAAAATGGGAATTGTCTTTAAAATGGATCCCACACTCACATTCCTTCAATTACCTAAAAATCTTTAAGTTTTTATCTTTGTGAGAGTTCTAGTCTTCCCTATTTGCATCCAAGTATCCAGTATATCCTTCTAATCTTTTCTTTAAATATTTAAATTGGGCCTTAGAATACATGTGTAGTACAACGACCTAAATTGATGAATTGAGTGCTTAATTAGTGTCTAATTGATAGTATGTGGTGTGGTAGCTGTTGTTTATGATGTTCACATCATTGGGTAAATCTTGAGTACCTAAAATTGTTAATAATTAGGATGAATCATAGGTGTACACCAAGTGTTTAGTAAAATGCCCGAATGAGTTCCTTGATAGTTTTTCCATGTTTAAAGGGCATGATTGAGTGTTTTGGAATTATGTTTCATGTTTTTAATGTCATTTTATTATTATGAACACAAATTGGTATGGAAAATTGGCATTTTTTGTCATGAATCGTTCTAGGCCTGCAGCCTTAGGTACTATGATCGCGGTAGCGCGGTCGTGGCCACCAGATTGCAATTGCAATAGCGCAATTGCAATCCAATGCCCTGCGATAGCAACATCTTGGAGTTGTCTAATAGACCTGTCTAAACCCCTGTATTCTTATTTTAAGCCTAAATTTGACACGGGAACCATTTCTTTAGCTTAACTAAGTCACATATCATTGTTTTCACATGATGAAATGGATTGCTAACGCTTTGTGTGGTTTTCAGGTCTTTAAAGCTAAAAATGATAGATTATGATTAGATTCAATTCATGGCCCTCGAATGTTAGACAGTTTACTATGAGGACCTCACCAGGAGGAAGTTGCTCCCTGAGCAGGGTATATCTTTGCAAAACATACCCGAGAATCTCTCGACCTTTCATGAGAGATTGGTGGCCACTTAGTGGCGGTGCTTTTCCCTGGATCCGTGGAGGTCCAATGAGCATTGGGTTAGAGAATTCTATGCAAATCTCAGCATAGTGTCTTTCTCCGACCCAATTATAAGAATTCGGGACAAGGAAGTTCATTTCAAAGCTGAACAGATCACTGATGTATATGGGCTTACAGATATTGACATGAGAGATTATCAGGCCAAGGACTATGCTCTGAGAAATTGGTTGGTTGAAAAACTGTGCCCAGGAAGAGAAGTCCCATGGGCTACCACATAAATGAGGATAACTTTGAATGAGTTCATGGCTGAGGCTCGAATCTAGTTGACTCTCATTTATAGCCATGTTTCTCCGTCCACCAACATGACTTATGTTCCTGTTATACAAGCTCGGATGGTGACCGACCTCTTGGACAACATTAATTTGAATGTTGGTCGATTTGTGATAGCTGAGATTAGACACTACTAGAACAGAGGCCAGCCAATGCTCATGTTTCCATCTTTGATCATGGAGTTGTGGAAATGGACCGAGGTTGAGGATTACCCGGGGAAAACTGGATATCCCCAAAGACTCCAATTTACCCATTAAAGATACATGGCGAGGGTGCTCTTTCAAAGGATAAAAAGAGAAAAATCGACTTGGGTAAGTCGGTGGATGATAATTGTTGACACCTAATTTTTCTCCTCACAATTGAATTTAATCTCGAGCTTTTTCGGTTTTAATAAAATTACAACATTTATTTTATCTGGATAAAAACTGTACAGAGTATTTATTTAGGTAATTTTATCATTTTAAATAACAATTATATATTTTCGTATATGTGTATACGAGGTCATATAAATTCGTTACTTAAATAATCATTTTTACGAAGAAATAAATTTTAATCAAGTATTATCTCGAAAGTTAATCCAAATAGTCAAAATCTTAATTTAAATATAATTTATTTTAGAAAAATAATTTATTTGAAAAAATATTTGTTTGATTTTATTTGACCAAGAAACCTGTGGTTGAATTGATTATTCTTTGTCGGATTACAATTTAATTTAGCCAAAATTATTAAATTTGCCGTAATTGAAAGTCAAACTGGCCATAATCGAATGCAATTACCAATTAATTTTTTAATTTGGCTAAAAATTGAATAGTTTTGGCTAAAATCTAAATGCTAATCTAACAGGCCATTTTATAAGTGGCCTGAAATTCATTCCTAATTTAACACCAACATAACAATTTCAATCAGCCCAATACCCCACTGACCCATCAACCCAACCCACTTCACACTTTTTTCTCCCTGACATAATACAAGCAACAACATCGAACAACTTTCAACAAATAATGAACAATGACAGCTTTAGCAATATCGACGTCAGTCAACGTTCAGACCATCAGATATTAAGAAATCCGGTGGTTTCCCCCCTCTTGTTTCCATCAACGTCTCCATTAAAATCACCTCATTCCCTTTCTCTTTACATTTTTGTTTCTAAAAAACTCAGACCAAAAGAGGTTCTTTTTCTCCACTATAGGTTTCTAAAAAGAGAGGTATATGGAAATTCAATGGTTTTTGGGGAGTATTTTTCCTTTGAATCATTGGACAAATAGTGGTGTCATCGTGAAGAACGAAAATTGTCAAAATCAAATCTTCAAAATCTCAATCTTTCAAATTTGTTTTGAAAAGGTAATTTCCTCCCCCCAATACTGAAAACCGTCACTTTTCCTACTCAATTTTTGAAACTTTTCAAAGCTTTTCAAAGAAATCGTTTGTGACCCATAATTTGCCTATAAAAGAGGGCTTGTTCACCCTTTCTGAAAATAGGCTAAGTGGTAGAGAAATTAGAGGATTTTAAGTTTATGACACCTCTGATTCACTAAGTTCTCCATATTTCTTTGTTTTATTTCTTTCGATTGTCGTCAATATCACTCGGTTCTTACCACACGCGTCTTGAAGTAGTATGAAAACTAATCGTCGTCTACTCGTTGTCCAAGTTTGCTTCCTCGAAAAACGTAACCTCTTTTTCAATTCTAAAATGCAGATTTTTATTATATGTTGTGGTTGTTGTTGTAACTTCCCTGCTTCACCTCTATTTCGCCGTTTTATTTTATCTTATTTTCTAATAATCCTGTCGCTTGGTTGCTGTTTCCTTTCTGTGTTGCTGTATAACGATCGTAATTTAGTTATTTCTTATACTCTCTTTGGATTATGGTTTTTCATGGTTTCATAATGTACGGTACAGTATAGTATGGTACTGTATAGTAAAGTACAATACCATATTTGGATAGACTGTATCGTTCATTGATGTTTAATGATAGTTTTTTTGTTTGATTTGATGGTCCGTTACTGTCACGACCCGAACCTGGGCCTGGCCGTGACGAGCATTTCAAACCATGGAGGCCCAAAACACCCCTATCTGTCTGGTAATTATGCACCTAATTCATATGATCAAAGTAATGCGGAAGAAACACAATAATTCAGAAACATGGTCATAAATATGAAAAGAAACAATAACGGGGAAATAAAGTTCCCTCAACATCAATCAACCTCTAAACAACTGTCTGCAAAAATCTCTAAAAAATGACTGAGTCAAGTAACTGTATATAAACTGGGACAAGGCCCCCAGTAGACCCCAAAACTAAATATAAGATAAAAGGACCGCAGGACATAAGACCTTCCGAAACATAGAAGGCTCACCACTTGTCTCTACAACTCTGTCTGAATGATCTACTGATACTCTTGACCCCTAGACTGGGCCTCTGAACCTGAGAGGTTGGAGAGGGGAGGGGGGTAAAGTCACATAATATGCATGGTTAACCTTAATCTGATATTATAACCCCATACAATCTTATCTACTTATACTGATCTCTCACCTCCTAATTACTTACTCAATCTCATGCAAACAGATTCAGCTATATATATATATTAAACCAACACAAGAATAACAAGTTGGACAACAAGCTGCTAGTGAATCGAAATAGGCCTCACACGGCTTCACTAGACTTTGATTTTTGTGTTTTGAACAAGAAATGAAATGAATAACAAAGAAACTATGCTAGTGAATCAAAAGATCCCCACACGACTTCACTAGACTTTGAGTTTTTTCAAAAACACCATGATAATAAGATTACATATTACAAGAGATAGAAAATTGACACACAATATTCAATGATCTAAGGATACACATCTTACTCTGTATAAATAAAAATTTGAGTCAAACACTTCCCCCACAGACTACCATACAATCCACACACGCTACTAGCTACCACATTAGTCTATCACCAAAAGGGGGGCAAATCATTCTCGAACATCGGTTATTCAACAAAAATATTCATTTACACAAAAGTCACCCTCACTCTGACTTGTAACTTTGTGACTTCACATCCCCAACTTCTTGGTCCAATATCACTACCAATAGGTCATGACAACAACACTTTAATGCATACTACTATTCGGGTGGAAATACAGTTCCAACATTCTACTACACATCATCCCCCTTTAAGCAAGACATTTGTAACATAAATTTGAAGGTGACTAAATGCAATTAATACCTCAAGCTGAAAAGCACGATTCCATCAGGATCAATGTTTACATCAAAATCAATACACATTGAGGCACTAACGGACTCTTATCAAGTCCTTGTACGAATTTTAACTATTATATGGTTCAATCAGAAAGGACCATACCATTTAGATTCTAAACTTCTGTACTTGAATCACCTCAATAATGAGACATATCTGAGGACATTAGAGTAAGGAAAGAATGTGGGATGACTTTTTACTTTCGTATGGGCGACCCCATAGCACGAATTAGAGTATGAAAGAGGAATATTCTGACTCTATTGCACGAACTAGAACATGAAGAAAGAGAGACATTTCTAAACGCCTAGTAGCCTCCTGCTTATAAGTATGACACACTACACACCTATAAATAAGACTCTACCCGACGCGATTTCGCAGACACCCTGGGACCATGAACCGTGCTTTGATACCAAGTTTGTCACGACCCGAACTAGGGCCTAGCCGTGACGAGCATTTCAAACCATGGCGGCCCAAAACACCCCTATCTGTCTGGT
Organism: Capsicum pubescens; assembly: GCA_030864215.1. Classification (NCBI taxonomy): domain Eukaryota; kingdom Viridiplantae; phylum Streptophyta; class Magnoliopsida; order Solanales; family Solanaceae; genus Capsicum; species Capsicum pubescens. The sequence goes on from CM061548.1 coordinate 217,142,508, forward strand.
AATCATGCACCTAATTCATATGATCAAAGTAATGCGGAAGAAACACAATAATTTGGAAACATGGTCATAAATATGAAAAGAAACAATAACGGGGAAATAAAGTTCCCCCAACATCAATCAACCTCTAAACAACTGTCTGCGAAAATCTCTAACAAATGACTGAGTCAAGTAACTGTATATAAACTGGGACAAGGCCCTCAGTAGACCCCAAAACTAAATATAAGATAAAAGGACTGCAGGACATAAAACCTTCCGAAACATAGAAGGCTCACCACTTGTCTCTGCAACTCTGTCTGAATGATCTACTGATTTTCTTAACCCCTAGACTGGGCCTCTGAACCTGATAGGTTGGAGAGGAGAGGGGGTAGGCACAGAAGTACTGGCACACAGAGATATCAAAACAAAACATAATATTTTTACAAAATATAGTTGAGAGCCATTATAAAGAAATTTCATATCAAATCATTTGAAAACACATGGGCATAATGCAATAGTTTCTCAACAATAATGAAATGCAACTGAGCTAGGTGGAATACCCTACATAATTTACACCAACTATCAAACCTCAGTTGCCACTGATATTAGAGTATAAGTGAGGGAGAGACACACAAGACCACGAAGCATGGTGTCTCGACCCAATGGTAGTGCCCAAGATCACTTAGCCCGGGCTCCTACCTATAGTCCCAATTTGGAAATGACATAAAGTCAAGTACACAAGATCACTTAGACTGGTACTAAATTCCTGTGTCGGCAAACATGGTTTCTAGGGATAAGCCCTTACACTCAAATGCCTTCTTCGGGCATCCACCTATCTCATGTAAAATTAATGCATTCAAACTTCATTTAATTCAATCACGTATCATATTCTGTAGGGTATCGTCATACCCGACTTACAAGTCATCAATATCACATGCACATATGCATAATCATGTAAAAATCAAGGTGCTTCATCATTTACAAGTGGTGAACAATAATTATTTCAAATTCATGCTCTCTTTTGTTGGGCACAATATGATATGGGGTATCAAGACATTATCATGGGAATTTGAAAGCAATTTATCATTCATATTTATCAAACTTCCATGGAAAATCTCAAATCACATATGCATGGTTTCAACCATTGACGTATATAGGTAAACAATTCCCATGACATAACGAAAAATGACTTAGAAATCATATTGAAAGCAAGTTATTAGAATTTGATTGAAAACCCCCATTTAAAAGCATGCATGTTCATAAAAACTACACCCATGAGATTTTAGAATAACCCCACGTACCTCTATTTCTGAAAATACTAGATGTTTCTTGAAGCTCGCGGATTTGTGATTCCGAATATGTAATTATCTTCGAAAACCTACGGTCAAATCTTGAACTATTTGGGTTTTTATTTTGAAACCCTAAGGAGTGTTCTTGAGTAATTTTGATGAATGAAGGTGTATTTTGGTGTTTGAGGGATTAAATCCCGTGTTGGTGGTATATATAGGGGTGAAGGATGACCAAAATACCCCTAAGGAACAATTAAGGTCAAATCTGTCCCTCAGTTGACAGTTTGATAGTCTGGAGTAAATCGATTATAACTTTTTACTCATATAATTAAATTGGATGAAACCAACTGCATTTGAAGAAGGACTCGAAGAGATTTCATTTTATATATTATAGATCACACATTTCATTATATACAGGGAGTTATGATTGTTTGAAGTTGACCCTGAAATGCTTAAAACTGGGCAATAGGCTATGCGTTTTGCTACTATTTTGAAATCCAAACGCAGCCTTATGCATTCCAAAAAATTCTGAAACTTATCCGAAATATTCTATGAGCTTTCACGATCATAAAGCAACTTGAAAATCTAAAAATGGATGTTAGGAAGGTTGAAAATTTGTAACCCGAAGATTGCCAGCTAAAATGACTAAGTCTCATTTTACACTTAGAAAATTTTAAGTCATTAAGTCTAAGAGCTCAATATTAAAGACTAATCTATGCACACCTTTTACGAGGCGTTACAGTTACTGTATCGTAACTGATAAATTTACTAAAATACCCTTAATTATTATAAATTTTAAATTTATCGATAATTATTTATAAAATAATTTTCTTTCAACAAATTTATCAAAAATCATGTATTGTAAATATATTACATTGTGAAATTCATAAAACTTCTAACAAAATTAAAATTTTACATTCATGAAATAATCAAGAACTAGAACCGCAATAACTTATTTCAACCAAAATCAGAGAGGACATGCGTAACAGGACAAGACGAGGGAGAGTATCTTCTGGTGGAGTTGATTATTTATTGTTGATGGCATCTTGTTTTACTTGAGGCCTCATGAATGATTTTCTTTTAGTTGAATTCTTATGAATCTATTGCTCAATTTTGTGCAATTTCTGCTGATTAGTTCAGAACATATTTTCTCCATTCTCCCATGCATTTGGTACTTTGTTTTCTCTCTCAAATACAAAAGTTTCCCTCTTACAGAGGAGAAATTGTGAGTAGAAAAGTGTTAAAAGAAAAATATATTAGGGTTAGAAGTAATATAGGATTAAGAATAAAATAGATTAGATAATATTATATAAGGGTATAATTGAAAAAATATAACAGAGCCATGGGATACCACCAAATTGGTGGTTCTAAAAATTGGAGGATTTCATGGTTATCAAACCATGAAAACATACCATACCATACCTTTGAAAAAACAATCAAAATAAACATGGTTCCCTTGCTAATCATATTATACCATACCATAATCAACCACCATCTAAACACGGTCTTTGATGACTTCATTGGTTGCTATTATGAATAAAGCCTCATTTGATTTTTATCCTAGTTTTTAGAGTATAGAGCTACGAGGGAGTGTTCTTTTTGGCATGCTCACTTTGTTTCTATAGCTCGATGAAGTATAAGTATAGAGAGTGTTAGTATGAATACTACAGGATGAACTGTGAACAACTTATGGCGTTACCATCTTCTACTCCAAATAGTTGATAAATTTTCCCTTTATGTATTTTCCAGTCATGTTTTCTTATTTGCTTTTCTATCATTGTTTAGTTCTGGATGTTCAGAATAAATATGAGTCAGAGAGATATTTATGTAAGAATAATGAAATAAGAGAGGAACACTTCATAAGTTTGAGGACAATGGGTTTTAAGTTTGTACTCATATTACTCCCAAAATAGAATAATCATGGTTTGTTAGGCTTGTCATTTTTAATGTCATTTTGACAGTATTCCTATGGTTATACGTTTAGTACAAAAGTGTCTTGAAAATAAAGTAGGATTTTGTCCATGAAAACTATTTTTTTTTGGAGTTGGAGTTGTGTTTGGCCATGTCTTTTTTGATTTTTTTTTGACTTTTGAAAAAATATTTTTAAATATGATTTTATGCCCCAATTTTTATAAACTATCAAAATCACCCAACTAAAATTTACCTACTAACGGAAAAAGAACACTATTAACAACTTTTATAAAAATAATTACATATACATTGCCATGTTTAATGAATCTCAATTATGACATATATAATATTTACATTAATAGTCGTTTTCTCATATTTGAAAATTTTAAATATGAATGCTATATTTATAGATCACTGCTTCCTATTTCTTAGGTAACAAATATTATCTTTCAAACAAATTTATTTTTTTAGGAATTTATTTAATTTATTTTCTTTATTTTCCGTTCCTAAAAAATAGGAAATGGTGAGTTGTTATTAAATTTTAGAGTGCCGCTAATTTATTTCTTTAATTTTCTTATACATGAAAGATTTTACTGTGTGTGTAACGCCCCAAGATCTCATCCCAAGACGTCACACGGTGCTTAAGGCCACACGTAACCTCCAGCTAACCCTCTGAGCCTGCCATCTCCTCTATAACTCACTATGACAATAATCAAGCTGTAATAAAGAAGAATAATCATGTCATGAACATACTGGAATACAAATAAATACTATCCTGTACAATCAAAATACTAAAGTTCTGTACATACTGGCACTCTATTCTAACAAAGCCTCTACTACATAAGACTGAGAATCCATTGGGACAGATCCCCAACTGACCCATACTGAACTGGAAATAAAAAACCATCTACTATCAAGACAAAAATCTTTGACATAGGTCCTTGAACCATGAGGACTCACCAACTGTACGAATGTAGATGGAGGTACTCGAAGACTGTCGCTGTTGAGACTGAGCACCTGAACCTACATCACGAGAAAATATAGAACACAGAAGAGTATGGGAATCAGTACTTGGAAATGCACTAAGTATGTGGGGGTGCAGGCAACATTTAAATAATATCATAAATGTATAAGAAAATCATGCATGCTGATAATAATGACTCTCTTCGCTTAAGTTACCTGAAACATATTTTACATAAATCATCAATAATAACACATGCTTCATAAATCTCACAAACCGTTGGACTCAACTCAAAATCTTTGACTCATGACTTAGAGTGACTCGGTAACTCATGAAACTTGGACTATTATGGACTTGGGAGTTTCTTATAACCGACATAAACCATGTGAGCTTACATGGAGTCTAACGTCTTTCCCACGTTAAGGAGAGCTGTTATATCCTTGCCATCAGAGTAGAACCTTAACTTAAGTGATAACTGTCTTGTCCTTTGTCCCTTAATCTTAATCCTATGGTGGCACGTAGTTCTGGGGAAGTAGGATGCACTGAACTCATACGTCTTGCTCGGTTCTAAATACTACTCCCAGACTTAAGCTCAGAACGCGTTAGGAAATCTACCTTAATAAACTCAAGGATCTATCATGAAGATCAAAATATAAATATATATCTCACTTGTAAATCATAATCAACTTCTGGATTCCTAACTCGACTAAATCTCAAAATAATATTTCTCATCATCAAGTACACTTGCTTATCAAATCATATCAAGTATCAAATCTTTTAGAAAATATCATAGAACTCGTTCTTGACTCTCAAGCTCAATATCAATATATATTCAATAGACAAACTTCTCATGGAAAAACATAAATCATGACACTTATCATAAATCACTTAGAAATTATCATTTCATGATAACAATATACAACTCATGACATAAATTCTTAATTTAAGAAATAAGACAATGAAGTATTCATATGTGTCAATCTTGTATAGCTCAAATCTCATAAATCCTTGATAAAGTAATTTGGGTGTAAACCCACTTTGCAAAATTCATGAAATTCAATAGAAATTAAATCTTTGGGCACAAGAATGAAAGAAGTGTTCTTGTTCAAAACCCCACATACCTTAATCTTTGAAATTGGATGAACTTTAGTGCTTGAGACTTTATCCACACTTGAAATAAATAATTCTTGAATCCCAAACTATGAGGAACTTGGTTCTTGAAGAAATTTTGAAGATTTATGGATGATTCTTGGAAGATTTATGTTCTTGATATAACCCTAGATATATTATCTCAAGAGAATTGGAAGAGAAAATGATGGAATTAAGGTTTGGATGGGATTCTCATATTTATAGAGGCCTCCAAAAGATGGAAACGACCAAAATACCCTTGCAAAAATGTCTCTAAATTGCTGAAAAAAATAGCTGACGACATCCGTGACAGGCCGTCAGACCCGTGATAGGCCGTCACGAAATTTCATCACAAAAGGGTCAAATTTTATAATTTTCTACCTAAGGCTGACGACGTCATCAGAAATTTCATCAGAAATGTGACAGGCTGTCAGAAATGTCGTCACCCTTTTCCAGATTGACATGATGGAGTAAAATGGGTATAACGCCTTGCTCCGGTATCTGATTTTGGCAAAATTGGTATCGTTGGAAAGCTAATTAAATTATCTATCTGTTGATAGGTCATGAGATAAAAAATTCCAAGTATAATGAGAGATATTCTCATTTGAATTTGACAATAAAAATATTATTCCCAAGAATTCAATCGGTAAAGAATGTTTTGATTCACCCAATCGTTAGGACATCTTTAAGGCCTTAATACACACCATACTTAATCAGAAAACAACCTAAAACATTATAATTTATTTCTCATGATCTTGATTCATGGTTGCACTATTGGTTAGAGTCTCGGGGTATTACAATATCTCCCCCTTGGAAACATTCGTCCTCGAATGTGGCAAGATAGGCCAAGAACAAGAGAAAATGAGGACGTATAGCTGGAACGACTCACTAAAAGGGCTTACTTCACAAAATACATGAATCATAGAGAGAATAACCATATAGATTAATACACTGGATTAGAAGGAAACTGGATAAGGGAAGAATAGTACCTTCGGCTTAATTTGAACTAGCGGAGAAAAGATGAGGGTATCTGGTTCGCATATCTGCTTCTGCTTCCCAAGTAGCACCCTCGACAGATTGATTTCGCCACAGAACTTTGACCAAGGAAAGTTCTTTTTTCTTAGTCTACAAACTTAATAATCTAGGATTTCAACCGGAACTTCATCATACGAAAGACTATCCTGAGCATCAAAACTTTCTGACGGATCAACAACAACAAAATCACTAATTTTCTTCTTGAGCATAGAAACGTGAAAGATAGGATGGACAACTGACAACTCGGCAGGCAATTCAAACTCGTAAGCTGCTTTCCCAACATGATTCAAAACTCTATAAGGGCCAACGTATCGGGGACTAAGCTTCCCTTTCTTACCAAATCTTTTCACCCCCTTCATGGGTGAAATCTTCAAGTACACCAGATCATTAACCTCAAACTCAAGAGCTCTTCTTCTCACATCCACATATAACTTCTGACGACTCTGGGCTGTCTTCAACCTTTCCCGAATCAGCCTAACTTTGTCCATATCCTCAAACAAAGTATCAGATCCACTCACAGCGGCTTCACCCACTTCAAACCAACCTAAGGGTGATCTACATCGCCTTTCGTATAAAGCCTCAAATGGAGCCATTCCAATGCTAGCATGAAAAATGTTGTTGTAAGCAAATTCAATCAATGGCAAATGTTCATCCCAACTTCATTTGAAATCAAGAACATATGACCTCAATATATCCTCCAAGGTCTGAATGGTCTTCTCAGCCTGACCATTGGTCTGCGGATGAAAAGCGGAGCTAAGATGAACTTGGGTACTAAGACCCTTCTGAAAAGCCCTCCAAAAATGAAAAGTAAATTGAGTACCCTTGTTGGAGATAATAGATAAAAAAACTCCATATAACCTAACTAACTCTCGAATGTACAGCTTAGCATAGTCCTTAGCGGTGAAAGATGTATGCACTGGCAAGAAATGAGCGGACTTAGTCAACCTGTCTACAACGACCCAAATCGAATCATGATGACGTTGAGAAGGAGGTAAACCAGTCACAAAATCCATATTTACTTTCTCTCACTTCCAAGTAGGAATACTGAATTCTTGTATCATTCCACTGGGTCTTTGGTGTTCTATCTTAACCTATTGGCAAGTTGTACACTTCTCTATGAATTTTGCTATATCCTTTTTCATACCATTCCACTAATAGATTTCTCGCAAATCGCGGTACATCTTGGTAGCACCGGGATGAATAGAATATCGCGCGCCATGCGCTTCAACCATAATTCTCTGCCTTAAATCTTCAACATCAGGCACATATAATCTATTCTAAAATCTCAATACACCATCTCCCCCTTGGGAGTAAACCTCCACCTTTTGGTCTTTAACTGACTTCTTCAGTCTGACCAAACTAGAATCCATATCTTGCTTCTCCTTTACTTCCGAAACTAGAGAAGACTTAGAACTACTCTGGACCCAAATATTACCCTCATCTGAATCAAGCAATCTAACTCCCAACCTAGCCAAATGATGCACCTCACAAGATAACTCCTTTATATCTTCCTCGACCTGTGCTACACTACCCATGGACGACATGCTAAGGGCATCTGCCACTATATTGTCCTTGCCTGGGTGATACAACACATTCATATCATAGTTCTTTAACAATTCCAACCATCACCTCTGACGAAGATTCAACTCTCTCTGTGTAAACACATACTGCAAACTCTTGCGATTCGTAAAGACATCAACATGAACACCGTACAAATAGTGTCTCTAGATTTTCAAGGCAAAACCCACTACAGCTAACTCGAGATCATGGGTCGGGTAGTTCTTCTCATGCGGTTTCAACTGTCTGGAGGCATAGGCTATAACCTTATCTTTCTGCATCAACATGCAACCCAACCCAACTCTAGAAGAATCACAGTACACCAAAAAATCATCTACACCATTTGGAAGGATCAACATAGGGGCAGAAGTGAGTCGATTCTTCAACTCCTAAAAACTCTTCTCGCAAGAGTCAGACCACATGAATTTAATTTTCTTTTGGGTCAACCGAGTCAAAAGAGATGTAATAGAAGAGAAACCCTCAACAAAATGACGGTAGTAGCCAACTAGACCCAAGAAACTCCTAATATCAGATGAGGAAATAGGTCTAGGCCAATTTTTCACAGCTTCTATCTTTTGAGGGTCAACTCGAATACCTTCAGAAGAAATAATATGACCTAGAAAAGCAACTGACCTTAGCCAAAATTTGCACTTGCTAAATTTGGCAAATAGTTGATGATCTCTAAGGGTTTGCAAGACTATTCGGAGATGATTTGCATGGTCATTCTCACTTCGGGAGTATATAGGAATATCATCTATAAACACAATAACAAACATATCCAGGTATTGTCTGAACACCCGATTCATGAGGTCCATAAAGGCTGCTGGGGCATTTGTTAGCCCGAAGGACATGAACAAGAACTCAAAATGACCATATCGGGTGTGAAAAGCTGTCTTTGGAATATCACACTCCCTAACTTTAAGCTGATAATAACAAGATCTCAAGTCTATTTTTGAGAAATAGTTAGTACCTTGCCGCTGATCAAATAGGTCATCAATTCTAGGAAGAGGGTACTTGTTCTTGATTGTGACCTTGTTAAGCTAACGATAATCAATGCACATCCATAATGAACCATATTTCTTTCGCACAAACAGAACGGCTGCACCCTAAGGAGATACACTAGGCCTTATGAAACCCTTATCTAGAAGATCTTTGAGTTGATCTTTCAACTCCTTAAGTTCTGAGGGGGCCATACGATATGGAGAAATAGAAATAGGCTGCGTGTCGGGGAGAAGATCAATCCAAAATTCTATATCTCTATCGGGAGGTACCCCTGGGAGATCTTCTGGAAAAATATCACAAAACTCATTAACAATGCTGATCAACTGAATGGTCGGAGTCTCGAACTTAGTATCTTTAACTCAAACCAAATGATAGATGCAACCCTTGGATATCAATTTCCTAGCTTTAAGATAGGATATAAAATGACTTCTGGGAGATACAGAATTTTCGGATCACTCAAAGGCTGGCTCATTGGGAAACTAAAACTTGACTACCCGGCTACGACAGTCTATAGACGCATAACAAGAGTGAAGCCAATCCATACCCAGAATAATGTCAAAATCAACCATGTCTAGATCAATCAAATCTGCAAACATAACTCTATGAAGGAAAGTGATAGGACACTTCTTATATACTTGCTTAGCAATAACAGGTTCTCCTACTGGAGTAGAAACTAGAAAAGGTTCAGGAATCTTTTCAACATTGATCTCAAAATTCACAGCCACTAACGGAGTCACATAAGAAAGACTTGACCCAGTGTCCATCAACACATGCATATTAAAATAAAATACATGGAGCATACTAGTAACAATATCTGGTGAATCCTCCTGCTCCTGGTGGGGTGGTATAGAATAAAAGTGATTCTGGCGCTGACCACCGGCAGTACTAGACGAGGCACCCTGAGGAGGAGTAGGACAAACCCAAGGGGCTGGAGCACTAATAGCCTAACTCTGGGGATGAACACCATGGCTCCCCTGTCTAGCATATGGGCAATCTCTGAATTTATGGCCCAACTTACCACAACCGAAACAACCTCTCTTCTTATCCATACACTCTCCAAGATGCATCCTACCACACTTAGCACACGGGGGATAGTTAGATCCATTACTCACACTATCCTGAGACCTAGACATAGTAGGTCTATTACCCTGCTCCTTCCTGACTCTGTATGCGGGAGTACTAGCTGATGATGGTTCTGGCACAAAAGAACGACTCTGAAACTTAGGGCAGATCCCTTCAAAAAATCTACTCTGACTATACCCCTTCTACTCTGATCTAACTCTCTTATTTCTTCTCACTCTCTCTCTCTTTCACCTTATCCTCTTTAATCTGCTGGGCATGTATCATCAATCTAGAAATATCCATGTTGAGCATAGCAAACCTACACTCTTTCATAACATAACTCGATACGCCAGTCAAAAACTTACTCATACTGGTCCTGGAATCAGCTATCATACCGGGAGCATACTTAGATAAATGGTTAAATTTAAGACAATATTCCTTAACTGTCATGGAGCCTTGTCTCATAAATTCTTCTAGTTTTTCTTCCCTCATCTTCGGGGGAATGAATCGGTCTAAGAACGTGTCCTGGAACAACTGCCAAGTCATGGGAGCGGCATCCTCCCCTCTACTCTTCCTCCACAACTCCACCCAATCATAAGCAACATCTTTCAAGAAATAGGAAGATAGGTCCATATTTTCTTCCTCTATTACATGCATAATTTGGGTGATCTTTTTCACCTCATCAAGATACATCTGTGGGTCCTTACCTACCCTTGTCCCGTAAAACTCTGGCGAATTCATCCGTATAAAATCCCAAACTCGAGCTGCTGTAGAATTACCTTCTTGCAAAGGTGGAATGGCGGCCTAAACATTGGCCTAAACATTAGCGGTAACTTCCTGGGCTAGCGCATAAAAATCTATCCAAAATTTGGCATGAGTCACCGTCTCATTTAAAGGATCAACAGGTTGAGGTCGTTTGTTATTTCTGCGAGCTCTATGAGGAGGTATTTTTTATCATAAGAGAGCATGAATTAATAGCAGAGAGAAACAGTCGTAGGCACGAAAGACTTCTGAAAGAAAGAAATAACTTTTCCTAAAATGTCCCGTAGCCTCTTGCTCATAGACGTGGCACACAACACACCGATGATCAAGACTCTACGTAACGCAAATTTTCAGACTCCCTAGGACTCCTTTAAACCTTAGGCTCTGATACCAAGCTTGTAACGCCCCAAGTTCTCATCCCAAGACGTCACACGGTGCTTAAGGCCACATGCGACCTCAAGCTAACCCTTTGAGCCTGTCATCTCCTCTTTAACTTACTATGACAATAATCAAGCTGTAATAAAGAAGAATAATCATGTCATGAACATACTGGAATACAAAGAAATACTATCCTGTACAATTAAAATACTGAAGTTCTGTACATACTGGTACTCTAGTTTGAAAAAACCTCTATTACATAAGACTGAGGAGCCATTGGGATAAATCCCCAACTGATCCGTACTGAACTGGAAATAAACAACCATCTACTATCAAGACAAAAATTGGGGACATAGGTCCTTGAACCATGAGGACTCACCCACTGTATGAATGTAGATGGAGGCACTCGAAGATCATTATCGCTGCTGATACTGAGCACCTGAACCTACATCACGAGAAAATATAAAACACAGAAGAGTATGGGAATTAGTACTTGGGAATATACTGAGTATGTGGGGGTGGAGGAAACATTTAAATAATAACATAAATGTATAAGAAAATCATGCATGCTGATAATAATGACTTTCTTCGCTTGAGTTACCTGAAACATATTTTCCATAAATCATTAATAATAACACATGCTTCATAAATCTCACAAACCGTTAGACTAAACTCAAACTCTTTAACTTATGACTTAGAGTGACTTGGTAACTCATGAAACTTAGACTATTATGGACTTGGAAGTTTCTTATAACCGACATAAACCATGTGAGCTTACATGGAGTCCAACGTCTTTCCCACGTTAGGGAGAGTTGTTCTATCCTTGCCATCGGAGTAGAACCTTAACTTTAGTGATAACTATTTTTGCCTTTGGCCCTTAATATTAATCCTACGGTGGCACATAGTTCTAGAAAAGTAGGATGCGTTGAACCCATACTTCCTGCTCGGTGCTAAATACTACTCCCATACATAAGCTGAGAACGCGTTAGAAAATCCACCTTAATCAACTCAAGGGTCTATCATGAAGACAAAAATATAAATATATATCTCACTTGTAAATCATAATCGACTTGTGGATTCCTAACTCAACTAAATCTAAAAATAATCTTTCTCATTAAGTACACTTGCTTATCAAATCATATCAAGTATTAAATCTTCCAAAATATATCATAGAACTCGTTCTTGACTCTCAAGCTCAATATCTATATATTCAATAGACAAAATTCTCATGGAAAAACATAAATCATGACACTTATCATAAATCACTTAGAAATTATCATTTCATGATAACAATAGACAACTCATGACATAAATTCTTAATTTAAGAAATAAGACAATGAAGTAGTCATATGTGTCAATCTTGTATAGCTCAAATCTCATAAATCCTTGATAAATTAATTTGGGTGTAAACCCACTTTGCAAAATTCATGAAATTCAATAGAAAATAAATCTTTGGGCACAAGAACGAAAGAAGTGTTCTTGTTCAAAAGCCCACATACCTTAATCTTTGAAATTGGATGAACTTTAGTGCTTGAGACTTTATCCACACTTGAAATAAATATTTCTTAAAGCCCACACTATGAGGAACTTGGTTCTTGAAGAAATTTTGAAGATTATGAATGATTCTTGGAAGATTTATGTTCTTGATATAACCCTAGATATATTATCTCAAGAGAATTGGAAGAGAAAATGATGAAATTAGGGTTTGGATGGGATTCTCATATTTATAGAGGCCTCCAAAAAATGGGAAAATACCAAAATGCCCTTGCAAAAACGTCTCTAAATTGCTGAAAAAAATAGCTGACGACATTCGTGACAGGCCATCAGACCCGTGATAGGCCGTCACAAAATGTTGTCACAAAAGGGTCGAATTTTATGATTTTCTGCCTAAGGCTATCGACGTCATCAGAAATGTCGTCATAAATATGATGACATTGTCAGAAATGTTGTCAGAAACGTGAAAGGCCGTCAGAAACGTCGTCACCCTTTTCCAGATTAACTTGCTGGAGTAAAATGGGTATAACTCTTTTCTCCGGTATAGGATTTTGGCGAAATTTGTATCGTTGGAAATATAATTCAATTATCTATCTGTTGATAGGTCATAAGCTCAAAATTTCCAAGTATAATGAGAGATATGATTGTTTTAAGTTGACTATACCAATATCCTTCCCAAGAATTCAGTCGGTAAGAAATGTTTTGATTCACCCAATCGTTAGGACATCTTTAAGGCCTTAATACACACCATCCTTGATCAGAAAAAAACCCAAAAAATTATAATTTATTTCTCATGAGCTTGATTCATGGTTTCACTATTGGTTAGAGTCTCGAGGTATTACAGTGTGTGGATAAATTATTTCTATTTAAAACATACTTTGCATATTTATGGTATATTATATCATATACCATAAATATATAAATATTCTTAGTATGTTTCTTTATACTTTGTATATTTATATATGTATGTATATGGTATATACATGGTATAAACTTCATATATAACATACTTTGTATATTTATGTTATAAATATGCTTAGTGTGTTTCTTAATACTTTTTATATTTATATATGTGTGTATATGGTATATACATGGTATAAACTTTATATATAACATACTTTGTATTTTTATGTTATAAATATAATACTGTGTATAAAGATATCAAGTATTATGGTATATAAAGGTAGCAGTTGCAGTTTAAGGTATAAATTTGTTAAATTGGACATATTTTTTTATGAAAAATATATATCACCGATTTATATTTTTAGCATATATATGGTATAAACTATTTATATTTGAATAGTATAATAAAGATGTACACAATATAATATATATAATCAAATTAAAAATGAGAATAATTTATGGCAGTGGTAAACTAATCTTCTACAACTTTATTAATTCCATAAATATAGAAAACGATTATCCATTATTAGTTACAAGACTATAATTCCTTAAACGTCCCTATCATAACAGAAAAATTAATATTATTATTATATTATAGTAATTAGGATCATTATCAAATAAGAAGTCATTTAGAACAATACGAGTACCAAGAACCAGAGTTTTCAGTTCCCCACTGTCAGGGGAAAGATAAAGATTGGCGAAGAACATGCGGATGAGATCTTTAAAAATTTCAAGGCCACACAGGCGAAGCATCATCGACAAGTCTTGAGCTTTAAGAAAGTGTCCGATATTGCAGTGGGATTCCTTTAGGAGAGAGAGATTGATGACTCTTCTAGAAACAATGGAGTGATTCTTAAAAGTGAGGAACTTCTCCTTGTGAAAGAGAGTTTAGAACTTATGCATGTCCTTTGGAGGGAGATACTCCAGAAGAGAGGCTCTTCTTTTGTTAGAGGATGATATGGGACTAGGAGCAGTGCATTTCTTGGACACAATCGAATGGATAGAGTGAGAGGAGGCTTCATCAAAGTTTTTCAGAGAAGGACAGGGTCAAAGTTAAAGGAATTTAGGTTAGGGGAAGTTTTGGAGAGATTAGCCATTGATCATTTTTTTGTCATAGTAGAGAGAGAAAGGGAATAGATGACTATAAAGAGAAGAAGAAAAATGGAAGAGATAGGATGCAGGAAGAGATCCAAGGGTTACGATTTAAGATGAAGGGGCAAAAGAGTGTTGGGAAGAGAGAAGGGAAGAGAAGGTAATGATGAAGGAAGAGAAAAAAATGGCGTGTGATAGGGAAAATTTGAAAGAAAAGAATGAGGGGTCAGAAGGTAGTTGACAATTTTTGTGCTAATAAAATTTATAATCCTTTAGAGAATCGGTAATATATATGGAACGGAGATTTTCTACAAACAAAATCCTCACCCATAAGAAATATATATAATTTTTGGAAAAAACAAAGAACCAAGTAAAATATTGTGAACAAAAGTATGACTCAAGGATCATTAAAAGCTAAATACTTTTGAACATCTTCCTTTTAGTAAAACTAAAATTGGACTACGTAAAATAATTTGCATTCAAAAATACGATTCACAAAATATTGACACCAAATCTTTTTCTGAGAAATTAAGATTTTTGATAAGATCCAATTTTCTTCAAGATCATGGACAACAAAGTATGTAAAGCTAACAATAAAATAAACAAAATGATTTGAATAGGCTATCAGCACAGCAGTACCACATGTTCTCAGGATAACCTCAAGAGACAGATTAAAATCACAGAATTCAGAGAATTTAAGTATAACAACTTCTAAAAATTTGTGCATACTGCTTCGATTGCTGAAGAGTCAACTAAAGTTTGTTCCTTCCTAAGCCATGAGTTTGGAATATTATTCATGGGATAAAGCTTTCATCATAATGACAAAAATTCTCACAAGAAATGTTAGAATTATCTGGAATAATGTTAAAGATAATAGAATAATAATAATTTTTTTAAATAAATTTGCCTCCCTTTTAAATAGATTTTCAAATTTTGGATATTGTTTCAAAAAAATCTCTTAAGAATTGAGGCATCTTAAAACATTTGAGAGTATCTATAGACATGGACAATTCGTATTTAATCTGACCTCATCAGGGATTTTATTGATGTCAGTGCCTTTTGCCTTTATTTCTATTTGAAGAGTCGACTCTGAAGGGGGATAGTCGACTTCCGGGGACATTGCCTCCGTCATTATCACTGAATTTGATTATTTTTCATCTATATTCTGTACAAACAGATGAAACTTTTTTCTTTCCAGCTATACTTCTGGAATATCCGCTATTAATCCCTAGAATTTGTGGACATGTTCCTGCACAACAAGAAGATTAATTCTTCTTAGGTACCCAAGAGGTCTTGGGTCCCTGCGGGTTATATGTATTTCCTTTGGGTTTCCAAACCTACACACTTTTAGGCTTATGCCTGCAATTGTAGGATTTGTATCCTCTCTGTCCACAAATGAAACAAACGGGCCCTTAATATGAGAAAGAGTTCTTAGATGATTTAAATGACCCTGATGAGGAACTCAAATAGTTTCTAAAAGAGTTTGACCCTGCAAAACTATGGATTGGGGATGCCTTAAAATTGTTTAATTTTATTTTTGTTCATCAAGCTCTTTATTGAGTAGATCAATCTCAATTTGACATGCCTCAATTTCTATTTGCCGATTTCATCGCTTCTCTTCTGATTTTAATTTAAGTTGAGCTTCGCAACATTTATTCTCTTGAGCGAGTTTATTATATTCATCTATAACTTTTTGAAGGCCGTCAATAATCATATCTAATTTAGATTAAAGAGTGTTACAATTATAACAATCGTGTAGTCTTACCTAGCTAGATTCACCTGTTGCCATGAGGCACATATTTGTGGAATCTATTTCTTCTTTGGTTTCATATTCATCACTCCTGGATCCAAAATTTTGATTCTTCTTGGATGTTCTTCTTTTTAATTTTGGATAATTCTGTTTGAAGTGGCTAGGCTTTCCACAGTAGCAACAACGTTCATCATTTCTGATGGAATCATTATTTTTGCCTCCTTGGGATCTTTGCTGTCTCTACCGCATGATCTGTCTTACTCCACGATTGATGAAGGCCATTCTTTCTCCATTAACATCTCCCAGAATGTCGTCTTCTCCGATTAGAGAAGTATTAAAGGCTACTAGTTTTCTCTTATCATCTTTGTGAAACCTGTTGATATAATTCTTTTTATATACGATAATGTTACCTCGTAGTTCATTGTATGTCATATTATGAAGATCTTTATCTTCCAGAATGGAAGCCTTGGTTTTCTAAATTTTTGGGAGACTTCGGCCTAGCTTCTGGACTTACAGGATGTGAGGATAAATCATCCTCAGTGATTTTAGTTCACACATAATTTTACTAAATCTGGCGAACATTGTTTCAATGTCCTCATTTTCTCCATTTTGAATAACTCGTATTTATTGACAAGAGCAATAATTTTTTACTTCTCGACTTTAGTGGTTCCTTCGTAGTTTACCTCCAGTTTGTTCCACATTTCTTTTCCTATTTCACACATTGAAATCTTGTCATATTCTTCTCCGCTAACTACACACAAAAGCAAACTTATAGCATGAGCGTTAGTTTGGATTGCCTCTTGCTGTTCTTTTGTGACCTCGAAGGTCTTCTATATCAGAACTTCTAGATTCTTTATCTTTGTCCTTTGACTTTTCCTTGAGTCCTGGAATAAGCTTTAGACCCTTTTTGATGACCACACAGGCTTGGAAGTTGTTTGATTGGACAAAGATCATGAACCTATTCTTCCAGTAAGAGTAATGTTGCCCATTAAAGTATGGTGGTCTTGTGGAACAGTGACCATCCTGAAGGAGAGTATCAGGAATCTGATAACTGGCCATTTGATCTTTTCTCACTTGTGGTTAAGCAATTCTATCCGTGAGACCTTCTCTAATACCAATTGAAATTCAAGAGGAGGGGGGGAGGGGGTGAATTAAAAATTTTCTTCTGTGAGTCGACTATTGACCCATCACAGTCTACTCTCCTGAAAATCAGAACACTTCATAAACAAATTAAATTTAAAATAGTTAAGCAAAAAAATACTAAGAAGTAGAGTAACAACACAAAGATTTATCCTAGTTCGGCACACCAATGTAGTGCCTACATCCAGTCCCCTTGGGTTTTAAAGTTTCCTTAGATCGTTAAAAGTTTGGCTCGAATACAATGATAGGAAATAAGTTTTGAAGACTTATTTTGCTTTTCAGATGTTGTGACACAACTTTAGTTAATGTTACAAAGTTGATTCAATCCTACTCTTTATATAACAATTGTAAACTAAAGTTACAAAGCTTTGTAAGACTAAGAATGAGACACTTTGAATTTTCTCCTTGAAGTTGCATAAGTAGTGTCTGTCTTCAGTCTTTTTCTTTTGTAGTCTTCGGTTGCTACTTTTCATAAGGAAACCTAAGATATTTCTTCTCAATCAAGGATTTAAATTGATTCCTTCACTGATGAAAGTAGCCATTTGATGTGTCCATATTAGATATGTCCATATACGACTTTGGATCACGTCCTTATCAGATTTGTCTATGATTTATCCTTTCTTTTAGTCTTGATATCCATGTGACAATTATATTCTTTTTTTTTTTAGATCCTAATTGATTTTTGATTGATCTAATTTTTCGTGATTATGGGATTGTGATTCTCCTTCTATTTCCAAGATAATAATTTTCTTGCCATTCTTATTTGAGTGCCGAGATATTCATATGATTGGATGTACTTCCTTTCCTAAAGAGGTCTTCAATATCTCGCTTCTTTTATTCTTTTACCATCAATAATCTTCCAGTAACTTGCATCCTTTTCCCTGCAAAGATTTATTTGTTAGTTTGTCATTATTAAAATGTTGCCTCAGGAGACTAACACTATTTTCTTACAAATAATTTATCTTCCCTTTGATAAATCCAAAAAGGGATAAAATAATAGTATTGACTCTTGTAGGCCATCTGCAGTAGGGTTATTTGAGGAGTTCTCGAGTGAGATATGAGTTGTTAAGTAGCTTATGTCTAGATTGGCCACAGGGTCAGGAGAGTCGCCCATCACTGGCCACTCCTATGTTTCAGTGACTAACTCTAAGAAGTTTTTGGTGGATCAGAAAGAGCAGGGAAGCCACAATTTCTAGGTTTATCTGACCTACTCTTCTTTGGCACGGTTGTATCAGGAGCTATGAGATTCTCATGACAAGATAAGAAAAAGGGAGAAGAAAAGAGACAAAATTTTCACTATTATGTGGAAAGGGGTAAAGGGCTTGTGGAAAGTTTTGAAGCCCAGAGACAAACTTCCTTTCTTGAGGGAAGATTCCTATGATGAGGTCCCATCTACATGGATAATTGGTGATGAGACATAGTTTGATGATGACGATGAGGATACTGCGAGTGATAGCAACACTTACTGTGGTTTCTGGGAGCCCCTTAAACACTTTTTATGCTTTCACGATAATCAGTGAGAACACTGCAAGCTCTTTTGTTGGGGGTTCCCATCTCTGTACTTAGTTCATATTTAATTGTTGGGTCCGTATTATTTAGATTCTCATTTGTATTCTTTATATTTTATTTGGTTGATTTTTTTTGGTTTTCCATCCATTGTCCGGTACCCGCATTGGAGTCTAACTAATCTAGATTCGCGCTGGGTAGGGCCTCATTTGGGCGGTAGCATTCCCTATAAAGGAATTTTCCATACCCAAGGCTCAAACTTGAGACCTCTTGTTAAGAGAGGAGTAGCCCCATCCACTGCACTAGATCCTTTGGTGGTTATTTAGATGATTTACTTTATAATTTATTTGGATGATTTAATTTGGGATGTAATATTGGGCATTCTGATGTTTCCTATGATTTGTGGATTAATCACTTTTATTATTCATTTCTAGTTTTTATTTTTATTTTGTGGACACCGATGTTGGATGATCTGTTCCCTATGATATATTGAGTGACGATATTCTTAATGGAAAATCATCGTGTTTATGGTTTTGAGCTATATATGCAGAGGGAGTCTGAGTACATGTGGTATTATAGGTTTGAGATTGTCATTATTCCTATGGTAAAGTTTGAGTAGCGATATGGTTTGACCTTGTGAGATCACAAATGTGAGATGACATCTTGATTTGGTGCCAACAATAGTTAATCTTGCGTGGTGAGACGTGAAGCAAGCACCACCTTGTAACACCCGATATTTTTAGGATAGAATTTGAATAGTTGTTCCTATGTGCATAAACTCTAATCCCATGTTTTGTATATGAATGTATGTGCCATGATCATTATCCTAGTAGAAGAGTGTTTTTGAGGTGAAAAATGTTCATAGGAAACACTTAGAGCAAAGTTGAGTTAAGAGCTTTTGATTCGACCAAATTTTGGTATTCGATCATTCAAGGGTCAACTTTGAATGTATATAACTTCTGTAATATATGTAATTTTTGATATCACGACCCACCAAATTATAGATAAATGCGTCCTCTTTCCAACACATCTGATTTTGCCTTAATTCGATACCCGAGCAAAAAGTTATGAGCATTTTCGTGAGCAATTAGTGAGGTCCTGCGATTTCAACGTGGCACTGATCTTGTGCTCCGTGATAAACATCATGGAATGAACCTTGAGCTCCGCGAGCAGTGTGGCATGTACCTTGTTCATAAATGCTAAAATCCATTTTCTCTTTAATTTTTCGAGGATAAATATTTCATTTACATCCTAAACTATCCTATGATTGATATAAATGTGATTTTGTCATCCCATAACCCAAAATACATTAAATACACAATCCATTTTCCTCCCAAGATTTCAAGAACACTAATCAAGGGTTTCTTTCAAGAATTCACCTCCCAAGGCTCCAAATCCAAGTTCCTTTCCAAGAAGTCATGAAAATTAGGTATGTGTGATATTCATCAATGGGTCCCTTTCACCCATTGAGTCCTAAAATTTTCCCAAAACTCTCAAGTTTAACTTATTTTTTATTATTAGGGTTCTATGTAAATTATGATTTTTTTTGAATTATAGTCGAATATTGAAATTAAACATGTGAGCATATTGTCCTCATAAGTTTAACATCATCCCATACTCATAATCACGGATTTCATCAGTTTAATGATATACACTATGTTTTGGATCTCTGAATCATGAATTTCTTTATAGTATTTAAATGATGTTATTGTGTTTAATGTCATAACGAGCACTCACACGTATTACATCATGCTAAATACATCGGTTTACATGTTCCTGAGTACTTCAGATTCTGAATGCACTATTATTTTCAAAATACCATGACTTGAGCATATCTGTTATCAATGTATGTACCACCTTATGTTTTACTATCTTTCAGTTAGGAGTAGGACTTAACACCAGGCGAACCTAGGGATAAAGAATCACCTTCCAGTAGAAGACTAAGAACTTTAGTAAAATTCCCTAAGTTCCAGAACTACGTAGCCAACATAGGTTATGAGATGCTACCCTCTAGTAGAGGACTGACACTGTCTTAGGGGTCACCTGCTAGTAAAGGACTGACATCCTAGTACTTTGGGACATAAACATAGTGGGTCTACACTTCTAGTGTCAGTACCCGTGGCAAGGTATTGACACTCTTCCAACTGGGGTTACAGGTTGGACCCCAATTAGCTTAGATTGGGGCATGTCAGTTGAACTTAGCTCCAACAGTTTTAGTTCAGTACTCAGATTATATCAGTTTAGGTTTGCATAACCAATTGTTCATATATCAGTTATTCAGTTATTCAGATCATTTCTATACATCTATATGCTTAGTCTTGCATTCCTTCTAACTGTTCATGCTTTCATGCTCAGTATTTATACATGATGCTTTGTACAGTTATTCAGATCATTTATGTACATATATATGATTGGTCTTGCATTCGTTCTACATGTGCTTCCTTTTATGCTCAGTATTTATACATGATCCTTAGTACAATATTTAATATACATATATATATATATATGTTAAATCAGTTCCTCAAAGTATCATGCCAGTACATGGGTTAGCTCGGGATCACTTGTGGTTCTCAGTATCGTATTACGACTAAGGGGTAGTCTCGAGTCGTGACAAACTTGGTATCAGAGCACAAGGTTCAAGTTTCCTTGGGTGTCTATGAAGTTGTGTCTAGTAGAGTCTTGCAGAATGACATAGTCAGATTTGCCCTCAAATCCCTTAAAGTTCCAAAGTTTGAAAGATTTCATTCTTATTTATGAAAATCGTGCATTGAGCCAAAGTCAGATGTGCCCTCAAATCCCTTCTCAGAATCCTATGAAAGCATATGATCTAGAGTTAGAAGTATGAACCTAGAAGTGTAGAAACATTGAAGTGGGGATAGTGTTTATTTGAATTTAGTATATTATGTATCCATGGAGCCAGGAAGGTATTATGTAGTTTGTTTAATAACACTTTGAAAGTGATTTATCAGTTAAAAGAGATTTAGAGCATGTTAATGCTTTAGTTGGGATAGAGATTATGCAGTGTCCACAATCATAGAGGACCTTGATAAGGCTGAGTATGTTCATTAAATTTTGTGTGGATTAGTTTTTCATGATTCCTATCCAGTAGTACTAAGTTAGTATAGTTCATTAAAAATTTTAGGTTATCCATGTTAAGTGTTAGAATCTAAGTTTGAATTGTGGATGATTAAGATAATTGAAAGAAGAGTTTGAAATTCTAGATGGTGTGAACTCAAGGTATGGTGATACTCTCAAAGATTCTAAGTTAGTACGTGTTTAAGTTATTATATGATGAGCTATATCTCATAAAAAAGTACTATCAGTGGGTTTTACACTTTAAGATATAGTCTTTCAGGGTGAGTTTATTATTTATGTGTATTGTTATATCTCAAACTCTAGAGTTGAGTTGTTTTAGTTTAGTTTATAGTTTATTAAAGTGGTCCGTAAACATAGAACGATGACTTAAATCTAAAGGGGAGATGGTAGAACAAGGAACCAAGTCAAGTTATCAGATTCTAGTAGTGATGCTAGTGAGTTCTAGAACAACTGTAGAGGAGGAAGATACTTGACCAATCCTTATCTCAGTTCAAATTTTTATACTTAAGTCATTACGACATCTCCTCATTCCTTACAAGTTATCTCTATGATCAAAGCTCGTATCATGCACTTTATATATAATCATGTACGCTTCTAGTTTCTAGTATATGGAGTGCCAGTTCACTCAGAAGCACGACTCTTATTCTATGAATTTATGAACTCCAAACTCAGGTCATGCAGCTCATGACTCATGTACTCATTCTTTACAGTATGCTCAGTTCCCATAACGCATGGTGCACCCTTAATGACCAGTGAAAATTTGCATTATGCCATGTATGTCCTAAATTTAGATCTCTATAATGAATCCATGCCATTTATACTCTATCCTTCAGGACTCAGTTATGTGTCAAAGTCATGAATAGTATCCTTTCATACTTCAGGTCCTCATGTTCTATCCTTTTAGTGACCTCTCCTTATGTAAAGATAGCGGTGATAAAAATTGATGAAAAATGGTTTAGATGGGAGAGAGTAAATGTTCCTTATTAGGGAAGGATTTTTGTATGCTTGTTTTATCTAAGGCTAAAAGTGTGAAGGAAGATTGAGGTAAAACTTTGGTTTATGTCATAGTTAGTTGAAAATTCTAAGGGTGTCCTCTTTATAATAGTACAAGAAAGTTGTTATTGATAGAGGTATGAGAGAATATAGGAAAATTTCTAGGTGGGTTGGTTTCCTAGAAGTTCATATGTGGTTATAATGATAGGCTTGGATGCCATATTGGTATAGAAGTGGATGAATGCATTGTGAGCTAGTGAATTCCTTATAAGAGGTTGAAGTGGTAAGGAGTATTATTCTTGAGATGAGAGATGTGAAAAAACATAGGATATTGAATCAGGTGGTTTAGACTAGTATTATGGTATTATATAGGGTACCTTATGACTTTGAGTAGGCTTGAACATGGTAAGAGAATTTAGTTCAACTCAGACTTTAGTAGATAAAGTTATCAATACCTATGCGGAGATTAGAAGTGGTATTAAATAAAGGGTAGTATTTAAGATGAAAAATATAGCTGAGGGAGTATTTGAGACCTGTGGCTAAGCTTGAAAGTTAGCAGTTGCATTTCCTAAGGCATAGTAATTCTATCCTAGCTTATGTTTTATAGACCTATAGTCCATGTTTAAAATTGTAGCCATGTTGAAATTCCTTATTCAAATATCTCATTCAGATCATGCCCAAAATTCTTTTCTCCCTAATGTTATTAGAACTTCTTAGAAAGAGTATTGAAGAAATACTCCAGTTGAGTATAAATGTTCAAGATGAGTCAGTTCATATGGCTAACAATCAGACATATAAGTGCCTGTAGATTTCCATCTTTCCATATAGTATTACTCCCGAAAGTTTCATGAGTATAGATATTCCATAAGGCAATTTATTCATATCCCGGCAAATTATGAATTTAGTGCAGTCCATACATCATGTTTCTTATTCAAATATTTAGTCATGATTCAGTTCATAAGTGTTTAGTGTATGATCTCAGTTTTTCTAGTATTCTAGCTTAGACATTTTAATACCCCGCTAGATCCTAGATAAGTTTCCAAATATTCGTCATATATTTAAATGCCATAAAATGATTATGTCGAACCATAGATAAGTGTTATGACCATTCACTATGACATTATCAAAATTTTAAACATTTTACTTTTGGCCTCTCCGTGTTTGAAACATCGATTTTTGACTCAAAATGTGTTCAGGTATGTTAATAAGGTGTCTCGAAAGAGTTTCAGAATTTTTGGATAAGGTTTGAGGCTATTTTTGGATTCCGAGGCAGTGAGCCTCTACGATAACGCCATGTTATGGAGGCTACTCTCTGCGATAAGCGGCATGGCATGGAGGTTAGCCTCTGTGATAGGCAACATGCCACATCGAGGTGTAAAATTTCATCTAATTTCGATTTTCTCACATTGGGTGAGGGGCTTTGGATCTTTTACCCCTTATACGACCTTAGACTCATTGTCTCATGATTCGTTCTTACACAATTTATTTAGTGATGCCATGAATCCCTTTTCTCTAGATTTCTAAACGTGTTTTGTTGAGGTAGAATTCCTAATGTGAAGTTACATACTTTATTCCATACTTCTAAAGATTCAATAAGTTCCTACCTATTATTTTGGGGACGAATGATTCCAAAGGGGAGATAATGTAACGCCCCCATTTTTTGGATAGAATTCAAACCGTCGTTCCTACATGATTAAAATCTAATACCATGATTTGTATATGAATATATGTGTCATTATCATTAGCCTAGTGCAAAGAGTACTTTTGAGGTGAAAAATGTTCATAGGAAACACTTAGAGCAAAGTTGAGTTAAGAGCTTTTGATTTGACCAAATTTTGGTATTTAATCTTACAAGGGTTAACTTTGAATGTGTATAAATTCTAGAATATATGTAAATTTGGATATCAATACCCACCAAATTATAGATAAATGTGTCCTTTTTCCAACGTATCCAATTTCGGCTTAATACGATACCCAAAATGAAAGGTTATGAGCCTTCTTGTGAGGAACCAGTGAGGGTCCATGATTCCAACATGGAATGAACCTTGTGCTCCATGATAAGTAGAGTGGCAATGACCTTGTACTCCACGATAAGCACAGTGGTATAGACCTTGTTCAGAAATGGTAAAATCTGCTTTTCTCTTTAGTTTTTCGTGGGTAAATAAGTCATTTACATCCTAAACTGTCCTATGACTGATATAAATGTGATTTTATCATCCCATAACCCCAAATACATCCCATAACCCCAAATACATCAAACACATGATCCCTTTTTGTCCAAAGTTATAAAGAACACCAAACAAGGGTTTCTTCCAAGAATTC
Organism: Capsicum pubescens; assembly: GCA_030864215.1. NCBI lineage: Eukaryota > Viridiplantae > Streptophyta > Magnoliopsida > Solanales > Solanaceae > Capsicum > Capsicum pubescens. The sequence continues at coordinate 217,167,865 of CM061548.1, forward strand.
ACCTCTTAAGGCTCTAAATCTAAGTTTCCTTTCAAGAAGTCATGAAAATCAGGTATGTAATATATTCATTAATGGGTTCCTTTCACCCATTGAGTCCCAAAGTTTTCCCAAAACTCTCAAGTTTAACTTATCCTTTATGCTTAGGATTTTATTTAAACTATGAATTTTCTTGAATTTTAGTTGAATCTTGAAATTAAACCATGTGAGCATGTTTTCCTCATAAGTTTAACATGTTCCTATACTTATAATCATGGATTTCATCAGTTTAATGATATACACTATGTTTTGGGTCTTTGAATCGTGAATTTCCTTACAGTATTTTAATGATGTTATTGTATTTAATGTATTATTCAGTGCTGGTGGATTATGTACACCCAATACCTATATGTTTATGCATGTTTCATATTTTTAAGTTATAAGTCATTCAAATCATGTTTGTACATATAATTTATAACATTTTCATGCTAAATACATCATTTTACATTTTCCTGATTACTTCAAATTCTGAATGCACTGTTATTTTCAAAATACCATGACTTGATCATATCTGTTGTCAATGCATGTATCAACTTATGTTTTAGTGTCTTTCAGTTAGGAGTAGTACTTAGAACCGAGCGAACCTAGGGATGAATGATCACCCACTAGTAGAGGATTGATACCTTTAGTAGAAGTCCCTAAGTTTCATGACTACATAGCCACCATAGGTTATGAGATATCACTCGCCATTAGAGGACTGATACTCTCTTAGGGGTCACCCACCATTAGAAGACTGACACCCTAGTTCTTCGAGACATCAATATTGTGGATCCACACCTCCAGTGTCAGTAATCGTGGCAAGGTACTGACACCCTTCAAATTGGGGTTACAGGGTGGACCCTGATTAACTTAGATTGGGGCATGTCGGTTGTAGTTAGCTCCCACAGTTTCAGTTCAGTATTCAGATTATATCAGTTCAGGTTTTTATGAACAAGTATTCACATATCAGTTATTCAGATCATTTTTGTACATGTATATGCTTGGTCTTGCATTCGTTCTTACATGTTCATGCTTTCATGCTCAATATTTATACATGATCCTTAGTACAGTTTTGCAACCTATTCAGCCTTAACTTGAGATTTACATATGGTATTCATGTTTCTACATCTTCCCAGTTTACAAAAGTGTTTTAGCTTATGATTTAGAAATTTCACTACGTCTTATAGCTTTTTCATATAACCATGATTTAAATGCACATTTCAGCAAATAGCTTATGACCTCAGTTTTAAAGCATGCTCTAAGTATTTTCATGATTTTGTTCATGTCTTACATACTCAGTACATTCCAAAGTACTGAACATATATATGCGTTTATGGATATGTTCCCCCATAATGTAGGTACCAGATGTAGTCCACACACCAAGGTTAGATAATTCCCAACATTCAGCCACCAGGTGATGGATTTTTTTATTTTGAGGACTCAAGTTTGTTGTAGTTCCTATATTCTATTTTCATTATTCTTATGTATTAAGTTGGGATAGTTAGAGTTATGTCCCATATACCTATAGTCAGTATAGTATAGGCTTCATAAATGGTCAGTCAGAGTCAGTACATGTAATTTAAGTTCCTCTCTCTCTCTCTCTCAAATTGCAGTGTTGTAAACTTTGATCAGTTATGTATTGAAATAACTTATCTCATGATGATTATGTTTCCCCTTATTTGTTTAGAATATATATATATATATATTAAATTAGTTATTTAAAGTATCATGCCAGTACATGGGTTATCTTGAGATTACTTGTGGTTCTAAGCATCGTATTGCGACTAGGGGGTAGTGTGGGGTCGTGACACCCCCTTTTTCGATAAAATTTGTGAAAATAAAGGGCATGGACGGGAAGGATTTTGTAACAACACTTTACCTCTTTTTGTGACTCTAAATTCTTTATTAGGTAGTGTGTGGTAATTAACTCTTTTTGTCTCTAGTAGGAAATACAATTGATCCTCCTATAAAAGTTTACATTCCATGTGTGGTGAGCATAGTTGATTCATTCTCATGCTTACTTGTGTTTTCTAGAACTTGACCCACCAGTCTTTCAAAGCTACTTGATTATGCATGGTTGGTGAAATGATCATAGACCTTCTTTGGGAACTTGGAAATCCACTTTAGCCTAAAAAGCCTACTCGTGCATGGATGATATCCCTAGTCACCCCTTTAAAGACTTTGAACCTTTCTTTGGCAACCACATTACAATCCATGAACCATTTGAACTTTATCCCTTTTTTGAACCCTACCCTTCTTGAACTTTAAAATGCAACTTGAGGCTAAAAGCCTATATTGGGGGTGGTAAATATTGGAAGAGATGATCTTGAACCACAATTTTTTAAGTGAGTGCCTAAAAGCTACGTAATTAAGACTAATGAATGAGAGAAAAAAAGGGATCACAAAAAGAAGAAAAAGTATGAGATTACAAAAAGAAAAGAAATGAGAAGAAAATGCTTTCAAAAGATGGGTAAACCAATGTGGGAAAGAAAAGCACATGTGTGAATTAGGAATGAATGAAGTGGCCCATAACCCAAAGTTTGATTTAATAGTGTTTTATGTGGAGTTCAAGAAGAGTGTAGTCACTTTTATCCCAAGAGTTTATCCTACCCTTCCCCAAACCTACATTACAAGCTTGAAAAAGTCTTTTGAGATCTTCAACCAAGTGTTTTTGAGTTAGTAGCGATTGAATATAAGGGCAAGCATATGGCATTACACTTTTGTATATTGAGAAATTCATTATGAGAGTGAGTGCTTGCATATTTTTCCTTATTGATTGATAGAAATTAAGGTTTGTTGGGACTTTCCTTCCGTGCGGAGGCATGTAAACTAATAAAGGTTGGTGAAGCTATCATATTCTGAAAATAAGGCAAAAGGAGTGTAGTTAAGTCACTATTGATAGAGAATCACCTTTTGAGAGTTAGTAGTTGTTTCTTAATTGTTCTTAAAACTTTTTTTCATCCTTGAAAATATGATTGATTTTGGGTAGAGTTTCACAAATAGTTCTTCCCATGCTTGTTGTCTAATTGTTAATGCTAATCAAGTCTGGAATCATTAGTGATCATTTGGTTGTAAGAATGAGATCATAAGTTGATTAGTCTTACTGAGCATGGAGTGGTATTGCTTGAGGACAAGTAAATTTTTAAATTGAGGGTGTTGATGAGTGGCAATTTTTTCATTCATAATTCTTGATCGAAATGCATTAATATCCAGTATTTGTGATCTTGCAGGTAATTTATTGAAAATGAGTTGAGACAAAGCTGTAAGATAAGTGAAGTGAGTAAAAATAGCAAGAGAACTGAAGGTCATGCCCTGAAGACGACCCTCAGATGCCGTGATTATGCTTTGAGGGTCGCGATCATGATCAATAGTCAAGTGAAACCTCCGCGATAGCGGTAGTCGTGAACACAATCAAGATACGATGACCGCTATAGGGCAGAAAAGTTTCAGGGGCATAATGGGAATTTCACAGACTTGAATTCCAAATCATAAAAGTCTAAACCCTTGCACACTTGGAGCATATTTTATCTAATTTTTAGTTTGGAGAGCAAAATCACTCTAATTTTAGAGTTGAGAACAATTTGTTAATTTGATTCTAAGGGATTTTGGTTGTAAATTGAGATTGAAGTTTGGGTTTACTCCTATTTGGATTATTATAGATCGAGTGCATACCAATTTGTTTATATCTCCTATCTTTAATTTTATGAGTAGCTAAATCCATATCTTGGGGTTATGTTTGATTAGGTAGTAGATTGTGTGTGGATGTTGATTGTTAGTCCAAATAATAGGTTAATGGTGATGGATTTTGCTTTTACTCTATAGTTGAATTGAGAATTATGGGTGAGAACCCCAATTGCTTTGGATCCCATATCATCCTTGAAAGAGGGATATGGGTGAAGAGTGATTGGAAACAACACCATGAGTTAGCTTCGTTGTTAGCACTATCTTAGAAATAAAGGTGTTAATTAAATTGGCTATGTTTATAAGCATCATCTTAGAAATAAAGATGCTAAATTTGAGGTCATGAATTGGTAATCTTGTCATGCTCCTGAGGTATTTTAAAGAATCCATGAGTGCAATTTAGCATTTTATCAAAAGGTTAACACTAAGACCCTAAATCTAGCCTACCCAAAACCCTTAGCCAAAATTCAGACTAACTCTTGATTACCCATGCATGAACACTACTTAGGAGAACATAACCCCAAGATCCCTCTTGATTTGATAAACTTAACAATTGTTCAACCTTATATTAGTGAATTTGGTGATTATGTTCAACAAATTTTGACAATCAAACCCCCCAATTTACTTTCATGTTTTGTTTTAGTTTCGCATTACGGGTTAACACATAGTTAACTCTCAACACACTTAGGTGCTGAAAGATAGCTTGCACACCTCAAGGATTCAATCCCAACTCATGTTGGGTATATATTGACAATGACCACCTTACATTGAAATGATGGTGTAACTTGAGCGTTATCAATATCTGAATCACACTATCGATCCACCAAGCAATGAGTAAGCTATCCATATCAACCATATTAGTATCTATCTTGTATACTCACGATGCGCAAGTATAACTGACCCATATTTACTACTAACTGATTTGACATACATATGGAATAATAAGCAGAATCAATAACAACAAAACACCTCATTCAAGAATAGCAATGTTATTCACATATCCCTAAGCTACTGATTTTATCCATCCAAACACTTTGTTCGCAGGCCTAAACATCTACTACTCAATTAAACCTAGACTACCTGGGTCAAGCAACTGCTATGAAGATATGAACTTGTGATCCTTGCTTCATTCTAGCAATCTCTGATAGGAATACCGTAACGGGTTTCACCCCTTCTAAGCATACTCTTCTTCTCCATTGCTCCAGATCCTTGAGGCAACCCTAAGGGTTTTTTAAAATAAAGATTTTTTCTGGTTTACAACTTAAAAGAACTATGGTACGGATTTAACTATTAATCTCAGATACCCTAGGCATATTTAATCTCAGATTTTTTCTGGTTTACAACTTTAAACAACATAGCTTTGATACCAATTGTAGGGGTGCGGATAACTTGGGTAACTTAAATAGATCAATTAGAGCTATAATAGATCTATTTAAGTTACCCAAGTTATCCGCACCCCTCTACAATTGATATCAGAGCTATGTTGTTTAAAGTTACGGGAGCAGTATATATTTGGATTTATTTGATTAATTTATTAATTATGATAAAATTAGATTTCGATATCCACCAAAATATTATAAATATTGCTTAGATGAATAACGAACAAAAATTACAAAAATATAAAGAATCAAAACAAATAATATCTAAAAAACGTAAAGAATTATGTAAACAAAAGATATGCTTTTAGGAATGTCATATAAATTATATCCACATATAATAACTAAAACAGATTGTTGGTTTACAACACCATGTAAACAAAAAGTAAGAGCAAAAAAAGTTATTAATAAAATAAGAAAGAAAACTGATTGGATAAAAGGAAGTGAAAAAATTACACAAAAGTTAGAAAATATAAAAATACAGAAGACACAGTAGAACTAGTTGTATTTTTGATAAATAAAAAAAATAACCATATTTTCAATAGATAAGGTAGAAATAACAAAGAAAAAATTAAGACAATTATATAGTGAAGATCCATTAAAAGGATGGGGAAAAACATAAAACTACTATAAAAATTGAATTAATAGATGAAAATAGCATAATAACTCAAAAACCATTAACATATAATTTTGATGATTTAAAAGAATTTAAAATGCATATAGATGAATTATTAGAAAAACAGTATATACAAAGAAGCAATAGTAAACATAATAGCCCAGCGTTTATAGTAAATAAACATAGTGAACAAAAAAGAGGAAAAAGTAGAATGGTGATTGACTATAGAAATTTAAATGCAAAAACTATGACATACAATTATCCAATACCAAATAAGATATTAAAAATAAGACAAATACAAGGATATACCTACTTTAGTAAATTTGATTGTAAATCAGGATTTTACCACTTAAAGTTAGATGAAAATTCTAAGGAATTAACCGCATTTACGGTACCACAAGGATTTTATGAATGGAACGTATTGCCATTTGGATATAAGAATGCACCAGGTAGATACCAACACTTTATGGATAGTAACTTTAAATAATTACCTAATTGTATAGTATACATAGATGATATACTACTATATACAAAAACTAAAGAGGAACATTTAAAATTATTAGAACAATTTACAGATATAATAGAAAAATCGGGAATAAGTTTAAGTGAAAAGAAAGCCGAAATTATGAAAAACCAGATAGAGTTTTTAAGAATACAAATAGATAAAAGTGGAGTAAAAATGCAATAACATATAGTACAAAAAATAATAAATTCAAAAGAAGAATTAGATACAAAAAAAAAATTACAATCATTTTTAGGATTAGTAAACCAAGTAAGAGAATATATACCAAAATTAGCAAAAAACCAAAAACCTTTACAGAAAAAATTTAAAAAGGATGTAGAATATAATTACAACGAAGAAGATAAAAAATAAGTTCAGAAAATAAAAATACTTTGTAAAGAATTACCAAAATTACAATTCCTAGATGAAAATAAAATTTTTACATATATAGTAGAAGCAGACGCAAGTGAATATAGTTATGGAGGAGTACTTAAATATAGATATGAAGAAGAAAAATTAGAACACCATTGTAGATACTACTCAGGTACATTTAATGAAACATAAATAAAATGGGAAATAAATAGAAAAGAATTATGTTCATTACATAAATGTTTGTTAGAATTTGAGCCATATATTTGATAACGCTCAAACTACATCTCTCGTAAGAGTGTAAGCGGTCGTTGTCAAATATAGAACCCAACTGGGTTGGGTGTCGAATCCCACAGGGAATACTTGGTCACTAAGTATGCAATGATTAGTAGACTGTTGATAAAAAATTCTACGAAAAAGGGGGGATTTAATTGTAGCGTGAATTAAGAGTATCAAAGTAACAAAGAAAAACGGAATGTTTAGTAGGTTTTAATCAATGAGAATTGTAAGTTAGGGTTATGTCCACCTTATGAGTTTTACGTATCTATTGGCTATGAGTTATGCGGAATTCAGACATGCATGCGCTTATAGAGATTCGTATTCTATGGTAAATCCTAGTGTCTTTCGACCATCAAGGATTATATCACTTTAACTCTTTCGAGCTTAAAGCGTATACTAATGGTACGAATTCTCCAAGAGGTTAATCCAGTTACGGCACTAACTTTTAAACAGGGGTTGGTAGCCCTATTTCCTTGTCATTCTCTCTTTTCCAGACATGTAACTTTTCTTTCGAACAAGTTAATGCTATACTGGCGTATTCTTTATGTTTGCAACCACAAGAATTTAATTAAGATGAAGAGAGTAATAATATAAGTAGCATGCGTATCAAGAATTCACAAACTCATAGAAATAGATAGTATATCATAAGGCTTCCATAACCCTAATAGAGAAGTTTAGCTACTCATGAGGGTAACGGAAATCAACGAAGACATCATCATCATACCACAACTATAGCAATCTCACGTTGAAGAGGAATGTGGCGTCACAACAAGATTGACGTTTTTCCTCTTAGACCGTTGCTCTCAAGAGAGCCATGTCCTCTGTCAGAAATTGTAACGTGAATTAGGAGCAAAAGTCGAATGAAAAAGACTTGAATTAATGAATGAGTGAATGCTGAAAAATTCAGCAAAATAGGGTTTTTATAACATCCTTGTCCTAGTCCTATTGAAATAGGGTTTTTATCCTTGTCCTAGTCCTACTGGGTTACTGCATACTTGTCCTAATCCTACTAAGTTACTGCTGATCCCCCAAGTCTTTAGAAATGCTGTTTTTGCCCGGGACAAGTTCTCCATGCATCACTTTCAGTCCACAAGCTTCCAGAAGCTGCCTTCCTTCTTACGTGAAGTTTCCTTTGGCGTCCAACAGTCCATAAAATGCTGAAATCTTCATCATTTATTCCTGAAAACTTGCTAATCACGTTGGTTAGCTCACTTACAGGAAAAAGGACTAAAAGTGTAGGAATTATATATTTTGTCCTCAAAACTTAGCTAAAAATGGGTAAATTAAGGTGCTTTAGGCGTGTAAATACGCCTAACATCAATATTGTATATAACAAATTTATTGTGAGAACAGATAATACCCAGGTTCGATGGTGGTTAATAAGAAAAATACAAAACTCAGTTACGACAAAGAAAATTCAGAGATTAGTATTGAATATATTAAATTTTACATTTATGATTGAAGTAATCAAGACTGACAAGAATGTTATTGCAGATTACTTATCAAGACAAAGCTACTCAAGCGGATTTACCAATGGAAGAAGCTGATGTCAAATATACCCAAACAGACTTAATATTACAAGTGTTTGAATAAATGAAGTTATTACAAGAAAGAGTTATCACATTAACTACTGAAGTTACAAATGTAAAAGTGCAGGTTGAGCACTACAAAAAACAAGAAAAAGCCATTAGCAAAGATACTGTGCAATAAGAGCACATTAAAAAACTAGACCTAGAAGGTGATGATGAGAAACACCTAAAAACTCAAATTACTAACAAAATTACAGTTACAGCTGCAGGCGTAGGTGATATATCCAAGGGAAAGAATATAGTCACTCAAAATAAACCTGAACCACCAAAGAAAAAGAATTATAACCTCAACCAGATATTCTCAAAACCATATACACCAAATATACAAAAATCAGAGTCATCTATACCTCCCCAGATACACACATATTCCGAATCACTCTATCAACAAAATCAGACTTATAACCATATTATTCGTACATATATTGATAATATTTATAATTTACAAAAATTGTTAAATACAAAACCTATCCAGAGTAAAGATTTAGCAAAAAAACACCAAGGATATATTACACAAAAATGTCAGAACTATAACAAACTTATTACTTTGCCTGGCACCAGTGCAAACTTAATTGCTTCATGTCACTATTATAGACTATTATCTACAGTTTACACAATTACTGGAGAAGAGTTAACAGGAATTTCAGATATTCACAAAAGATTTATGGATTATAAGAGGATTACGAAGGGATAGTTATTCTATGTCCGTTTCTACTCAGCACCAACAAAAATATTATTTGATGAAATAAAACAGACAATTACTGTTGTCAAGATAGGAATGCCATGAGATTATATAATCCCTGAAGAAATCTGCGAACAAGAAGAGATAACCAAAAATCAGATACCAGACTTCTACCGAAACAAGAGAGTTATTGGACTTAGCAGTATATTGACTGAGTTAGCAAATAATTATATAAATCAAAACCCAGTTTGGATTTACTATAACAGAAATCAATCATTGGTTTACTTTACTTGTAAAAATATTAGAGAAAATGATAGAGAAGAGATAAAAAAATGGGTCATGACGATCCTAAAACCAGAAGAGTTACCAGTCACAAGATCTATTACGAAAGAAGTTATTTCAGAAGAAGCTATAGATCAATTCTGTAAATAGGTTGGCCAAAGATACGATGTCCACATATACAGTAGATGTAGTGCCAGACACAACTTTATTCCAGATATGATGCTACAATAGCAAGAAAATAAGAAAGCAGCAGATACGACAAGGAGAAGATGAAAAAAAGATAACAAGAGAGCAATAATTGAAGAGATAAGAGAAAAAGATAATAAGATCTAGAAAGCGACATGTGAATTATTGTATAGCCTTTTAAAACTTGTTACGTAAATAGGTTGTATAGTCATTATTATTAGGAAGACTTTTTAGTAAAAGCCATTAATAGCTTTAACTTTTTAGGTATAGGCTTTTTGACTTTTTTGTACAATAATTAAAAGCTAGGGATACGTGTAAAGAATAGGAACAGTGTAAAATATTCATTTTCCCTTTATAAATAGAGGAACCGAAGGCAGATAGAGGGCAACTCTTCATGATTTTAAGCAAAACCCTCTCTTGTACACAAAACTTTTGACTTATTTAATAAAAACAGGTATATTTCCAAGGAAAAGCTATGAATCAAACAGCTATGGAAAATCTAGAATTATCAGATTTACCAGAACAGGTATTTATATTTGTGATTATGAATAGCTAAATTCATAAATTCCTGACAATCATGATATGATAAAATAAGTTCATGTTAGTTACTTTATAGTAGAATTATTTGAAAAATAGCATGTTAAGAAGTTTATTAGCAAAGTGGAAAAGGAGAAAAATCTCTAAAGAACTATGCCATTCTAAAGGTGAAACCGGTGAGGCAAGATAGCCGTGATAGGGGAGTAGCCAGAGTAGAGGCACTGTTTAAGGGAAAAATATCCAGATTACCATGCTAATAGTGACCGTAGAACATGTTATTTAAGGATAATCTAGTATATAGTAATCTAAAATGATCATGTTTTGTTATGTGTATGATTGAAGGGAATATTTTGAAAAAGCATCATATGAAAAATGAATACTTATTTATCTGATGAAATGGTAGATAAATTTAAAATACTTTTTTTTGTATGTACTTATGGATATAGAAATTGTAGATATAAGAAAAATCATATTGGAAAAAATATTTGATAAATATTTTATGACTAGAATAAATTACATACCACACCTACCTACCTAATCTTACAAATACTTACATACCAAACCTACACATCAAACATGATAAATTACGTATATTTAGAATATTGGAAAATGGATATGAAAAATATACATTAATAGAAAAATATATGAGAACTAAGGATATAAAATATATAGAATTCCTTAATGAAAATATACAAGAATTATTAAGATTAAAAACAACAACTAATAAATACTATGATAAAACAATTAATTACTAGAATCCAATTCCAAGTTATCCAAGTTATTCGTAGAAACCTAAGCATAATATGAATAATATAACAAGTTATATATCAGATGAAACTAAGATACTTGTTTTATATATCATAAAAGACTTAGAATTAGAAGACATAAAGAAAATAATGTGGGAAAAAATATTTAATTTTGAAGATGAGTTACTAAGTACTAATTGGATAGAAGATGAATTAGAAAATATAGATTTCTATGGTAGAAATAATTCAGATAGTTATTATTCAGATGGATATTATACAGATTAAAAATGTTAGAATATATTAACAGAGTTAGAGAAAAACAAAGTTGGCTATACAAAGAAATTAATTATAGAAACCAGCTTAGAAAAGGAAGAGAACAAATAAAAGAAATATTAGATTAATTTGGATAAATAAAACCATAAAACAACTAGAATTAAAAGACAGTTTAGAATATGATTTAGACATAGAATTATTCATAGACGAAAAAGACAGGATAATTAACGAAATAGATAACTTGGAATTTAATATCATATATAGTACAGTTAGAATAAATTATTACAAAGAAATTTGCAGTATCACAACTACTTTAGGATAAAATGATAGACTATGAGTATTTAAAATATTGGAGACAAGATATGGAAGAAATAAGATTAACAAAAATACTTATGAAAGAGAATTTAATTGAATATTTTAGAACAAAAGATATAGAATATTTAGAATACCTCCAAAATAATATACAAGAATTACAAAGACTAAGAGAAAAAACTAAAGAATATTACAGTAAAACATTTAATCAAATACCATCCAATCACCCCCAAGATATGAACATAAATAAAATTAAAATAAATAAACTAAAAATAAAAATGTTTAGAGAAGTTAAGAAACATCCACGCACAAATAAAAATAGATTTATTAGAGCTATAATAGATCTATTTAAGTTAACCAAGTTATCCACACCCCCTACAATTGGTATCAGAGCTATGTTGTTTAAAGTTACGGAAGTAGTATGTATTTGGACCATGGTTCCACTATAGAGTAAAAATTTCTAGTTTAGAGGAATGACGCTAGTCCATTTTAAAATTTTACTATCCCAATTTTAATTAACTATGTCTTTTACGTACCTTTTTCAAATATTTTCTTTTACAGAATTTTTCGTATTCTGTGTCCGTTAGATGTGGTAATTTATGTAACGATGGAATGGATTGTTACAATTATACATCTTTAACATGTTGGGGGTTATTTGGTTACTGAGTAACAGTAGAGTTATTCATCTATTTAAACTATGTATAACTTATATAATGTTTTGTAGGTGGGTAGGAAATAATTAATGATATATAAAATTAATAAAATATTTGGTTTATAATTTAAATATCATTGTAAGTTATTCATGTATCACTTATTCCACCTTCTAGGTTGCATAAAATAATATATAGTTTCCTTTAAACCTAAATCGTGTATTACTATAATTGCGTAATTTTGATCAATTACTGAATAAGTGTCCTTAAAATATTCTTCAAAGTTGACCGATATTTATTTACCACCTGTAAGCTACAATAAAACAATAGGTAAAAGAGATATCAAAACAATACAATTAAACTTAGTTTTACATAAAAAAATCCTCAAAGCTGATCGTCATTCATCTACGACATGTAAACTACCACAAAATAATAAACTAATAGAGATATTAAGATAATACAATTTAACCTAACTTTATCAAAAAAAAATTCTGAAAGCTTACCGACATTCATGTATTATCTGTAAACTAAAATAAAATAATAAGATAATAAAAATATCAAAATAATACAATTAAACCTAACCTTTACACAAGAAATTCTTCAAAGACAACTGACATTCATCCACGACCTATAAACTACAACAAAATAATATAATAGTGATCACAAAGCTTTGATTTTGATAGAAATAATTCTTGTGTGAGTGAAAATTTTGACCCTAAAGAATGAGATATAGATACACAACTCTAATTTTTCAATATCATTTCAAAGAAATTAATTTTTAAATATTCATAATTTTTGTGGCGAAACTCGGTTTATTACCGTAACAGCTCCCATAAATCACGAGAAAAAAAATAGAGATTGCTCGGAGGTGCAAAAAATTCAACTTCCTCCTATATCTTTCTACAATAACATAAAAAATAAAATATAAATCATACATAATCTCTTTTTTACTAGAAAACTCCGACAGACCAAAGATTTTGATCAGATGGCTTAAATGAGCATCAACCAATTTCTTTTCTAGTTTAACGTGCATCTCATGAATATTTATAGAAGTATTTCTTTAATAGGGTCCTATTTTAGGAGTATTTTTCTAATTAATCAGTATAGAAAAATGTTAATTGATTCTCCTTTCATATATTTTAGGAGTCCCATATATTTTAGGAGTCTAGTTAATATAATAAAAACTAATTAAATAATAAATTAAAGAAAATAGTGAAAAGATAGTTTTGTCTAAAGGAGAGTCTTTTAATGAAGGATAAACTGTTCAAATCACTTTTCTAGGGGTCTTCACACTTTTAGTAAATTATAGATATATATATATAGATATAGATATAGATATAGATATAGATATAGATATAGATATAGATACTATCTAGTCTTCTTCTAAAAGTTGAGATGATTAAAATTAATGATCACAAGAGTTTAGATACTCTAAATAGTATTTACATATATCCTAATTCTATAAGCTTTTGGTTTTCAATAAGAAACTATTTTTTTTCTCATGGTTCTGTATTTTTATCTAAAGGGAGAGCATTTTAGATGGTTATACATCTTGAACATATTAATGTTATTGAGGTTATTCTTGATAAATTTAAGAAAAATTTAATACATTTTATATATTTTTAATTTAAGACCACAAAATTGCAAAGTCTTCATTATTTTATTGTAACGATCCTTTTCATCGTTACGAGTTGTGTAGCATGTGAAAATATGGGTTAAGATTTTCCTCAAATGAAAACTTTGAAATCTCAAGCTAGGTTAGATTTGAATGAATTTTTGGTGTTATGTGGTGTGGATAATTCTGGTGATTGATAGTGCGGTGTTTCATATATTTGAAATAATATTGAGCTAGCCAAGAGGTTTAGTAATCCATAAAAACTTTTGGAATAGAAGTAGTATTTGTAGAACTTTGATTATAGTGTTTGACGTGTAGGGTTTATTTGTAATGTCAAATTTGAGGGAGTGTGTTGTGAAATACACCAGACCTGGAAACTCCCCTAAGTTTATACCTCAATACTGCTATGGCAGGATTGAGGGCCATTGCACCAGTACTATTATAACTAGATATGGGTTGCTGCAGTGGTAGCCTTAATTATGATGGGCCCCTATAGCTGGCCAATCCTACTATAGTGGAATCAGGCTGCTACAATGTGATCAACTCATAAAATATAGTTTCGAGTCTAAAATGTACTTTTTATTTTAAAATATCCAAAGGTTTAATTAGGGAAAAGAGGTGATTCCTGGTGCTTTTGATCAATTTCTATCATCAAATTAAGATAATCCCACCCTTCTAATGTGATTTATTTTTTTAATCCTAGAAATTATTAGAATCTATTCATGGTGGGATTATGGAGTTTAACCCTAGGTTATATGATCTGGTGTAAATTGGTATTTGGTGGTTTAGAATCACTTGCTAATGACTCTAGGTTGTTGAATTAAAATTCCTAGAGTAGAATTATTCCATTAATCCTAATTATAGGTAAAACCTTAGGGTTAGGGTAATATCACCTAGAATTACTTATAGATTGTAAACTAACCTTCCTAGCATGAATACTTCTTAAAAGTGGGTTTGAATTCCTAAAGTGATTTCACGAGGAGTAGATGTTAAACTACTTTTACAATTACTTTCTTATAGATGTTGAATTTTCAGAAACATGAATAAAGAGGTAAGCCTCGAGAGAGCATGTTCCAACGATAAATTAATGAAGTCTTCATTAAAATTTCTAGAACTGGGCCTAGGATTAAAGATCCATTCACTCTAAGTCGCAGCTTGACACCTTGATAGGCTAAGCTTAATAAAATAGTGGATTGAGGTTAGAAAACATAATCTTGATATAGATTGATGGGATATTTCATATTTACAACCGCGGGCATGGTATTTTATTGGATAAACTACAAAAATTAAGGTGAATATGATTAAATTTGATGTAATATAAGTGATTTAGTACACTTTTTATTGATTGCTATGTGTTTATATTCTATTTGTGTCAATTATTCAAGACAATATGTTAGTGTTATGGGCAAGTAAATTATAGAAATATGTGACTTAAAACCAAATAATTGTGGTAATAGTGATAGGTTGGAAGTTGTAGAGTAAATTGGGTTTCTGTTAACTTTGTGTGATTCACGATAGAAGAATAAACATGGAAGGTTGAGAATTTAATGGAGCAACAGTTAGGAATTGATGGTAATTGGATTAATGATATCTCTCTCTCTCTCTCTCTCGCCCACACACACATACATATATATATATATACATAGATAAATATAAATTGGTTTTCTGTTAACTTTGTGTGATTCACGATAGAGGAATAAGCATGAAAGGTTGAGAATTTAATGAAGCCATAGTTAAGAATTGATGGTAATTGGATGAAATATATCTCTCCCTCTCACACACACACACTCACATGTATATATAATTGGAGTTTAGAGTCAATTAATTGTATGAGTTATCTTAAGTGACTGTCTATGACTGGCCTCCGAGCATACTTGTTATCAATAAATTATTATTGATAATGTTTAAATTAATGAGCTGTTGATTGTTCTTGGGACTTGTTTGTAAATGATTAAATAATAACTCATAATTATTATGCAAGGGTTTGAATAATGAGCTTTCTTGATAAATTGTTCTTATGATTGTTCACTATTTCATATTGTGAAGTAATCAATGTTGTATGCATGGTCTATTATTGTATTGGTGGACTACGGTGTTCTAAGGGTGGGGATG
The DNA here is from genome assembly GCA_030864215.1 of Capsicum pubescens. Lineage (NCBI taxonomy): Eukaryota > Viridiplantae > Streptophyta > Magnoliopsida > Solanales > Solanaceae > Capsicum > Capsicum pubescens. The sequence goes on from CM061548.1 coordinate 217,183,684, forward strand.
TTTGAATAAGGGTAGAAAGATACAAGGATGTCTATTGTGGGTTGGTATAAATATAGAGCTCGTCCCCTGTTGGTCATGGCTAGTGGAAAATCATAAGTCCCATAGCATGTGTGTACACTAAGGCCGGAGAGTTTGAAGGTTCAGTGAGTGGAATGGGTTATTTAATATTACATTTGAATTCTTGTGTGGTTTGGTTATTTGATATTACATTTGGATCCTAATGCAATCTATTATTTGATAGTAAATTTGGTTCCTTATGTGGACCGATTATCTGCTGTTATACTTGGGCTCCTAGTGTCAGTAGGTTATCTGCTATCATTCTTAGGTTCCTCGTATGGGACGACGGTGTTGATATTATATTTGAGTTTCTTGTGTGGACTGACCTTTGAGTATTGTTCAAATAATAAAGTCTTAAATGAATAAAATAGTAAAGCCGTATTGGGAATAATTACCGTTGCTTGATAATGGTGAATTGAACATGAATCACCTAATTGAGGTTAATGTGATCTGAGTGATTTGAATAACATTTAATTGTCTTGATGTAGATTTATTTCACAACCCAAAAACTCAGGTCTTGATGACACCCGCTTTACCTTACTAGTAGGTAAGCAAAAACCATCACCCAGAATAATGAATAATGAGCTAATAGGTAGAATAGAAAGATAAAATGATAAAATAGTAATTTAAAGTGTCTTAAGGGGTAATATACAAGCATGGTAAACCAAAAAGAGGGAAAGTGGCAAAATATACAAAAATGAATCCACTAAGAGCTGGTAAGGCCAGTACAAGATCCATTACTTGACAAGTGCAATAATACACAAGTAGTCTATGAAGATACAAAATAATACTAATACTTGAAAATAAGGAGATAAATTAGCTCTAGAGGATGAAAGCTCACCTAAATATCTAATCAACAAACCTACTCAAAGTCAGCGTTAGCAACAATGACTCATACTAGGATTTTTATCAGGGAAAAAGATAAAGAAGTGTAGTATGAGTACCCAAACACGGGGTACTTAATAGATATCATAGACTGAATGAGCTCAAATAAATTAAAAATATAATAGTGCAAATCTATACAAAAAGGGACAATAAAAGAGGGTCAAAATAGAAATAATAGTCTATGCTAAACAGAAGCGAGAATCACAAGTAAATAACTTAAGAGCAAAAAATAAATGCCTAGCTATAACCTAATTTGACCCCCATGAGCCTAGAAGGTACGCAATAAGAACAAAACCCAACTGAGCCCCCATAAGCACAATGGGTGAAAACAAGTAGTACTACTAGTATCAAACTAAGTACAATAGTAATAAATGTAAAAACAAGACAAGATATATGATAAGTATACCGGATATTTTCTGTCCAACCATATCCGTAAATCATACCAGACTTAGAATGGATTTCGAATTGAGATTAATAATAATAAATTTCAGACTCGAACCAAAACTAATAAAAAATGGTTAGTAATATCAGGCGTCGAACTCAAATAGAAACTAATAGATAATAGTCAATAATACCAGGTGTCAAACTCGAACCGAAACTAAATGTGCAACAAGTAGTAATAATTCAATGTTCTGATTTAACCAATCCAACTAGTCCTTTTTTCCATTTAAAGAGACCAAATTTCTTTAAAGATATGCAAAGTTCTATTTATTAAGTCAAAAACCACGACTCGAGGACAAAAAGATAACATACCAAGGATACCAAAGCTAACGAACATAATTTAGCTATCAAGCCAGACCAATCCCAATAACCAGTCTCTCAAAGCAACTTTTATAACCATTTATATCTAAAAAAAGGTGCTATCCTAAAGTAACCTATTTTAAAAAGAGAAATAAAGCTAACTACAAGTCCCCTAAACCCAACCTAAGGAAAAGACTACCCAAGGCTAGACTAAGGCTTCTAAATTCCAACCCAAAGTTGTCGAGTAAGCTAAACTAAGTTCAAAAGGAGAAGCAACTACCATTTTAAGGAAAATAAGGCTGAAATTTGTCCTAAAGCCCCTAACCGGCTAAAATGATCTGGAATCTCCTAAACAACTATCCGAGGCATAAATACCCACCAATAATTATCACAATCCACACTAAGGCCATTAGAGAGCAAAGTCCAAATAAAGGTAAGCCTAGGCTATCCAAATGCTGCCGAAAGCACTCAAAATTGTCTTCATCAGAGCGTTTACCTTTCGAGAAGTGCTTAACCGCTTCCACTCTATCAAAAATAATAATCTTTGCAACAAGAGGAGAACAATGATACCCATACTGCAAATTTATATTGTGAGTCAAAATTTGAGCTAAAATTATCCATGTGCCCCACTTATGAAATTCAAAAATTAAATCTACAACTATTTCCCTCGGGGAACAATTAGCTTGTGATTAAAAATTAAGCACCAGAGCACTAATTGTGCCCCGAAATGGCCCTAATGTCAAGGTGAATATAGAAGAAATTTCAAGAAATTAAATAGAGAATGTAAAACTTATTTTATGGTGATTTTTGTGAATTATTTAATTTTGAGTGAGATGACCATTTTACCCCTCCTCGTGGTTTCTTTATGATATTTTTGGGATATGGGGATGATTGGCGTAGTTTCTAATGTATTTTAGAGTGATATATGCGAGTTTGTGGTTTTTGGTGGTTAAGAAGGTGTTATAGTTGACTTCAGTCAACATTTATTGTTTTGTCCATCAAATGAAAAAATGGACTGTACCAGGAGATCCAGAACATAGACTTTAGATTGGTAACTTATTTATTGTGATTTTATGACTTTTGTATCTCATTTCGACCCTCAGTTTAAAAAGTTGTGAAATTGGATTTCGGGGGTCAACTTTGTGAAAATGACATTTTTTGAAAATGTAATACCCCCCATTGAGTTTGGAGCTTTAAATTTAGTCTAGTACCATAGTTTATTTTTATTCTAGGGATTTTGGATGAATCCTGAGGGGTCGTAGAGACTAAGAATTCTCTTAGTCTCAAGTTGATACATCGCTTAGTCACTTAAGCAGCTTGGCTTGACGGTCAAAGTGTAGCTTAAGTGAAGACTGGCTTGCTTAAACAATTGTCTCTTAAGCATCAACCGAGTCTCTTATGCGACGCTTATGAACCAGGCGGGTATCGCAAAAGCAATACCTTGTCTCTTAGGCGATATTTTCTTAAGCGACTCGGTGTTCGCTTAGGCGATGCCTGGGTATATTTATACCCCTTTTCATAATTTTTCATCATTTTTGACACTTAGAGCTTGGTGTTTCAATTTTAAAGTAATTTCTTCAATTTTCAAGCTTGGGTAAGCTCTCAATCCCTATTTTAATTATTTTCTTTGATTCTTGTTATTTAAATCTTGTTATAACTCAGATTCAAAAGTAGAATTTGGAGATTTTGACCCAAAATGCCTAAATTAGTAATTCTTTGTTTCAAACCCTAATTTCAACCCATTTTCACTTAGGTTTTCTTCTATGTCTTCCTTTAAACATGGGTAATATATTTTTGGGCTCAAATTCTAGTTTTACCCTTCCTTTACGAAAACTCAATTCGAGGGTCCATTTTGACTCTGATGTAAATGGGCAATATGAGTATCATTAGCTTCTTGTTGACACATAGATTCTATTTGTATATTTTAGTTGATTTTGGATCTATTTGTGAGGAGAAAGATCCATGTTGAAGGCTTGTTAGACTAGTTTTTGGCACTTTAGATAGGTTATGGCTTAACTTTATTCAAACTGGGCTGGGTAGTTAATATTGGTATAAAATCATGTTATGGGTGTGGGAACTAATTATGAAAATTACTTTATTATCGTTGTGTGCCTGTGTGAGGGCCTATGTTGTTGTTATTTGGTGGTTTCTAGATATTATTTGCTATGTGCGATCGTGTGAGGTCTTATATGATGTTATTAGCCTGGTAATTATATAACTGGTTGTTTTCTTTGTGGAAAATATATTATTTGGTTTATGTGATATCAAATGGAATATATTTGGTATATCTTACTCTATTAGTTTATCGACTATATTGGGTTCATGGATGGTTGGCATATTGAGTGAATTTTTTCTCACATAGTTTGTATATTGGTTGGATTTGGAAATTCTCATTCTGGTTGGTTGTGAACATTACATTCTCATATCATATACATTCATGAGACATTGATACCACCACCGAAATATTGTTTTTTTTGATAGAAAATATGACATCTTTAAAAATCATCTATCGATGTATGTGTCGAAGAAAAGTTATGGATATTAGATTGGTATTAGATATTGAATTGTATATGGGTTGATGAACCCCACTTGGGTCCTACCTCGAAATCACAACTTAGAAGGGGTACACGGAGGTTATGCGATAACCTCTTATGTCACATTATCATCATCATCATCTTCACTGTATTTCACAATGTGTACAGTCTATGTTGTATTTTCATTCTTGATGTGATATCTATCTATTTTTGCTTCTTTCTTGTGCTTGTATTTTGGTATATGTGTATATTGTTGAAATATTAGTGAAGACGGTGTGGGCTACCATTTGAGACATTTTTTGATTACTAGTGAAGTACCTATAATGTGTATTTAATATGCTTTATTTTCTACTTTGCTCAGTCGACCTATAATACCTACTGAGTACAAGTGGACTGTACTCATCCCTACCATGCTCTTTTGGTGGAGATCCAGGTACGAGTGTGCCTGCGGGCGGTGCTTGGAGTATTTTTGAAGTAGTAGTCGGTCTATGATTCTAGAGTTGATCCACTACCTTTTCTTATCTAGTTCATGTCTTGTTTTGTATTGAATTCAGAGACAAATTATGTTCCTTTGGTACTATCATTTGTATATTTTGATTTTGAGATGTACTTAGTTGGTTATTACATTGCGACATTGAATTTTGGGAGATTTATAGTATCCTTGTTATGTATTTTTCTTCTATTATGTTATACATGTGGTTCGACTTTGCTCTTGGAGCCTTACCTTGGGTTTTGGTATTGTTTTCTCTTTTTATATCAATTTGAGTGATAGGATTACTAGTCAAGTCTTGTCGTGACAAGTGCCATCATGACCTTTGGTTTTTGTGTCGTGACAGAGAAATAACCAAAAACTTACAAGGAAATTGATGGGAAAAGAAAACCTCAATGTCCCCCATTTAATCCCAGCTTCAATTCAATATTACCACTCTATCTTTGAGCTCCCATCTATAAATAATAGTGTCACACATATGAAAAATGAAGGGAGGACTATTTATACTGTAGGGGTTCCTTCATCACGATCGACAGACCCCACTAATAGGACCATCGTCATCGCAGTGGTGTAGCCGCACAATCATAATGCATAAGATGGATTGTTCCTACAACCCTTCTTCATTGCTGTAACATTCCTTAGTCTCTTGATTGAAATGATCAAGGCACACAAACCCTCACGATCGCAATGGTACTCATCGATATAGTGATGAAAGACCAGGGCTTACACTAGGTGCTGATGCATCAACAACTTTGGCTAAGTTGTAAAACTTCTGGAAGGGTCCTCAATATTTGTTTGGATTCCCATGAATGCAAAAGAACTATGCTACCCCATCAAATTCAGCATTCTGTACTTTGTAGAGGTAATTTTGTCAAAAAGTTGGTCCCACACCCATAGTTTAACTTTTACCAATTTCTAATTAATAGCAAAAAAAAGCCCAAAAGACTCGAGACTCGAAACAAGGGTCCTATTAGCGTAAAATCAACATTTCAGATCTAACAAAACTATTGAAATTGTAATCTGATGCCAGTTACCTAACTTTTAGACCAAGACATATTTTTCAATGTTAGAACCTCCAAAATAAGGAAGCTTGTATAAAAACTAAATGAACTGCCTGAGAACAAAATTGTCAGTCCCATCAAGTTATAAAGGACTTGGGGAAGCTATAATAGAGCTTTAAATGTAGAAAAAGCATGAAAAAGTATAAAAATGACCTGGAGAGTGATTACAACATTTACTACATAAGGACTTTCATCTACAAAAATAATGAGTTAGAATGTACCTGAATTCTCAATCGAGCGAGGATACTGAGTTTGTATGTCATGCTTAGTCTCCCAGGTAGCCTTCTCAACTGGACAACGTCTCAACTACTCTTTTACCCTCTGAATTTCTCTAGAGAACAACTATCTGACATCTTTGGCTAGAACAGAAACTGGCTCCTCCACGAAGGTTAACTATTATCCATTTGAACTGAGTCCTAATGGAGCCTATAATACATTTGGAATGTAGAACTGAAGCCTCGACACATGAAAAATTTGGTGAATAGCTAAAAAGGTTGGAGGAAAGGTTAATTCATAAGCTATCTCCCCAACTCTTCAAAGAATCTCAAATGGCCTGATATAACTGGGGATAAGCTTGCCTTTTTCCCAAACCTCACCACACCCTTCATAGGTGACACTTAAAGGAAAACTTGCTCACCAACTCTATACTTCAAGGCATGAAGCCTACTATTAGCATAACTCGTATGCCTACTTTGACTTGATCTAATCCTATACTAAATAACCCAAACCCAATCTAATAACTCTCAAAGAAAATCAATATATTGAGGCCTAACCTCTAAATTCTCAATCCAACCAATAGAAGATAAAAAACAACTACCATATAATGCCACAAATAGTGCCATCTAATACTTGAATGGTAGCTATTATTGTAGGTGATGTGCTATAGAAATATAGCACTCTCGATGCTTAAAACTATGAAAATATGCAAGTTTCTTAGGTTGTTTTGTTAGATATGATGTGTTTTGGGTATACTTTGGAAGAAACTAGATTTTGGATGATAAGTTCATGAAAAAGGTGAAAAATGGTGTTTTTGGCTATTTAATTGATCAATTTGGAATATTCGTGATGCTTTCTGGATTGTTCGTAACCAACTCATGTGATTAAAGTTGAAGAAATTGAAGTTTGGTTCCAAGGATTGGAAGGCCCTGCACTTTTTAAGTCTACATGTGGACCATAAGTAACACTTGTTGTTGGTATGTGATAAAGGTAACTACAGAAATTGAAGAGTTGAAGATCCAGAGAGTAAAAGAGTTCAAAAAGTGATGCCCGACACTTGCTAAGTCAACTTGCGGACTGCATGTAGCACCTATGGATCGCAAGTGGGCAAAGCATGTGCAAGAGGACCAAAATCCCGAGAGATAGGCTATAGGATTTGTACTTGCAACCTCACTTGCGCCCACCTTGCAGACTGAGAGTACCACTTGTGCCCAAGGGCAGACCGCAAGTGTAGGGCGCAAGTGGCCACCGACTTAGCTTTTCCTTTTTCGTTTAGGCTTTGATTTTAGGGTTTCTTATGTTCTATAAATACCCTTTATGTGTTTTTTAGCTAAGGTGACATACATTTGATTTTCTCAAACATATTTTGATTCCAAGATTATATTTTGATCATGGTATTCTCTTGTATTAATTTAGTTATGGTTGTGGGTTTTCTACTTCTTATTATTGTTATTTCATCTAAGATTTCGATCATGAATGTTGTTGATTATTTCACAAGCATGAGCGGCTAAAAACCCATAGCTAGGGTTATGGAAACCCTGGCGGATTGACAAAGTAGGGGAAGTGCTATTGTTGTTTTGAACCGATACCCATGCATGTATTTCTTTATCTTCACTATAATAGTTTTATTAATGGGTGCACACGTTAGATCCCGCCTAGATTATCGCTAATTACTCCAAAAAAGGAGTAGTGACTAGAAAAAGATAAAAACAATAGTAATTTAGAGTTTAGTTGTCGATCCACGCTTCTAGGTTTTATCTTAGTAAGATGGTTAGATTTCATCTAATTACTAGAGACTCAAAAGGTAATATTTTACTGGGATCAGGATAAGGGTTAGTAAGGTGACAACCTGAGACTTAAAAAGTAAGCGGTGAAATCCTTCTGCTCATCCAAAAGACTGTAGAAGGTACATAACTTATTGATTCTGCATGCAAGGTATCTGGTTGGTTCAACAAAGAAAGATAAGCCTACAGAGTTGAGAAGACAGGGGAAAACAATCCTAGTGTTCACTCATGACTGATTACAACCAAAGTTGATACACGCCACTTGTTCGATACTGTTACTCAAAACCCTCAATTTACTTTTCCAGTTCTTCCCATTGATTACAATAATTGAGAGCCACTATTCCATGTATTACCTTGGGATTCGAACCTAACCTTTGTTTGGTTACTATACTTGGCAGCGATCGTATCATCTTCTGAGATGAGGTTAACTTGGACATCACTAAATTTTGGCGCCGTTGCTGGGGAATTCAGTATTGATTTGTGATTTGAAGTTGTTGTGGTTTTTGGGGTTTTCCTCTTATTCTTAGTTGGGCATACATTAGTGTATTCCTAGCACATAGAGTAGAGGCAATCCTTTCTCCCAGTAAATCTGAATCCAGAGAGGATCCTACAAACACCTAGTAGGATGGTGGAATAGAAAAAAATGATAATCCTAAAGGGGTTCGTGTTGTTGTACCTCCCCATCCCCCCGAAGAAGTACAAGATATTATTGATTGACAAACCAGAAAACTTTTAGATCAAGATGAGAATGAGAGGATGGTGATGGAATAAGGTTAAGTAGCTCAGGAGGAAGAGCTAACTGAGTAGAGACAAGAAGCAGACCCCCAAGCAACACTCGGAGGAAATCAGAATAGAGCGAGAGGTGTCTGTGTTCAAGTGATCCCAACATATTAGAATGTGCAACCATATAAAGATGATGAATAAGATCTAGGATACGTTGAGCCGGCAGAGACTGGACCCATTATTCCTCCTATTTTACCCCCAGGTATCAAGTTTGACATAACGAGCACAATGATCCAGCTCTTAAATCTTAAGGGTGTGTTTGCAGGTCTACTTACAGATGTTGAAAATTAGTACCTTGCCAATTTCATTGGGATCTGCAGTTTGTACATAAATCCAGGGGTGAATTAGGAAACACTTAGATTAAGGATATCTCCCTTCTTACTTACATGAGAAATATCTTTATGGTTAGGGAAACTCTCAAGAGACTCTATCTCTACATGGAACGAGTGGCGCAAGCAATTACTGAACCGATTCTTTCCTCCATCTAGGATGTTGCAGCTTAAGGACAAGATTTATAAGTTTAGGAATTTGTAGTTGGAATCAATATATGAGGCATGGTTCAGGCTCAAGAAGAAGCTGAGTATGGTGCCCAACTATCGGATGTTAGGAACGAGCGTACTGAAGATATTTTACCGAGCCTTGACCAGAACATGACCCGACCTGAGGCCTTGTCGTAATGGGCATCCCAAGTCCGACCGAGATCGAGGACCACCCCCTGTTACCCAACACAACCACCATTAGCATACCTTAAGTCGACTAAGTACCAAACAAATAGCAAGATATCATAACTGGACAAGGGACTGACTTTGGGATAGGTCTATTTCTAGACCTTATCAAGTCATCCCATCCCACCAAGTCATACAAACCAAATCAAACCATTCCAAAGGCCATAAACCAGGCCATAACCAAATAAGTTCCAAAACATAATATAATTAATCCCAAAATAAAATACAATGGAATAGTGAGAAATTATGTCCAATGATGTCAGCCCACCAGCTTAGCATGCATTTAAAACCTTTACCTGGGCTTTGTAGCTTTACCGTCCTAATCCACCCACAGGCTATATGGGTTTAGATTACCCTGCTGAAAGGGCCCTAGTGCGTGTAGCCGCATGACTATGGAAGAAAACTTGGGATGACTAGTACATCCCCCAAATTATAGTGTGACATCATGGACACTGTCACTAAGACCAACCTCATATCGACAAATATGAGTTTCCAGTTTTAGTCCCCCGGGACCTCTATCTTCCACGGCTTTGCTACACATACCGCCATTATTTCCCAATTAAAAACATTACCCAAAAACCAAACAATCCATTGACCATTTATTAACTAAGGAGATTTAATGGTGGTATCATCATACCGACCATACTTGCAAGTACTATCCATAGCCAACAATATATAGGTTTAAGGGGACTTCTAAGGACCCTTCCATTTACCATATTAAACCTCTTGGGGGATTCCATGTACCCCACAAGCATAAAAATTTAGATATTTACCTTTCCAAGCCATTTAAACAATGTATAATTCCTTCACCAAGTTTTAAAACAAGCAAGAGTTCCATTAAAAGTACTCAATGCAATGAAAACATTATTATAGACATTTTGTCAAAGACATTGGGGGTATAATATAATAGAAACCACTTACAATTACCATTAAACCATTCCCAAGCAATCCAATTATCCAAAACCGCCGTTAATTCACATAAAGCATAATTAAAACATAAAAAACCATAACCAACCATTTAATATCAAAACCCCCAATTCATATTTGAAAACCAAAATCATACCATCAATGAAGTCATGAAAACATTCATAAAAACCATGCTTTCTGATAGAATTAACAATGAGGGAAGAGAACATGCCTTAAACCAAGATGATGATGGAAAGAAATCACTAAGACAAGCCCCAAATTAATCTTCTAGTTGAAACCCTAGCTTCCCTTGCCCAAAAGATTTTGAGAGAATTATAGAGTGTTTTAGAAGAGTTTTTAAGTGTTAATGAATAGAATAATAGGGTAAATAACCTCATAAGTAGGTTAGAAGTCGTGGGACCATATTAGGATAAATGGGGGAAATGTCTAGAATACCTCTATTTAAGTTGCACAAAATCCCATCCCAAGGGTACGACTGACCCTCATGAGTCGTACCCTCCAATACGATTGGTACCCTCCACTCGTATCCTAGCCTCAAACTTTGGATCCAATACTATCTAGTATATGACTCATCTGACCAAGTCATATCCAAAGAATACGATCCTTACCCCTCATCCGTACCCTTGGCAAATTAATCCTAAGAAAGATTTAGACACTATTCACTATACGAGTCCTAGGTACGACTCGTTCCCTAGATTATGACTCATGATGAGCCACTCATACTTATATCCAACCTAAGTTACCAAGTCTAAGATTAATTCAAGGAACCAAACAATTCATATCCACTAATATGACTCATGCCCCTATGTCGTATCCATTCTAGTAACCAAAATCCACCCCACAAACCAACACTGGTCAACATACGACAGGACCATAGCATTTGTATCCCATCATACAACTCATACCCATGAGTTGTATGGGGTTCAGAGACCAGAATTCTAGAAAAAATTTTAAGGGCCAAAACTGAGGGTGTTATAGTCTCCCCTACTAGGAACATTCGTCCTAGAATGAAGGACAAGGTAGGGGTAACCACACACGCACGAGTCATTTGCATTATTAAATATATTCCCAATCTTTAACAAAGTTTGTAAACAAAGAGGAAAAGATATTAATCTTTCCTTTAACAAACTCAAAAAATAAAGATGTGTTAAAGACACATACCTTTCGCATGAATCCCCATAGCAGAAAATAGATGCGGATACTTAGACTTCTTGTCCTCCTCCACTTCTCATGTAGATTTTTCCACCCTATGGTTCTGCCACAGTACCTTAACTGAAGCCACATCCTTTGGTCTGCAACCGACAAACCTGCCTATCCAAGATCTCAATCGGGATTTCCTCATAAGACAGAGAATCCGTGATACCCAATCCTTCCAAAGGAACAATCAAGGAGGGATCACCAATGCACTTCCTTAACATAGAAACATGAAAGACCGAATGAACCAATCTCAAGCTAGAAGGCATCTCCAGCTTATAAGTAACATCACCAACTCTCCACAAAATATCATAAGGACAAACATACCGGGGATTGAGCTTCTCCTTCTCACAAAACCGCATTACTCCCTTCATGGGAGATACCTTTAGGAAAACCTTATCCCCAACCTCAAACTCCAAGTCTCTACACCTAATATCCGCATAGGACTTTTGGCGAATTCGGGAAGCCTTAAGCCTATCCCAAATCACCTTCACCTTCTCCATAGCCTGGTAAACTAAGTCGGGACCAAATATGCCCTCCTCTTGGAATAAACCAAAATGTTATCAATAAACACAATAACGAAGAGATACAAATACTAACGAAAAGCCCTATTCATTAGATATATAAATGTTGCCGGAGCATTAGTCAACCCAAATGTCGTTAGCAAAAACTCAAAGTGCCTATATCGAGTACGAAAAGCCGTCTTAGGAATATCCACCTCCCTAATCTTTAGCTAATGGTACCCGAACCGAAGATCTATCTTAGAAAAGAACTTGACACCTTGCAACTGATAAAACAGATCATCTATCATAGGAAATGACACTTGTTCTTTACCGTCACCTTTTTCAACTACCTATAGTCAATTCACATCCAAAGGAAACCATCCTTCTTGCGTACAAACAACATCGGTGCACCCCATGGAGATACAATAGGATGAATAAACCTATTATCCTGAAGATCCTTAAGTTGCTCCTTGAGTTGTCTCAACTCAACCGGAGCCATTCTATACGAAGGAATAGAAATTGGACGAGTGTCTAGAACTAGATCAATACCAAACTCTATTTCCCTATCTGGAGGGACACCAGGATGATCATTTGAAAAGACCTCTGGAAACTCATTAACTGCTGGAACTAACTGGAAAGAAGGACCTTCTGAGTTTGAATCTTTAACCCAAACCATGTGATAAAGGAAACCTTTGGATATTAACTTCCGAGCTCTAAGATAAAAAATAAATATCCCCTAGGAGCTAAGGAACCACCCTCATATTCTATAACCGATTCACCAGGGAACCTAAAGGTAACCCTACGAGTCCGACAATCCAAGGAAGCATAACAAGAATGCAACCAATCCATACCCAGAATGATATATAGAATTCACCATACCCAATCAAACAGATCCACCAGGGAATACTTGCCACCAAAAAATCTCACACCCCCTATAGACTATCTTAGCCATAATCGAGTCACCTACTGGGTTAGTAATAGAAAAAAGATCTGAAATAACTTCTAAATCAAAACCAGAAGATACAACCACTAAGGAGTTACATAGGAGAGAGTAGAACCCGGATCAAGCAAACAATATACATCACGAGAGAAAAACTGTAACATACCAGTAACGACATCAGGTGATGCCTCAGATTCCTGTTGAGATGCCAAAGCATACAAGCTATTCTGACCAACACTAGAACCAGGAGCAGTAACAGAAGTAGATGTAATACCACCAGGTGTTGGAGCAGAAGATGAAGCCACATAATCTTATTCGCCCACGTAGCAACCTTATTAATCGGATAATTCCTGAGCCGAATGTCTGCCTAGCCATACTTGAAGCATTTGTTCCTTCCTTCATCACAATAACCCTGATGAGGACGACCAAAGAACCAATAAAGAGGGTATGAAAAAATAGACTGACCTCCGCTTGCCTGAGATTGGGCACCCTGTGCCCACAAATTGTCACCACCTTGATGACACCTGCCGCCTGATTCTTAAGAAGCACTAGCAAAATAGAAGGAAACAGAACTCCCCCATTTCCTTTTCTACCATTTGCCACCGTCCCAACCACCATGAGACTGAGCACCTCTCTGGTCAGAAAATATGCCCCTCTTACCCTGCCGATCCCTGAACTCTGCCTATTTTTTTCTCATCCTCTACCTACTATTTATGAATAGTCAAACTAGAGATGTCCATATTCTTAAATAACAAGGCAGTCCTACTCTCTAAAATCAAATCCCGATTCAACCTAGAAGCAAACTTCCTCATTCTTCCTCGCATGTCAGCCACTAAATCTGAAGTATACCTTGACAACTAATGAAACTTCAAGGCATATTCCTTGATAGACATCCTCCCCTGCATAAGGTTCACAAACTCCTCTACCATTACTTTCCTCAACTCTTGGGGAAATAAACGATCTAAGAAAGCCTTAGAAAAAGCATCCCACAAGACTGATTCTTCCACATCACCCCTATCCCTATCCCAGTCTTTATACCACTGATTTTCAACCTCTTTGAGCTGATAACCTGCAAAGTTTACCCTCCTCTACATTGGTAGCCTGCATCACTCAAAATATTTTTTCCATTTTATCCAAGAAGCCCTATGGATACTCTTCTACCTTAACTCCAAAAAAAAATGGGAGGACCTATTTTAATAAATTAGCCTACCTTTGTGGCCTCAGTAGAAAAAACACCAGTCGCACCCCGCTCACCCTGAGTAGTGGCCTTCTGAGAAATAACATGAATAGACTGATGGAATTTCACATTAGTCACCTCACCTTGAGGAGGACTAGTAGCAACCGGTGGAACTCCACAACTATCAAACATAGGACCGTGAGATCAAAGATTAACTACAAAAGTAGGATACACCCCTTTAGTATTACCCCTATATGGGATAGAAGAGTTTCCTTATGTTCTAGATCTACAAGGCATGATCAGAAAAATAAACAAGAAAGGATTTGAGAAGATTCCAGGATTGAGACTCCAAGCTTAAAAATAGAATACCAAGAAATTAAAACATTCCTAAATGCCTTGTATTCTCTCCCTTATGAGTATGGTGCGCTACACACCCCTAAAAGAGACTCTACGCGACACGGTTTTGTGGACTCGTAATTGACCATAAATCTAGGATCTAATACCAACTTCACACGACCCAATTAGGGGCCTTATTGTAATGGACATCCCAAGTCCGATCAGGACCGGGGACCACCCACCTGTTACCCAATCCAACCACCATTAGCATACCTTGAGTTGGCTGAATACCGAACAAAAAGAAAGATAGCATAACTAGACAAGGGACTGACTTTGGGATAGGTATATTTCTAGACCGACCCTACCAAGTCATCCTATCCCTACCAAACCATACCAACCAAACCAAACTATTTCAAAGGCCATAAACCAGGCCACAACCAAATAAGTTACAAAAATATAATATAATTAATCCGAAAATAAAATACGATGGAACAATGAGAAATTATGTCCAATGATGTTAGCCCACTAGCTTATTCCAATGCCAACGCTGACACCAATACCGATCCCACCCTTTCCAATACTTAGTAGTACCACAAACCCTCTAACCAAAAAGTAATAAAATCCAATTGGGACACGCCCCCAACCAAGGACAAAACCAATATCCAAAATAAAATCAAAGTGTCTAGAAATATCCATAACATGAAATGGAGCCTTCCAAAAGAATGAAAGCTCACTACTTTAGTCCAAATGCTGATCCCCGAGTCAATCACTATGTAGGAGGAGTAGAACAGCTGGTTCCTCCATAACATGGGTATACAGCCGCCAATAAACGGGTTAGCGGGTGAATGCTAGCATAATCTCAGGATAAAGATAAAATTATGCCATTTATAAAGTCAAGTGAAACCTCCATATGCACACAACTATACGTATATATATATATAACCATAAAGGGAAAGGGGACTAGGTTTAGCATGCATTTAAAACCTTTACCTGGGTGTGTAGCTTTGCCGTTCTAATCCACCCACGAGCTATATGGGTTCAGCCTACCTACTGAAAGGGCCCCAATGCGTGTAGTCACATGATTAGGGAAGAAAACCTGGTATGAATAGTACATCCCTAAAAATATAGTGTGATATCATGCACACAATCACCAAGACCAACCTCACATCGGGAAATATGAGTTTCCAATTTTAGTCCCCCGGGACTTCCACTTTTCACGGCTTTACTACTCATCCCCTCATTATTTCCCAATTTAAACCATTACCAAACAACCAACCAATCCCTTAACGATTTATTAACCAAGGCCATTTAGTGGTGGTATCGTCATACCGAATATACTTGCAAGTACTATCCATAGCCAACTATATATAGGTTTAAGGGGACTTCCAAGTACCCTTCCATTTATAATATTAAACCTCTTGAGGGATTCCATACACCCCATAATCATAACCATTTAAACATTTACCTTTCCAAGCCATTTAAACCATGCATAATTCCTTTACCAAATTTTAAAACAAGTAAGAGTTCCAATTAAAAGTACTCAATGCAATGAAAATATTATTATATGCATTTTGTCAAACACATTGGGGGTATAATATAACCAAAATCAATTCCAATTACCATTAAACCATTCCCATGCAATCCAATTATACAAAACCACCATTAATGCACATAAAGCATAATTAAAACCATAGAAAACCATAACCAACCATTTATTATCAAAACCTCTAATTCATATTTTAAAACTAGAAGCATACAATCAATGAATCATGAAAACATTCATAAAAACCATTATTTTAGATAGAATTAACAATGAGGCCAGAGAACATGCCTTAAACCATGATGATTATGGCAAAGAATTACTAAGACAAGCCCCAAATTAATTCTCTAGTTGAAACCCTAGCTTCCCATGCCCAAATTCTTTTGAGAGAATTATAAAGTGTTTTAGAAGAGTTTCTAAGTGTTAACGAATGGAATAATAGGGTAAATAACCTCTCAAGTAGGTTAGAAGTCATGGGACTTTATTAGAATAAGTAGGGAAATATCCAGAATACCCCCACTTAAGTTTCAAAAATTCTCATCCTAGGGGTACGATTGACCCTCACGAGTCGTACCCTTCAATACGATTGGTACCCTCTACTCGTATCCTAACCTCAACCTTTGTATCCAACACTGTCCAGTATACGAATCATCCAATCAAGTCGTATCCTAAGCATATGATTCGTACCCCTAGCAAATTAATCCCAAGGAAAATTTAGACACTGTCCACCATACGAGTCCTGGGTATGACTCGTACCCTAGCTTATGGCTCACGGTGAGCCACTCATACTTAGATCCAACTTTAGTAACCAATTATAATATTAAGTTAACAAACCAAATGATCCCTACCTACCAATATGACTTGTACCCCTAAGTTGTATCCATTCCAGTAACCAAAATCCATCGCACCAACCAACACTGGTCAGCATACGGCAGGACCATACCATTCGTAACCCATCATATGGATCGTACCCATGAGTCATATTAGGTCCAGAGACTAGAATTCTAGAAAATTTTCTAAGTGTCAAAACCCAGGGTATTATAGACCATTATCTCCTTAGCAAGGGCAAACACCATATCTGAAGGAACTTTTATGAGATTATGCTTGGGGATGCTTCGGAGATACTAGATCAGATTGCACTCACTAACCAAGGGTGGAAAACCCAGGAGGCTGAGAGGGGATCTAGCACATTTGCTATTGGTGCCTCCTACGACCACAAGGCAACTAATGATTCAGTAGCGCAAAAAATTACGCTGCTAAGAACTAATCTAGGGGTACTAGTAAAACAGCTTACAATAATGACTTTTACGAACGTGAATGCAATAGCAACACATAGGTATTTTTCTAAAGCTTATGAGTCAGAATTAGAGGAGGAAACAAATTATTAGAATCGTTAATTGGTGTGTTTCTGAGCCCAAGGGCAAGGGAACTAAGGTCGAAACTACTATGATAGATAGAGAGACTGTAGCATAGAGCGAGATAGTAAATGGATGAAGAAGGATAAATACAAAGAGAAGGGAGATAGGTATATTCTGCCTGAAAGAAGAAATGCAGAATCAAGAAAGGAAGAGATGCTGACTAAGGTGGTGAAAGGTCAAGAAAATCAGGAGATCAACATTAATGAGATTAAGGCTGACATTTTAGGGTTGACGTAAAAGGTCAAATATTATGCCACTGCTATCAAGAAGTCAGAGCACTAGTTCGTGCAGAAGTTAGCAACTCTAAACCAGAGGAATCCAGGTACCCTTTCGAGCAACACTATGCAAAATTCATAAAATAATGGTCATGTCCTTGTTATTAACAAGAGCAGTGGTATTACTACTATGGATCCCCACTACCTTCTATAGAATTTAATGATGATGAGACAACTGTTGTGGATTTTGAAAAGGCAATAGGTGGTGATAATTCAAGTTTTAAGGAAAAAGGTAAGGGCTTCATTGTTGAGCAGGAAATAAGATAGATTTCTAGACCGCCCCCACCTTTTCCTCTACGACTGAAGCAGAAAAGAGAGGAAGAAAAATATAAGCAATTTATCGAGATACTGAAAGAATAAGCTTGAATATGCTTCTTCTCGAGGTATTTGAGCAGATGCCTAGATATGATTGGTTTATGAAGCAGTTGGTTACTAGGAAGAAAGAAGCGACAATTGAGGATGTTGATGGCTTGCACCACTGTAATGGTGTCACTATGAGGTCTTTGGCTTAGAAAAAGGGTGACCCCATCATTCACTATACTATGTACTATTGGGTTATCCAAATTTGCCAGAGCCTTTATGTGACTTATGTCCTAACAATAATTTGATGTTGTTGGATGTTTTCAAGCAATTGGGTTTGAACTCTCCGGAACCAACTTCAATGCGGCTATTGATGGCTTGCCACATGGTGACAAAATCTGTTGGAATTTCTTTTAATGTGATTGTGAGAGTGGATAAGTTTTTCTTCCCGGCAAACTTTGTCATTCTGGACTGTGAGAATGACACTAAGATGCCCATTATATGTAATACCCCATAAATCTGAACCAATGTTAGCATCATGTTTCAAGATCATGCATAGTATATTATCATTCTTTGATAGTTTTATGAGTTGGTTTGAGGTATATTAAGGCCCTAAATAACTCCCAGCTGTTAGATAAATCAAAATAATCCTTATCGATTGAAATTTTGAGAAAAATGTTGCTTTAGTCAACTTCAAATGAGTACATCTTTTGCTATACTCAGAATTTTCCATCTTAAGACCAGCCAAGTTATAGGAAATTGAATTATCTTTCCAATGATACTAATTTTGCCTAAATTTGATACTTGGGGAGAAGTTATGACATATTTAGTGCAAAGTAGTAGCCCAACGCGATAGGGCCGCATCGTGGTGACGACCAGTTTTATGTTCATTCTTTTCCAGTATGTCACTACGGTAAGAACCACGTTGTGCCAAGGGGCATTTTTTCAGTCGTCAATTTCCAGTGAGGTACCACGTTTACCATCATGTCTTACCAAAGTTCAATTCCGAAGTTGTCCATTTTCAGAGGTGCAACGCAATAGCACCACATCACACTGATGGATAAAATGGGGATTGTCCTTTTTCTAGTGGCCTGACCCGATTGTACCATATTGTGTCGGTGAGTAAATTTAAGATTATCAATTTGCAATTTAAATTTGTAGGGACCGTTTGGTCATTTCCCAAAGCCCTAAATCTATCCAAACACGGGATTTAAGTCCCAATAGAGCATTATTTGCTCATTATTTCACAATTTTATTAAATTAAACTAATCTTATTTCAAGAACAAAAACCTTAACCTTCAAAATTCAAGATCAAATCACAAGAACTCACCATAAATTCTCACAAATTTATTAACCCAGGTATGTTAAGTGTTCATCTATGAGTTTCTTTCACCCATGGAGTCCAAGAGTGAAAGTTGAATAAATGCTTTCATATTTTATCCCTAAAGCTTAGTACTATTTTGCTATTAGTTCTATCGAGTCCTGGGGGTTATGAATACCCAAAAACTTAGCTGTTTACTTAGTCTCAATATCTTCAAAATAGTCTCAGAACATATTATGAGCATTACCAATTCAGTTAGTCATCACAATCAGATAATTTCAAAATAGTTTAATATTCTGAGTCAGTTCAATTGGGAGTAGGGTTTAGCACCGAGAAAACCTAGGGATGAGGGCTCACCTTCCAGTCGAGGGTGTGACCTTTAGTAGCAGTCCCTGCGTTCCATAACTATGTAGCTAATGTAGGTTGAGATGTTAACGTGCCAGTTGAGGGTTGATCTATTAGAGCCCTGCCAGTTTAGGGTGACCCTTAGTCCTTTAGGAAAACACTTTAGTGGATCCACACAGCCAGTGTTAGTACCCTTGGCATGGTACTGTCACCCTTCCTATTGGGGTCATAGGTTGGACCCCAAATTTGCTCATTGGGGCATGTCAATTATATGATAGCTCCCATAGTCTCAGTACAAACATCAGTTCTGTGATTCAATTTCAGATTTGCTTGATCATAGCATATAAATATCAGTTATTCAGTTATCAGTATTCAGTATTTCAGATTTAAGATTATATTCAAAATATGTTTTACGCTTGGTCATGCATCTTCAGCACTTATAGTTTCCATGTATTCTATTCAGTATGTCATGCTATATATATTCAGACAATTATTACTTATGTTCATTAAACCATGCATATCATCCTACCTTATTTAGCATACCCGTACATTCAAAGTACTCATCACATACTCTTCTCTTGTGCTATGATGTATCATATCATAGGTTTGGACGCCCAGTTCCCGGATCATGTATAGACCTTTTAGACTATCAACCGTAACAATGGTGAGTCCTCATATTTTGAGGACAGATTATATTTACTTTCCTTCTTTCAGTTCAGTTGTTAGTTGAAGTTAGTTGGGGTCTTCCCATCAACTCTCATCCAGTCAGTTTAGAGGCTTTTGGATATTCAGGCAGTTAGTCAGCTCTCAGATTTCAGTTGTCATTGTCAGAAGTTTAATCAGTTTTATCAGTTTTGTTTACGGATTTTATCAAATTTTTTTCTTAAAACCATATGTCATTCCTCAGTTAAATTTTGCATATGACCTTTTGTTATTAGATTTACTCAATGCTCATAGTAGGTACTACCTCGTGGGTTAGTTTGTGGTCCCTAGAGACTGTAAGCACTATTTGGCACCCAGGGTGTACTCTCGAGGAATTAAAATCTTAGTATTAGTTCTAGGTTTTAAAGTGTCCTAGGAAGTTTGAAAGTCGCATCAAGTAGAGTCTTGTACATGGGTGCGAAACACGTCACACTTATGGGCAAGAGGCATTTTAGAAAAAGTTTCCATTCTTTCAATGTTCATGTCGTACGGTTGAGAAGGATAACATGTTAAACTCTTTGTCTAATCTATTCTCCCTTTCATTTACTGAACATGCCTCCCAGAAAGACAAATGAAAGAAGAAACGTAAAGTAGCCAACCTTTTTCCGTTCAAAAAGATCCCCTGAATGAGCATGTTTCTCATGTAGAGTTCAGAGAAGTATTTACTACTCTAGTCCATTCTGTGGTAGCTTAGAATGTTCATCCAACCGCTATTTTAGCTAACCAAGTTCTAATACTGCCACATCTAGGATTCTAGACTTTACCCGAATAAATTCTCCTTTATTTTTAAGATCCAAATCTGAAGAGGATCCGCAAGAATTCTTAGACATGATCCAAAAAGTAATAGATATTATCAGGGTAACTGCTAGTGAGGGTGCTGAGTAAGCTACCTATCAGCTGTAGGATAAAGCCCATACATTATTTAAGCAGTGAAAGGTAGATAGAGGTGCACATGCAGGGCCTATAGAATGGGAAGAGTTTTATACTGCCTTCTTAGATAGGTTCTTTCCATTAGAGTTCCGAGAAGCCAAGATGTTAGAGTTTATTAACTTGAGGTAGGGAAACATGAGTGTGAAGGAGTATTCCCTTAATTTTACTCAGTTAGCTATGTATGCTCCTCATGTGGTAGCTGATAGTAGGTCTAAGATTAGCAGGTTTGTATCTGGAGTATCTGACAGTGTGGTCAATAAGTGTAGGACCTACTTATGGTCCATGCTTAATAGATTGAGGAACAGAAGAGTAAAGAGAGAGAGAAAAAGAACAAGAGGGATAGAATGGGTAGTTTTAATTCCAATCAGCCAAGGTCAGAAGGTGGTAACCATTCTTAGTTCTATAAATCATCTTCAGTCCCAACTCCATTTTCAACTAGTTCCTAGTACCCAAATTCTAAATTGATAATAGGGATAGAGTGCCAACCTCTAAGTCCTAAGGCAGTGTTAACAGTGGTCATACAAATTCTCTTTGTCAGAAATATAGTAGAAACCATCAGGGTGTTTGTTGAGTTGGCAGTGATGTATGTTTTGGGTGCGGTAAGCCAGGATACCGACTCAGGGATTGTCCAAAGAATGGTCAGCAGGGTTAGTCCTGTCGTCCCCTAATTCCCGTCGGCTGCTCAAATCAGCAGGGTGCCGCTTTCAGTGCTACCAGTGGTTTCCATCTAAATAGACTGTATTCCCTTCAGTCATGATAGGATCAGGAATATTCTCCTGATGTGGTTACTGGTATGTGGAAAGTCTTTTATTTACATATTTATGCTTTATTAGACCCTGGAGATTCTCTTTCTTTTGTAATCCCTTGTATAGCCGTTAACTTTGGAGTCAATCCCAAAATCTTAGCAGAGCCTTATTCAGTGTCTACCCCAGTAGGTGTCTCTATTGTAGCCTGGCGGGTATACAGAAACTTCCCAATTACAGTGTCTCAAAAAGTTACTTTAGTTGATCCTGTGGACTTAGAGATGACGAATTTTGACGTTATTCTCGGCATGGATTGGCTCTATTCATGTTATGCTTCAGTTGATTGTAGAAACAGAGTAGTTCAATTTCAATTTTCAAATGAACAAGTCCTTGAATAGAGGGGTAGTACTACAGCTCTTAGGGATCAACTTGTTTTGTACTTTAGAGCGAGGAAGATGATATCAAAGTGGTGTATTTACCATCTTATCTGAGTCAAAGACTCTAATTCTGATACCCTAAATCTTGAGTTAGTTTCAGTAGTAAGGGAATTTATAGATTTGTTCCCTGAAGACCTTCTCGGAGTTCCTTCCGAAAGAAAAATTGACTACGGAATAATCCTTCTTCCAGATACTCAACCTATATCTATTTTGCCATATAGAATTGCTCCATCCAAACTCAAAAAGTTGAAATAACAGTTGAAAGATCTCCTGGATAAGGGAATCATCAAGCCGAACGACTCCTCGTGGGGCGCACCAGTCCTATTCGTGCAAAATAAAGACGGTTCTCATAGAATATGTATCAACTACCATCAGTTGAACAAAGTCACAATAAAAACAAGTATCCACTTCCCTGGATTGATGATTTATTCGACCAACTTTAGGGTATCAGTTATTTTTCTTTGATAGACCTCAGATCCGACTATCATCAGCTCAGAGTCAGATAATGTGACATTCTAAAAATAACATTCAAAACTCAGTATAGTCACTTTGAGTTTCTAGTCATGTTCTTTTGTCTCACAAATGCCCCAACAACTTTCATGGACTTGATGAACCGAGTTTTCAAGCCTTACATGGACATGTTTGACATAGTATTCATTGATGACATCCTTGTCTACTCCTATAATGAAAATGATCATGCAAATTACCTCAGAATAGTATTGCAGACTCTTAGAGCCCATCAGCTATTTGCTAAATTCTGTAAGTGCAAATTATGGCTAAGATCAGTAGCTTTCCTTGGCCATATTATTTCTGGTAATGGCATTAGAGTTGATTCTCAAAAGACCAAAGAGCTGAGAAACTGGCCCAGACCCATCTCTCTATCATATATTAGGAGTTTCTTGGGTTTTGCTGGCTATTACCAATGGTTTGTAGAAGGATTTTCTTATATTGCATCCCCCATGTCCTTATTGAATCAGGAGAAAGTTAAGTTTCAGTGGTTTGATTCTTGTGAGAAGAGTTTTCATGAGTTAAAGACTCGACTCACTACAACCCCAGTTTTGATATTACCAGATGGTTCAGATGGGTTTGTTATGTACCATGATACTTCCATAGTTGGATTGGGATATGTTTTGATACAGAGGGGTAAGGTTGTGGCCTATGCCTCTAGATAGAGTAAGCCCCATGAAAAGAATTACCCTAACCATGATCTTGAGTTAGAAGCTGTTGTGTTTACCTTAAAAATTTGGGGTCACTATTTGTATGGGGTGCATGTTGATGTGTTAACAGATAACAAAAGCTTGCAGTATGTATTTTTGTAGAAAGATTTGAATCTGCGTTAGAAGAGATAGTTAGAATTATTGAAAGATTATGATATGAGTGTTTTATATCACTCAGGAAAGGCCAATGTAGTGGCAGATGCCTAAAGTAGATTGTCTATGAGTAGTGTTCCTCATGTTGAATGTGATAAGAAGAAGTTAGTTAGAGAAGTTCATCAGCTTACCAAATTTGGTGTTCGTTTGGTTGATTCATATGAGGGAAGTGTTTAGGTACAGAATAGTTTAAAATCTTCTTTGGTTGCTGAAGTGAAAGAAAAGCAAGATAGGGATCCTAGCCTAGTGAAGATGAAGGAGTCAGTCATAGATTAGAAAGTAGAGGTTTTCTCCTAAAGAAGAGAGAGAGTGTTGCGTTTCTAGGGTAAATTATGTGTTCTATCTATTGATGAGTTGAGACAGTGAATTCTTGCAGAAGCGCATGGTGTGTGTTACTCTATTCATCCAGAGGCCACGAAGATGTATCGTGATCTGTGGTAAATCTATTGGTGAAGTGGGATGAAAAGAGATATTACAGAGTTTGTGGCTAAGTTCTCCACTTGTCAGTAGGTTAAGATTGAGCATCAGAAGCCTAGTGGGTCTATGCAGGAGTTCAGTATTCCCACTTGGAAGTGGGAGGAAGTTAACATGAATTTTGTGATAGGTTTGTCTCGTACTCATCATCCACATGATCCGATTTGGGTCATTATCGACAGGATGACCAAATCAACCCATTTCTTGCCAGTCCATACTTTTTATTCAGCCGAGGACTATGCCAAGATCTATCTTAGATAGTTGGTTAGGTTGCACGGTGTTCCATTATTTATCATCTCAGATAGAGGTACTCAATTCACCTCTCATTTTTTGAAAGCTTATCAGAAGGGTCTTGGTACCCTAGTTCACCTCTGTATAACTTTTCACCCTTAGACAAATGGTCAAGTAGAAAGGACAATTCAGACCCTTGAGGATATGTTGAGAGCGTGTGTAGTTGACTTTAAAGACAGTTGGGATGATCACTTACCTTTGATTGAATTCGCGTCTAATAATAGATATCATTCCAGTATTCAGATGGCTCCATTCTAGTCTCTATATGGAAGGATGTGTAGATCTCCCATCAATTGGTTTGAAGTAGGAGAAACTGCACTAGTAGGTCCTGACTTTGTGTTTGATGCTTTAGAGAAAGTTCAGTTGATTAAGAAGAGGTTGAAGGTAGCCCAGAGCTGACAAAAATCATATGCAGATGGGAGGAGAAAAGATCTTGAGTTTGAGATTAGTGATTTTGTATATATAAAGATCTCTTCTATGAAGGTAGTGAAGAGGTTTGGTAAGAAGGGAAAGCTTAGTCCCTGATATGTTGGCCATTACAGGATTTTAAGCCAGTTAAAAAAGGTGGCTTATGAGCTTTTATTGCCTATAGACTTAGCATCAATGCACCCAGTATTCCATATCTCTTTGTTAAAGATGTGTATTGGTGACACAACTGTAGTTATTCCCTTAGAGAGCGTAGATGTTCAGAAAAGTCTTTCCTACGAGGAAATTCCAGTCGAAATTCTTGATCATCAAGTTCGTAGACTAAGGAACAAAGAATTTCCCTTAGTCAATGTTCTTTGGCGGAATCAGTCCGTTGAGGGAGTCACTTGGGAAGCAGAAGTAGATATGTGGACCAATTACCCTCATCTTTTCTCTGCAAACTCAGAATTACTTAAGGTAACAATCTTCTTAGAATTTCTCTTTTCCATGCTCGGTTTCAGCTGCATATCATTCTAATGTCAATCATGCATTCACAGAACCAGTTCAGTCATATCCCATGATTCAGACTTAGCCATGTAATCAAATTTTCATCATGTAGATTCAGCATGTAATCTCAGTTCCTCAGTGTTTTCAGCTTAAATAGTCTCATTCGAGGACAAATGATCCCAAGGGGGAGATATTATATTACCCCAAAAATCCAAACCAATGGTAGCGTCATGTTTCAAGCTCATGCACAGTACATTATCATTCTTCGATAGTTTTATGAGTTGGTTTGAGGTATATTAAGGCCCCAAATAACTCCGAACTATTAGACGAATCAAAATAATCCTTACCGATTGAAATTTTGATAAAAATGTTGCTTTAGTCAACTTCAAACGAGTATATCTTTTGCTATACTATGAATTTTCTAGATCAAGGCCCACTAAGATGCAGGAAATTTAATTAGCTTTTCAACGATACCAATTTCGCCCAAATTCAATACTCGGGTGAGGGCTTTTGGCACTTTTAGTGCAAAATAGTAGCCCAACGCATGACGACCAATTTCACGATCGTCCATTTCAAATGTGTCAACGCTGTAAGCACCGCATCGTGCCAAGGGTCATTTTTACAATTGTTGATTTCCAGTGAGGTACCACGATTACCATTGCATCTTGCCAAAGTTCCAGTCCGTAGTCGTCCCTTTCCAGAGGTACAATGCGATAACACCACGCCACGCCGATGGACAAAATGGGGATTTTTTTATTGGGCCAGCGCAATTGTACCGCGTTGTGCCAGTGAGAAAAATTGGGATTTTAAGCTTGCAATTTAATTTTTCAGGGATCGTTTGGTCATTTACCAAAGCCCCAAATCCATCTAAATATGGGATTTAAGTCCCAATAGAGCATTATTTTCTCATTATTTCACAATTCTCTTAAATTAAACTAATCTTCTTTCAAGAACAAAAACCCTAGCCTTTAAAATTCAAGATCAAATCTTAAGAATTCACGTTAAATTCTCATGAATTCATTAACCCAGGTATGTTAAGTGTTCATCTATGGGTTCCTTTCACCCACGGAGTCCAAGTATCCCCTTTTAAATTCAACGATTAATCTTTACAAGTTACCATGATCTTAAATTGTGATTTTAACCATGAACCTCCATGAATTTTGATTCTTTATCAAGTTTACAGGAATTTGATGTAAGTATTAAACCCTATGTATTTGAATAATGTTGTTCACTGATTTAAATCATGAATAAGTGATATTAATGTTAAAATCATGTTATTACTCCAAGTTTTTATACTATTCCCATGCTTAGCTTAAACTATGCATTACAAGTGTTTGATGAAATGCCTCTAAGAAGGAAATTTGAATAAATGCTTTCATATTTTGTCCCTAAAGCTTAGTACTATTTTACTATTAATTCTATCGAGTACTGGGGGTTATGAATACTAAAAGCCGTAGTTGTTTACTTAGTCTCAGTATCTTCAAAATAGTCTCAAAATATGTTATGAGTATTACTAATTCAGTCAGTCATAAAAATTAGATAATATCAAAATAGATTAGTATTCTAAGTCAATTCAGTTAGGAGTAAGATTTAGCACCAAGTGAACATAGGGATGAGGGCTTACCTGCCATTTGAGGGTGTGACCCTTAGTAGTAGTCCCTGAGTTCCATAACTACATTTTTAACCTGCTAGTTGAGGGTTGATCTCATTAGGTCCCTGCCTATTGAGGGTGACCCTTAGTCCTTCGGGACAACACTTTAGTGGATCCACACAGCCAGTGTTAGTACCCGTGGAACGGTACTAACACCCTTTCAACTGGGGTCACAGGTTGTTCCCCAAATTTTCTCATTAGGGCATGTCGGTTGGATGATAGATCCCACAGTCTCAGTACAAACATTAGTTCAGTGATTCAGTTTCAGATTTGCTTGTTAATAGCATACATATATCAGTTATTCAGTATTTCAGATTAAAGATTATATTCAAAATATGTTTTATGCTTGGTCATGCATCTTCAGCACTTACAGTTTCTATGTATTCTATTCTTTATGTCATGCCATAAATATTCAGACAGTTATTACTCATGTTCATGAAACTATGCATATCATCGTACTTTATTTAGCATTCCAGTATATTCAAAGTACTGATCGCATATTTTTTTCTTGTGCTATGATGTATCATATCATATGTTCGGACGCTTTATTCCCAGATCGCACATAGACCTTTCATACTATCAGACATAGTAATGGTGAGTCCTTATATTTCAAGGATAGACTATATTTACTTTCATTCTTTCCGTTTAGTAGTTAGTTAGAGTTAGTTGGGGCCTGTCCCATCAACTCTCATTCAGTCAGTTTAGAGGCTTTTAGATTTTTTAGGTAGTTAGTCATCTCTCAGATTTCAGTTGTCATTGTCGGATATTTTATCAATTAGTTTTGTTTATGGATTTTATCAATTTTTTTGCTTAAAACCTTGTGGCATTCCTCAGTTAAATTCCATATATGATATTTTATTATCAATTTTACTCTATGCTCACAGTAGGTACCAGCTCATGGGTAAGTTTGTGGTCCCTCAAGACTGTAAGTACCGTGTGGCACCCAGGGTGCACTCTCAAGGAATTACAAACTTTGTATCAGAGATAGGTTTTAAAGTATCCTACGAAGTCTAAAAGTTGCATCAATTAGAGTATTGTGCATGGGTGTGAAGAACGCCACACTTATGGGAAAGAGGATATGAGGCATTTTAGGAGAATTTTCCCTTCTTTTAGCATTTATGTCATGCTACTGAGCATGATCTCATGTTAAAATCTTTGTCTAATCTATTCTCCCTTTCATTTACTGAACATGCCTTCCAGAAAGACAAATAAAAAAAGAATGTTAAACCAGCCAACACCTCCGCCCGTTCAGAAAGATCCCCTGAATGAGCATATTTCTCATGTAGAGTTCAGAGCTGCATTCACTACTCTAGCCCATTCTATGAAAGCTTAGAATATTCATCCAACCGCTGTTCTGGCTAACCTAGTGGCCAATACTATCATAGCTAGGATTCTGGACTTTACCCTAATGAATCCTCCTTTATTTTTAGGATTCAAATCTGATGAGGATCCATAGGAATTTTTAGACATGGTCTAGAAAATAATAGATATTATGGGGGTAACTACTAGTGAGAGTGCTGAGTTAGCTGCCTATCACTTGCAGGATATAGCCCATACATGGTTTAAGTAGTGGAAGGTAGATAGAGGCGCACATGCAGGGCCTATAGAATAGAAAGAGTTTGCTACTAACTTCTTAGATAGGTTCTTTCCATTATATTTAAGAGAAGCCAAGATGTTAGAGTTTATTAACTTGAGGCAGGGAAACATAAGTGTGAAGGAGTATTCCCTTAAATTTACTCAGTTAGCTAGGTATTCTCCTCATGTGGTAGCTGATAGCAGGTCTAAGATTTGTAAGTTTTTGTCTAGAGTATCTGATAGTGTGGTCAAAGAGTGTAGGACCACAACACTTATTAAGGAGATGGACTTATCTAGGCTTATGGTCTATGCTCAGCAGATTGAGGAACAAAAAACTAAGGAGAGAGAGAAGGGGAGAATAAAAGGGATAAAACGAGTAGTTTTAATTTCAATCAGCCAAGGTTAGAAGGTGGTAACCATCCTCAGTTTCATCAGAAATCTTTAGTCCCAGCTCTATCTTCAACTAGTTCCCTAGTACCCAAATTCAGAAATAATAATAGGGATAGAGCACCAGGCTCTAAGTCCCAAGGCATTGTTAACAGTGGTCGTACAAATCCTCTTTGTCAGAAATATGGTAGAAACCATCAGGGTGTTTCTAGAGACGGTAGTGATGTATGTTTTGGGTGTGGCAAGCCAGGCCACTAAATCAGGGATTGTCCAAAGAGTGGTTAGCAGGGTCAGTCTAGTCGTCCCGCAGTTCCAGCCGGTTTCTCGACTCAGCAGGGTGCTGCTTCCAGTGCTACCAGTGGTCGACATCCACATAGATTGTATACCCTTCAGTCCCAACAGGATCAGGAAAATTCTCCTGATGTGGTCACTGCTACGTTGCAAGTCTTTCATTTACATGTTTATGCTTTATTAGACCTTGGAGCTTCTCTTTCTTATGTAACCCCTTATATAGATGTTAACTTTGGAGTTAGTCCCAAAATCTTAGTAGATCCCTTTTTAGTGTCTACCCAGTAGGTGTTTTTATTGTAGCCCGGCGGGTATATAGGAACTGCCCGATTACAGTGTCTCAAAAAGTTACTTCAGCTGATCTTGTGGAGTTAGAGATGATGGATTTTGACGTTATTCTCGGCATGGATTGGCTCTACTCATGTTATGCTTCAGTTGATTGTAGAAACAGAGTAGTTCAATTTCAGTTTTCAAATGAACAAGTCCTTGAATGGAGGGGTAGTACTACAACTCTTAGGGATCAACTTGTTTTGTACTTTAGAGCGAGGAAGATGATATCCAAGTGGTGTATTTACCATCTTATCTGAGTCAAAGACTTTAATTCTGATACCCTAAATCTTGAGTTAGTTTCAGTAGTAAGGGAATTTCTAGATGTGTTCCCTGAAGACCTTCTCGGAGTTCCTCTCGAAAGGGAATTTGACTACGGAATAATCCTTCTTCCAAATACTCAACCTATATCTATTTTGCCATATATAATGGCTCCATCCAAACTCAAAGATTTGAAATAATAGTTGAAAGATCTCCTGGATAAGGGAATCATCAGGACGAACGACTCCTCGTGGGGCGCACCAGTCCTATTCATGCAAAAGAAAGACGGTTCTCATAGAATATGTATCGACTACCATTAGTTGAACAAAGTCAGAATAAAAAACAAGTATCCACTTCCCAGGATTGATGATTTGTTTGACCAACTTTAGGGTACCAGTTATTTTTCTTTGATAGAACTCAGATCCAGCTATCATCATCTCAGAGGCAAAGAATGTAACATTCCAAAAATAACATTCAGAACTCGGTATAGTCACATCGAGTTTCTAGTTATGTCCTTTTGTCTCACGAATGCCCCAACAACTTTCATGGACTTGATGGACTAATTTTTCAAGCATTACATGATCATGTTCATCATAGTCTTTATTGATGACATCCTTGTCTACTCCCATAATAAAAATGATCATGCAAATCACCTCAGAATAGTATTGCAGACTCTTAGAGCCCATCAGTTGTTCGTTAAATTCAGTAAATGCGAATTATGCCTAAGATTAGTAGATTTCCTTAGCCATATTATTTCTGGTGATGACATTAGAGTCGATCCTTAAAAGACTGAGGTGGTGAGAAACTGGCCCAGACCCATCTCTCTGTTATATATCAGGAGTTTCTTGGGTTTGGCTGGCTATTACCAATGGTTTGTTTAAGGATTTTCTTTTATTGTATCCTTATGTCAATATTGACTAATAAGAAAGTTAAGTTTTAGTGGTTCGATTCTTGTTAGAAGAGTTTTCATGAGTTGAAGACTCGACTCACTACAGCCCCGATTTTGACATTGCCATATGGTTCAAATGGGTTTGTTATGTACTGTGATGCTTCCAGAGTTATGTTAGGATGTGTTTTGATGTAGAGGGGTAAGGTTGTGGTCTATGCCTCTAGACAGCTTAAGCCCTATGAAAAAATTACCCTAACCATGATTTTGAGTTAGCAGCTGTTGTGTTCCATGATTTTGAGTTAGCAGCTGTTGTGTTTACCTTAAAGATTTGGGGGCACTATTTGTATGGGGTGCATATTGATGTGTTCACAGATCACAAAAGCTTCCAGTATGTGTTTTCGTAGAAGGATTTGAATCTGCGTCAGAGAAAATGGTTAGAATTATTGAAAGATTATGATATGAGTGTTTTATATCACCCGAGCAAGGCCAACATAGTGGAAGATGCCTAAAGTAGATTGTATATGCGTAGTGTTGCTCATGTTGAAGGAGATAAGAAGAATTTAGTTAGAGAAGTTCATCAGCTTACCAGATTAGTTTTTTATTTGGTTGATTCATCTTAGGATAGTGTTTGGGTTCAGAATAGTTCAGAATCTTCTTTGGTTGCTGAAGTGAAAGAAAATCAAGATAGGGATCCTAGTCTGGTGAAGTTGAAGGAGTCAGTCAGAGATCAAAAAGTAGAGGTTTTCTCCCAAGGGGGAGATGGGGTGTTGCATTGACAGGGTAAATTGTGTGTGTTGTGTGTTGATGAGTTGAGACTGTGATTTCTTACAGAAGCGCATGGTGCGTGTTACTCTATTCATCCAGGGGCTACGAAGATGTACCATGATCTGCGAGAAATCTATTGGTGGAGTGAGATGAACAGAGATATTACAAAGTTTATGTCTAAGTTCTCCACTTGCCAGGAGGTTAAGATTGACCATCAGAAGCCTAGTGGGTCTATGTAGGAGTTCGGTATTCCCACTTGGAAGTGGAAGGAAGTGAACATAGATTTTGTGACAGGTTTGTCTCGTACTCGTCAGCAACATGATTCGATTTGGGTTATTGTGGACAGGATGACCAAATTATCCCATTTCTTGCCAGCCCATACTTCTTATTCAGCCAAGGACTATGCCAAGGTCTATCTCAGAGAGTTGGTTAGGTTACACGGTGTTCCATTATCTATCATCTTAGATAGAGGTACTCAGTACACCTCTAATTTTTTGAAAGCTTTTCAGAAGGGTCTTGGTACCCAAGTTCGCCTTCGTATAGCCTTCCACCCACAGATAGATGGTCAAGTAAAAAGAACAATTCAGACCCTTGATGATATGTTGAGAGCGTATGTAGTCAACTTTAAAGGCAGTTGGGATGATCACTTACCTTTGATTGAATTTGCGTA
Source organism: Capsicum pubescens (assembly GCA_030864215.1). Classification (NCBI taxonomy): domain Eukaryota; kingdom Viridiplantae; phylum Streptophyta; class Magnoliopsida; order Solanales; family Solanaceae; genus Capsicum; species Capsicum pubescens. The sequence goes on from CM061548.1 coordinate 217,215,908, forward strand.
TAATAATAACTATCATTCCAGTATTCAGATGGCTCCGTTTGAGGCTCTATATGGAAGGATACGTAGATCTATGATCAGTTGGTTTAAAGTAGGAGAAACTATGCTAGTAGGGCCTGACTTGGTGTTTTTTGCTTTAGAGAAAATTCAGTTGATCAAGGAGAGGCTTAAGGCAGCCCATAGCCGACAAAAATCATATGCATATGTGAGGAGGAAAGATCTTGAGTTTGAGATTGGTGATTTTGTATATTTGAATATATCACCCATGAAGGGAGTGAATAGGTTTGGTAAGAAGGGGAAGCTTAGTCCCTGATATGTTCGCCATTACAGGATTTTAAGCCATTTCGAAAAGGTGGCTTATGAGCTTGAGTTTCCTGCAGACTTAGCATCAATGCACCCAATATTCCATATCTCTTTGTAGAAGAAGTGTATTAGCGACCCAACTGTAGTTGTTCCCTTAGAGAGCGTAAATTTTCAGAATAGTCATTCCTATGAGGAAATTCCAGTCAAAATTCTTGATCGACAAGTTCGTAGACTAAGGAACACAGAATTTCCCCTAGTCAAGGTTCTTTGGTGGAATCATTACGTTGAGGGAGACACTTGGGAACAAGAAGCAGATATGCAGACCAAGTACCCTTATCTTTTCTTCGCAAACTCAGACTCAGCTTAAGATAACAATCTTCTTAGAATTTCTCTTTTCCATGCCTGGTTTCAGCTGCATATCATTCTCATATCAATCATGTATTCACAGAACTAGTTCAATCATATCCTATGATTCAGACTCAGCCATGTAATCACGTTTTCATCACGTAGACTCTGCATGTAATCTCAGTTCCTTAGTGTTTTCAACTTAAAGAGTCTCATTCGAGGATGAATGATCACAAGGGGGAGATATTGTAGTACCCCAAAAATCCAAACCAATGTTAGCATCATGTTTCAAACTTATGCATAGTACATTATCATTATTCGATAGTTTTATGAGTTGGTTTGAGGTATATTAAGGCCCCAAATAACTCCCAACTATTAGACGAATCAAAATTATCCTTACTAATTTAAATTTTGATAAGATGTTGATTTAGTCAACTTCAAACAAGTATATCTTTTACTATACTATGAACTTTCTAGATCAAGACCCACCAAGTTGTAGGAAATTGAATTAGCTATCCAATGATACCAATTTTCCCCAAATTTGATACTCGGGTGAGAAGTTATAACCCTTTTAGTGCAAAGCAGTAGCCCAACGCGATAAGGGCGCATCGCGGTGACGACCAATTTCACGTTCATCCTTTTCAAATGTCTCACCGCGGTTAGAATCGCATCGTGCCAAGGGGCATTTTTGCAGTTGTCAATTTCCAGTGAGGTACCATGATTACCATCATGTCTTGCCAAAGTTATAGTCCGCAGTCGTCCGTTTCCAGAAGCACAACACGATAGAACCGCATCATGCCGATGGACAAAATGGGGATTTTCCTATTTCCAGTGGCCTGACACGATTGTACCACGTTGATCCGATGAGCAAAATTGGGATTTTCAGCTCACAATTTAATTTTCCAGGGACCGTTTGGTCATTTCCCAAATCCCCAAATCCATCCAAACACGGGATTTAAGTCCCAATAGAGTATTATTTGCTCATTATTTCACAATTCTCTTAAATTAAACTAATTTTCATTCAATAAAAAAAATCCCAGCCTTTAAAATTCAAGATCAAATCTTAAGAATTCACCATCAATTCTCACAATTTCATTAACCTAGGTATGTTAAGTGTTCATGTATGGGTTCCTTTCACCCATGGTGTCCAAGTATCCCTTTTTAAATTCAAATATTGATCTTTACAAGTTACCATGATCTTAAACTGTGATTTTAACCATGAACCTCCATGAATTTTGATTCTTTATCATGTTTACATGAATTTGATGTTAGTATTAAACCCTATGCATTTGAGTAATATTGTTCACTGATTTAAATCATGAATAAGTGACATTAATGTTAAAATCATGTTTACTCCAAGTTTTTATACGATTCCCATGCTTAGCTTAAACTATGCATTACAAGTGTTTGATGAAATCCCTCTAAGAGTGAATTTGAATAAATGCTTTCATATTTTTCCCTAAAGCTTAGTAATATTTTGTTATTAATGCTATCGAGTCCTAGGGGTTATGAATACTAAAAACGTAGCTGTTTACTTAGTCTCAGTATCTTCAGAATAATCTCAAAATATGTTATGAGCATTACCAATTTAGTCAGTCATCACAATCAGATAATCTTAGAATAGATTAGTATTTTGAGTCAGTTCAGTTGGGAGTAGGATTTAGCACCGAGCAAACCTAAGGATGAGGGCTCACCTTCCAGTCGAGGGGGTGACCTTTAGTAGCAGTTCCTATATTCCATAACTACATAGCTAACGTAGTTTGAGATGTTAACCTGCCAGTTGACGGTTGATATCATTAGGGACCTGCCAGTTTAGGGTGACCCTTAGTCCTTTGGGACATCACTTTAATGGATCCACACAGCCATTGTTAGTACCCGTGGCATGGTACTAACACCCTTCCAACTGGGGTCACAGGATGACCCCAAATTTGCTCATTAGGGCATGTCGGTTAGATGATAGCTCCCACAGTCTCAGTACAGACATCAGTTTAGTGATTTAATTTTAGGTTTGCTTGATCATAGCATACAAATATCAGTTATTCAGTTATCAGTATTCAGTATTTCAGATTAAGATTATATTCAAAATATATTTTATGTTTGGTCATGCATCTTTAGCACTTACAATTTCTACGTATTCTATTTAGTATGTCATGTTATATATATTCAGACAGTTATTACTCATGTTCATGAAACCATGCATATCAGCCTACCTCATTTAGCATACCAGTACATTCAAAGTACTGATTGCATACTGTTTTCTTACGCTATGATGTATCATATCATTGGTTCAGACGCTCAGTTCTCGGATCACACATTGAACTTTCAAACTATCATCCATAGTAGTGGTGAGTCCTCATATTTTGAGGATAGACTATATTTACTTTTATGCTTTCAGTTCAGTAGTTAGTTAGAGTTAGTTAGGGCCTGTCCCATCAACTCTGATTCAGTCAGTTTAGAGGCTTTCAGATATTTCGATCAGTTAGTCAGCTCTTATATTTAAGTTGTCATTGTCAGATGTTTTATCAGTATTATCAGTTTTGTTTATGGATTTTATCTGATTTATTTCTTAAAACCTTGTGGCATTCCTTAGTTAAATTCTGCATATGACCTTTTGTTATCAATTTTACTCAATACTCATAACAGGTACCAGCTCATGGGTTAGCTTATGGTCCCTTGTGACTGTAAGCACCATGTGGTACCCAGGGTGTACTCTCGGGGCATTACATTATATTAGGGAGACCATTTATGGTCATAGGTAGAGCGATGGTTGAAATGGAGAAAAGAGAGCTGAAATTCAGAGTCAAAGGTGAGGAAGCCACATTCAACATCCAAAAATCAATGAAGCAACCTACCAACATGAAAGTGGTGTCAGTGATTAATTGTATTGATGACCCTAGAGGTTACTCTTATGTGTATTTTGATGAATTATGAGTAATCAAGATACCCGCATCGTGCTGTGATGTTAAATTAAGCGCTTAGTGGGAGGCAACCCACTATTTTAGTGTTCACATTTTTATTATTTTTCTTTTGTAGGTTTTAGCTTATGGACTTGCCCAAAATATGGTAAGAATTCTACTTTCATCAATTTCCAGGTAAGGGGATTATGTGGCCAACCCATCATGGTCACAAGTCCCATACGGACCAGGTAAGTTGAGCAATAAGTTGAAAAGTCAACATTTTGAGAATGAGAATGGAAAGTTTTGGACTTTGGCACCTATTCATACTTTTGGGACTGTAATTTTATGTTTTGGGACCATTAGTAGCTGGAAAAATATTAAAAAGACAAGTCCAAAGTTCAGGAAGCAGGCCAAAATTTTTAGCCTTGCACTTGTTGGACACAGGTTGCACTTACGTCCTAAGCCTTGCCGCAGCTGGCAGGTGCAAGTGGCTGCCGCGGCTAGGTCATAAGTTGGCTTAAATTTTAATTAAAATTTTGGGCCCACTAACACATATATATGACCTAAAACAGCCCCCATCCTTATTTAAACATCCTTAACCTCATTACAATCATTCAAATCCTCAAAACTTCACTTTTCTCTTTGAATTTAAACTTCGCTCTTAAAACATAAACTAACCCCATACTTAAATAACGACCAAATTGACACTTGTTTGAGATACCAACTTGTCCTACTACACTAACAACAAGTTCCAACTTTGGATTTTCTCATGTTTTTCTTTGTTCACTTCTGGTTTATCATAAAAGAGACAATTTTCCTTGCTCCTAATGGTTATGCATTGATTTATTTATTGTTTAAATAGGTTGATATATGTATTCCCATGCAAAATATATAGATTCTATCATGCTTGTATGTAGGATCCTTGAAGTAGCCTAAAATAATAATGTAAGTCCTTGTTTTGAATTAAATTCTATGGTTAGGCCCTAACTGAAAGTTGAACTTGAATGAATAGAGTAATACCACAAGTTGAGCATGTTGAGTTTTCTTCGAAAAACATGATGCTTGATATATGTGTGTACATTGGAATTTTTGGGATCTCAAATGATTTATAGGGGTGTGAAAATTGAGGAAATATTTGAACTTTTCGAATTTTGAGTTTTTCTTCAACTTTTACTATCCCTCATTTTTTGTTGGAATCTAATAACTATTTTTTCAGGTACATATGTCACCTAAATCTCCTAAAAAGTAGAAGACCAATACCTTGAGGAGAGGGAAGAGTTTCCCAAGATTAGTAGTTCAGTAGAAGAGTACCCAATACATCAATGGAGAGACACTATAGTTGGGGTGACACGAAGAGTTACGAGAGGGCAGATGCACCAGGATTCTCAGGCAGTTGTAGCTCATCCATGGATGAAGTTAGAGTATATATCTCCCCCACATACTCCTCCACCAGATAATGTTATGATGATGAGGAGACAAATTCAGAGTCTACTCCATAGGTTAGAGCTTAAGACCCCCAGTCTAAGGAGAGATCCCAGGATTCATCTAAGGATGCTAAGCAAGAGGAGTCATCAGTGGTACCCCAATCTGAGAAGGGTACTAACACACATGTAAAATAGTAAGATGTACCCCAGTCTAAGAATAGTACAAAGAAGGCTTCCCACAATAGACTAGTACAGTAGGGGCAGAGTTCTGCACCTACACATGCCACAGAGGTACCTCTGAGGTAGTGTGTAGAGAATATGTGGGCAATTTACCAGACACTGGCAGGCCTAAAAGGATTATTTATGAGGAGCGCCAAATTGATCTATCTGGGCTTAGGAGAGTACCATAGTTAAAGGCTGCATTTGATCACTATCAATTAGAGTGGATAACTAGACCTCTCAGTTCGTACAACTAGGCCATGGCACCTGAGTTTTATGCATCTTACCGAGCTATAGTAGTTCTTTCCATACACAGATTGCCAGGCCTGATAAGGAACATGGAGCAAACACAACTTGATCATTCACTTGTGATAGGGGTCAGAGTTGATGTTTTAGCAGAGACTATCTATTGGGTTATTTTTGGTCCAGATTATATTACTCTTGCATCTATAGATAAGTGTGACTATATACTGAGATTTTTATGTGATCGGCACATTACGCGGGAGGCTGAGCACAGACGGTAGAGGGTTGAGTCGACTAGGTGGATATCTAGCTATATTCCACCTCTGGGTGATGCTACCCAATGGATTAAGAGGCATAGTGTGATCAAGAAGGGTACATTAACCTTAGAGGCCAAGTTTTTGTGGTTTTTCATCAGATACCAACTATTCCCCACTACTTTGGATTATTTGTTGACTTGGGAGGGAGCAATACTAGTTGCTAGTATGATGGCTGGATATTCTATTGATTTTGCAGCTATCCTACGACATAAGATCCATGACAGAGCATTTAGGGAGTTGACTAATCTTCCATTCCCTTGTATGATTTAGAGAGTATGCGATGAGGTGGGTGTACCTGAGATACCAAGCATAGATGAGAGGGTACGTGCTACGACAACTGCATAGACAAAGAGTATGAAGGTTATGGAACACCCAGACCTTCCCCAGAGATCTATAAAGCAAGCCCAGTACCTAGGGCCCAGACTAAGGTCCCAATAATTTTCATAGAGCCTGGTGATGCACATAGAGTCAATGTGGGTATTGGTGTTAACATGGAGATAGAGGAGTAGAGAGAGACTCCAAATTAGAATACACAAGGCCAGGAGACACCAACAACTTCTTCATCAGCCCCGACTTCAACCTTAGAGAAGGTTAGTGTATCTTCAGAGCCAACTCAGCCATCCACTACAACTCCTGCTATAGGTATGATTACTATATCTAGAGAGTTCTTATAGAGCTTAATGGATAGTCAGAGGGCCATTGATGCTCGAATGAGGGTTGTTGCGACCGAAATGACTACTCTATATGGGAAGATAAGATCTGGGGTTTGGACTAAATTCGAGCAGGCAGAGGCTAGATGTCTAGCCACACAAAGATCTACACTATCTAAGTTAATTGTTGACTTCCTGGCATGTTTTAGTGAGTTTAAGAGATGGGTTATAGCCTAATTCATAAAGACAGGTACACCAAATCTAGCCCATATAAGAGAGGATTTTGATATATTACGAGCAGAGGTACGCTCTCTCACAGAGAGCCATTTAGCATCCACTCCCTTAGTTATACCCCCAGTTGTCTAGATATCATCTTTGCAAGCACTGAGATAGTTTGATTTATTTGTGGAGGATGATGAGGAGGTCCCGGTAGTTAGTGCCAAGAGAGTTCACATTAAAGACTTATAGGATACGGATATGCCTTATGACTAGGCCATTAAAAGGGCAATACATGATTTAATAGATACTGCAGTCGTTGATCAAAAAAGGAAAAAAAAGCTAGCAGCAGGTGTATCATCTAGTAGTGCACTTCCACCACCACTGCCTCTGCCAGCTGATATTACCCCATTTGAGGATGCTAATGGCACGGGCGACTAGTGCATCCCAGGTATGTTATCACTTCCTTTTCTTTTGTATTATTTTAGCACATTAAGGATAGTACACAATTTTTTTGTTAAGGGTGGGATGTACCATAGAAGCCATGGTTTTTTTTTTCGTGCTTCTTTTCCTATCGGCCGTGGTATGGTTGTAGAATAGTCATGTTTAGGATAATTTGTGTCGTATTATGTTTTGTTTCATATTGTGATGTATTTTTCTGTAATTAGGAGATTTTTAAGTATTTATGGCTGTTATCATGTTTTTATAGATTTTTGAGAAAAATGATACCCTTCCAACAAATGATGTGTTTTAGAACTATATGATTATATATATGTGTGAATATTGTGGATCTTGCTATGGCATAAAGATTAGGGACATGATAATCACTTGCTCACAAATGCATGAACCATATAGGTAGTAACTTGTAATATTAACTCTGTCTATGTGTATATGAGATACTAGTTATTTCCATTTGTGTGTTGAATTCAAAATTTGCTCGGTTAGTCTTATACAGGTTGTAGGATAGTCGGTTAGAAAAGGATCATAGGCCGTTGTTGATTTTAGTCCACTTTTAGCCTAAATAACCTTCCATGTGTGAATTATATTCCTTGATCCCTGTTTTGAGCCTTATAGCCTATTTTTCCAGTGTCACCTACTCACCTTCCCATTTGTGCTATAATGAACCTATTTTGGCCCTGCTCCTCCTCAGACATTATGCATCTCAACTCAAGTAAAATGCCTAATTTGAGGGTGGGTATCATAGAGGTGCATAGTGTAAAGTGAGTATGTAGAAGGGTAAAATAAGAGAAAAAAGTTATTAAGGCTGGGTGTGGTAGAAAAAGAAGAGAAAAAAAAGAAAACAAAAAAATTATGAAAAAGAAAGAGAATAAAAGACCACACCCAACCTAAATGTGCAATAAAGAATTCAAAGGGAGAAATAAGGGTGTAATAAAAAGGAAATTGGTTAGTAAGTGAGACCCCAAGGTTAGTGTAGTTCCATGGAGGTTTAGTCACTTGATATATCCATATGTACCATACCAGTCCCCAAGCCTACATTACAAGACGAGAAAAGTCCTATAGTGATCCTAACTTGACTATCTGGAAATTAAGGTAAAAAAATAAGGGCAAGCCTATGATATTTGATGTACATTGATTGGAACCTCTCTTCTGAGTGTGAGTGTCTCTTGATTGTTCCTGAATTGACATTCATGATTTTATATGAGTGAGTGGGACTTCTTTGTTGTGAGGGAACTTGAGTCATGTTGCTAGCTGCTTATCTGTTTTAGGTAGTGTAACTCGTGTAAATGCATGGTTGTCTGTTTCTAGTGTAATGACATCACTTGATCCCTTTGAGTCATATTGTTATGTTTCATATGTATACATAGTTGGTTTTGAAAAGTGTGATAGAAAGGGGTATTCTGATCCAATACCCATGCATGTATTGCCTTATCTTCACTATAATAGTTTTCTTAATGGGTGCACACATTAGGATTCTGCCAAGATTATTGCTACTTACTTCAAAAGAGGAGTAGTGACTAGGAAAAGATAAAGACAATAGTAATTTGGAGTTTAATTGTCGATCTACACTTCTAGGTTTTATCCTAGTAAGATGTTAGATTTTATCTAATAACTAGAGACTCAAAAGGTACTGGTTAACTGGGACCAAGATAAGGGTTAGTAAGGCGACATCTTGAGACTCAAAATGTAAAGGGTAAAATCCTTCTGCTCATCCAAAAGACTGTAGAAGGTACACAACTTATTGATTTTGCATGCAAGGTATTAGGTTGGTTCAACAAAGCGTGATAAACCTATGGATTTGAGAAGCCAAGGGGAATACAATCCTAGTGTTCACTCACAACTTATAACAATCAAAGTTGATGCTCGCCACTTGTTTGGTACTGTTACTCAAAACCCTTAATTTACTTTTCCAGTTCCACTCATTGATTACAACAACTGAGAGCCGCGATTCCACGTATTCCCTTGGGATTCAACCCCAACCTTTATTGGGTTAATATATTTGGCAATGATCGTATCATCTTCTGAGAGGAGGTGTTTCTTGGATGTCACTAGTAGGCAAACTCCAGTAAGGTTAGAAACTGCTCTTACTAACTTCCAAATTCCTTAACACAAGCTCAGAGCATATCATTCAAAACCTAAATAGTCCTCTCCTAGTGACTATTAGTCTGGTGATGAAAAGTAATGCTAAGGTCGACTTGGGTACCTAACTCCTTCTAAGAATCTATACAAAAGTTGGAGGTAAACTAGGAGCCTCTATCAGAGATAATAGACCTGGGCACTCCATAAAGATAAACCATCTCTTGAACGTAGATCAGAGCTAGCCTCTTAACACTATAGGAATACTGAAACCAATAGAAAATAAGTAGAATTGGAAATTCAATACTCAATAACCTAAATGATATCAGAACCACGAGAAGTGAAAGGCAAACCACTCATGAAATCCATAGTACTTCTCTCCTACTTTCATTCAGGAATGAGTAGCCTCTGCTAAAAACCACCAAGTCTCACATGTTTGAGCTTCTCCTGTTGACATTACAAATACTGAGTTACAAAGTTTGCTATATATCTCCTCACACCATTCCACCAGTATTATTGTCTCAAGTCTCTATAGATCTTAGCTTTCAGGGTTAATAAAGTATATAGAGTAATGCACTTCCCGAAGTATCAACTTAATTAAGCTTCCTACTCTTGAAACACAAATAAGACCATTAAACCTCAACATACCCTTTGAGTTTGAGGCGATGCTCAAGGAATTTCCCCTTCCTTCTTGATCTCAAATTCCATATAACCAACTATTCTCACACTATTGATCTTGAATATGCTCCAACAAGTAAGGCTTGGTCTCAAGACCCATAAGAATTCTCATGTGATCTGAAATGTCAAGTCGTAAAAATGAGTTGGCAAAGACTTGATGTTTGAGGAGAACGATCACTTCACAACTAAAAGGTAGGACAAACTTCCCATATTCACCACTTTCTGTCTCAAAGGGTCTGCTATTACATTTACCTCACCCCAGTAATACAGAATAAATAGGTCATAGTTCTTCAACAACACAAGCCACCTGTACTATCGCGAATTAAGATACTTTCTAGTCAAAATATACTAAAGACTATGACTATAGGTGAATATATCATAGTGAACACCATAAAGGTAATACCTTTAAATCTTAAGTCTGAAAAATACCGCTTCCAACTCTAAGTCATGAGTGGGGTAATTTTTCTAATGCTCCTTCAACTGCCTTAAAGAATATGCTATAACTTGGACTTGCTATATCAGAACACATCCCAAATGAGCTCCTGAATCATTTTAGTGATTAATGGTGTGGTGTTTTGTAGATTTAAAATGAATTTGAGCTAACTAAGAGGTTTAGTAATCCATAAAAACTTTAAAATAAAAGTAGGATTTGTAGAACTCTAATTATAGTGTTTGACATGTAGGGGTTTAATTGTAATGTCAAATTTGAGGGAGTGTGTTGTGAAATACACCAGACCTGGAAACTCTCTTAAGTTTTTACCTCAATGTCGCTATGGTAGGATTGAGGGCCATTGTAGCAGTACTATTATAACCAAATATGGGTTGTTGTTGTGGTAGTCTTAATTATGATGGGATGCTATATAAGGCAGATCCTACTATAGTGGGAACCGGGTTGCTATAACGGGATTAATCAATAAAATATAGTTTCAAGTCTAAAATATACTTTTCATTTTAAAATATTTAAAGGTTAAACTAGGGAAAAAGAGGCGATTCCTAGTTCTTTTGATCAATTCCTACCATCAAGTTAAGATAATTTCACCCTTCTAACATGATTTATTTTCATTAATCCTAGAAACAGTTAGAATCTGTTCATGGTGGGATTATGGAGTTTAACCCTAGGTTATATGATCTGGTGTAAATTGGTATTTGGTGGTTTAGAATTGTTTTCTAATGACTCTAGGTTGTTGAATTAAAGCTCCTAGAGTATAATTGTTCCATTAATCCTAATTATGAGTAAAACCTTAGGGTTAGGGTAATATCACCTAGAATTACTTATAGATTGTAAACTAAACCTTATTGGCATGAATATTTCTTAAAAGTGGGTTTTAATTCCAAAGTTCTTCCTTGAGGAGTAGACATTAAACTACTTTTACAATTATATTTTTTATAGATGTTGAATTTTCAGAAACATGAATAAGGAGGTAAGCCTAGAGAGAGCGTGTTCCAATGATAAATTAATGAAGCTTTCATCAAAATTTTTAGAATTGGGCCAAGGATTAAAGATCCATTCACTCTATAGTAGAAGCTTGGCACCCTGGTAGGATAAGCTCAATAAAATAGTGGATTGTGGTTAAAAAACATAATTGTGATATAGATTGATGGGATATTTCATATTTATAAATGTGGGCATGGTATTTTGTTGGAGAAACTACAATATCTAAGGTGAATATGATTAAATCTGATGTAAAGTAAGAGATTTTGTGCACTTGTTATTGATTGTTATGTGTTTATATTATATCCGTGTTAGTGTTATGGGCAAGTAAATTATAGAAATAAGTGAGTTAAAGCCAACTAATTGTGGTAATAGTGATATATTGGAAGTTGTGGAGTAAATTATATTTCAATTAACTTTGTGTGATTCACGGCAGAGGAATAAACATAAAAGGTTGAGAATTTAATGGAGCCATAGTTAGGAATTGATGGTAACTGGATGAAAGATCACACACACACATAACTTGAGTTTAGAGTCAATTGATAGTATGTGTGATCTTTATTGACTACCTATGATTGGCCTCTGGGCATATTTGTTATTAATGAATTGTTGTTTATAATGCTTAAATTAATAAGCTGTTGATTCTTGTAGGGCCAGTTTGTAAAGGATGACATGATAACTCATAATTATTTTGCAAGGGTTTTAATAATGAGCCTGTTTGATAAATTGTTCTTGTACTTGTTCACTATTTCATATTACGAGTAATCGATGTTGTACGCATGGTATATTATTGTATTGGTGGTCTAAGGTGGTATAAGGGTGAGGATGGTAGAATAAGGTACCAATATGTATGGATGTCTTTTGTGATTTGGTATATGGATAGAACTCATCCCCTGAAGGTCATGGCTAGTGGGAAACCATAAGTCCCATAGCATGTATGTACACTAAGGCCAGAGAGTTTGATGGTTCCTTGAGTGGACTGGGTTTTTTAATATTACATTTGGATTCTTCTGTGGTTTGGTTATTTGATATTATATTTGGATCCTAATGCGATATATTATTTGATATTACATTGGGATCCTTGTGCAATCCAATTATTTGATAGTAACTTTGATTCCTTATGTAGACCGATTATTTGTTGTTATACTTGGGTTACTCATATGTACTGACTGTGTTGATATTATATTTAAGTTTATTGTATGGAATGATCTTTGAGGTGTTGTTCAAATAATAAAGTCTTACATGAATAAAATAGTAAAGTCGTGTGGGGAATAATTACCATTGCTTTCTAATAGTGAATTGAACATGAATCAACTAATTGAAGTTATTGCTACCTGAGTGACTTGACTAGCGTTTAATTGTCTTGTTGTTGCTTTATGTCATGGGCCAAAAACTCAGGTAATGATGACACCCACATTACCGCACTAGTAGGTTAGAAAAACCATAATCCAAAACAATGATTAATGAGCTAATACGTGGAAGACAGAGAAATAATGATAAAATAGTAATTTGAAGTTTCTTAAGGGGTAATATACAAGCATGGTATAACCAAAAAAGGGAAGTGGCAAAATATACAAAAATGAATCCCCTAAGATCTGGTAAGGCTAGTTCAAGAGCCATTACTAGAAAAGTGCAATAATACATAAGTAGTCCATGAAGATCTAGAACATCAATTTTAGGTTGGTAACATAGTTGGTGTAGCTTACGACTTTTGTATCTCATTTCAACCCCTGGATTAGAAAGTTGTGAATTTGGTTTTTGGGGGTCCATTCATGAAAATGATGTTTTTACCGAAAATCTAATACCTCCATTGAGTCAGAAGGGTCGAATTTAGTCTAGTAGAATAGTTCACTTGCATTTTTGAGAATCTGGATGAATCCTCAAGGGTCTACGGAGACTTGGAATGCCTTTAAATCTTAAGTGTAAAAACTACCGCTGCCACTCCAAGTCATGAGTGGGGTAGTTTTTCTCATGCTCCTTCAACTATCTTGAAGCATATGATATATCTTGGAACCGCTGATCAGAACACAACCCAAAAGATTACCTAAATCATAAAAATATATTATAAACCCCTCACCCTCAACTAGAAGAATTAAAATAAAAGCTGAAGTGAGTAGGGCCCTGAGCTTCAAAATTCTCACCTCACACTCATAGGATCAATAAAATGAGACCTCATGCCTAGTCAATCTATACATAGGTTCTATAATAGAGTTAAATCCCTCGATGAACCATCTCTAATAGCCTACCAGCCAAATAAAGAAAGAATACTCGGTTAGAGATATAGGCTTGGCTTAATCATGAAATGCCTTATTCATCATCGAGTCTATCATAATCCTATCCTTGGACCCTACAATCCCCAAGAATGCTACACAATCACTCTTGAACTTTCACCTTGAGAACTTGCCTTAAAGTCACTGATCTTTCAAGGTGTAGAGCATAATTCTCAAATACTGCTTGTGCTCCTCCCTACTTATCAATTAAATAAGAATGTCATCAATTAGCACAGTCAGGAAGAAGTCCAAAAAAGGCCTGAATATAAGGTTTATCAATTCCGTCTATTCTTATTGTGCATTTTCAAGACAGTAAGCATCGCTAGGAACTCATAATGGCTATAGCAAATCCTGAAGGCTGTCTTAGGGATGTCACTTGCTAAAATACTCAACTAATGGTAGCCAGATCTTAAATCAATCTTATAAAACAAGATACACATGCATAGAACTGTCTTTCTTTTTCACAAATAGAACTGGAGCATACCAAGGTGAGATACTAGATCTAATAAATCCCTTTCTAAGAAGATCTTAAAGATAAACATTCATCTCCTTTAGCTCAGTAGGATCCATATAATAAGGTGCAATAGAAATAGGTCGGGTGCCCAACTCAAGATTAATAGCAATGTTTATATCACGCTCAGGAGAAAGGATAGGTAGGTCAATATGAAAGACATTAGTGAACTCAAAAAATACATGGACAGAATCAAACAAAGATCTTTCAATACTAATATCTCAAACATAATCAAGATATGCCATACACCCTTTCGATACCAGTCTTTTTGCCAAATATAAGAAATAATTCCCATCAACATGTGACAATAAGCACCTTGCCATAATTTGGGGGTATACCAGGCATAGCCAAGGTAGAGGTCTTGGTAAATAAATCCAAGACTGAATGATATGGAGATAACTAATCCATGCCTATATTAACATCGAAATCAACCATATTGTAATACCTCGTACTTCTACCTAGCTTGAAATCATCTCAAGTATGTTAGAAACTTACTTTGAAAGATGAATCCACTTTTATGTATGTGGAATTTTTAATATGTTCATTGTTTTCAGCTGGGAAATTGAATTAGCTTTCCAACGATATCAATTTCGTCCAAATCCAGTATCGGGGTAGAAAGTTATGACTAATTTACATAAAGCAGTCAAAATTTTCCCAGGTGTGACGATGAGGGCTGACAGACCATCAAGCTAGAAACGGACCATCGCCCAAACCATTGCAGTAGAGGCAGTGAGACCACCTTCTTCCTAAGGGCAATGGCTCAGGCTGACGGATCATCGAGCTAGCGACGAACCATCGCCCAAGCCATCGCAGCAGAGATAGTGAACCCCTATTCTGCCCAGGTGCAACGGTCAGGACCGATAGACCATCAACCCAGCGATGGACCGTTGACCCAGCAACAGACCATCGCACCCACCATTGTATAGTTCATTCATTTATTTTAAAGTCATTTTTAAAAGGGTATTTGGGTCTTTTCCACCCATTTTAACCCTAATTATATCAAACCAAGGCTCATAAGTTCTCTATCCATCTACAATATAAAATTAGTGTTTTGTCTCAAAGATAATCCCTAAGAACAAGATCCAAATCCTTCTTCAAGAAACTAAGAGATTCTAAGTTCTTCAAGTCTAAGAAATTCAAGAAACTCACAACCCAGGTATGTCATGTGTTGATTCATGGGTCCCTTTCACCCATGAAGCTCAAGAATCTCTTTTCAAAATCCAAGATTTGTGTATGTGTGAATGTTCATGATTTAAATTGAATTGAAATTCATGTTCATGATGTTTTGGGGTTTTGATTCATGTTTTAAATTACATATTCCAATGATTGACCCTAGTATGTGGTGATTTGCATAATAATCATGATAAAACCTTAAATTTACACTTTGATTGATGTATCCATTATTATTAGATATGATTGATTGATGACCCTTAAATTTTCATGATTGATTCTACTTCATGAAATCTCCAACTTATTGTATTATGCATTGTGATATTGGTCATGTATTCAAGAAAGTCATGCTTTGTTAGTTTCATGTTATCGAGTCCTGGGGGTACTTGTACCCGACAATTAGCTGTGTGCCTAGAGCCAGTGTCATGTTTTCAAGATACTCTTAGTCGATCCATGTTCATAGAATTTTAGTCAGTCATGTGACTCAGGAAAACTCAGTAAACTCAGTAATCTCAGAAATCTCAAAAATTTAGTAATCTCAGTAGTATTCCTTCAGTCAACGGAACTCAGTTAATTTAGTCCAGTTCAGTTCAGTAATCTATGTTCAGTGTCTATTCAGATAGGAGTCGAAATTAGCACCGAGTGAACCCAAGGATGGGAACACACACTGTCAGATGAGGGTGTGATTCTTAGAAGTCATCCTTGCATTCCAGAACTATGCAGCCAGCATAGGTTGAGACATCAACACTGTCAGCTAATGGTTAATGAGGTGGATAAGCACTGATAAATGAGGGCCCCACCATTCTCTTTTGGGGACACTGTTAGATAAGGGTTACCCACAGCTTGTCCTTACCGGTGGTGCGGTATTGACACCCTTCCAATTGGGGTTACAGATTGGACCCCAATTCAGATATGATACATTATTTGAGTCATGTCGGTTAGATGACTACTTCCCATAGTTTCAATTACAGAATCAGGACTGTCAGATACAGTCATTCAGTCTCAGTAAAAGAACTCAAATAGTTCTTTAGATTTTAAAACTGTCAGATACAGTCAACTCAGAATAGTATGGAACTAGCTAGTTCCTTCAGAACCTAGACTTTCAGATACAGTCTCTCAGTATCAGTTATTTCAGTTATACAACTATCAGTATCTCATGTTATCAGTACTCTGACTCAGTAATCATGTTATCACAAACTCAGTTACAGTTATTATGTATTCATGTATGTATTCTGACGCTCATGTTATCCAGTCAGTTAGTATAGTTCATGCATATAAACCCTTTGGATTCAGCCTACCTCACATTCATACCAGTACATTCAAACGTACTGACGGATTTGCGCTATGGTGTTTTATACTATAGGTTCAGAAGCATGAGCTCCAGAGCATCAATAGTATTCCAGTCTCAGCAGTCACAGTTAGCAGTGAGTCCTCATCCTCTCGAGGTCATGATCATTATTTTATTCTCTCTTTAATTAATTCATTTTAGTAGTTGGAGTTAGTTAGAGACATGCCCTATCAACTCCTTATTCAGGCAGTTTAGAGGCTTTTTAGACTATTATGTTCAGACAGTTTATTTCAGGTTTTGTTTTGGTATTGGGATACCATATCATTCCGAGATTATTTTAGCAGTTTTGAACCTTATGACCTTATAGCCTTTCTTTCCGCATTTATATAGTATATTATGCAATGTTCAGGTACAGATATTTGTCATGGGTTAGCTTATGGTCCTTCGGGGTCATGAGCACCGTGTAGCATTCCGAGTACCAGATTTAGGGCGTTACACATATTAAGTACAATAAGATTGTCCCAAGGGTAATGCTCCCCAGCAGTCACAACAAAAAGTTTATACACATACTCCACTATTAGAGAATCACCCATAGGAGTATCTACATGCATTGGAAGAAATAATGGCCTTGAAGACAACCTCAATCGAGATACATAATAAGCAGAAACATAAGAATAAGTGGTGCATGGATCAAATAATGCAAAATTTGGATGACGGCACAATGAAATCATATTTTTAATAACCATATCTAAATCTTCAAACTCTGGCCTAACCGGGAAAGTATATAAATAACCCCACCCATTTCCAAATTGGGTACCTATATGACCACTTACTCTGCTTGCCTAAGTACCCCATGAGAGCCTTGGGGACCACTACTGCAATCCATTGCACCATCTCTCATTAGAGACACCACTAACTTGATAGGCTGAACACCCTAGAAGAAGGATTAAGCATCCCACATTAGCGACACCCTCTTCAAAATGATCCACAACAACATAATCAATTCATGACATGGAATCCTAACCTTACAATAAGATCTCATTGGCCCAAAATAGCCACCTCGGCCTAAAGTCCCTAATTGAATACCCCTTAGTGGCTAACCATACATTGACCCTTGAAGTTAATTTAGCCAAGATGACCTTCATCTTAAATCTATAGTGCTACATGAATGGGCCTTCTAGACTGACCATAGTACTAATAAAGTTGCTGTTGTGGATACCTATCCCAAAAACCTCAACTCCAAAAGTATGAACCACGTTGGCTTCCATTATAACTACCCTGATAATGGGGTCTTTTATTTTTTACCCTACAATACTCATAGTACATCTCCTCTATAGTACGAGCATGTTTAGCAATGTCTAAATATGATATTCCTAAAGATACCAGACTCTAAGTAGCCATAAAGAGCATAAGTCTTAATACTCTAACAAAACACCACAATCTCTCATGCTCGGTAGGTGGAATTATGGTGGCATGCCATACTAACACATAAAATATAGCCTCATACTAAGCCACGATCATAGAACCCTACTGTAACCTTGTATAACTTATCCTTAATATGCTTGTACATGCAGTAAGGAATATAATTCTCTATGAAGGCCTCAAAGAAATGAGTCAACGTCATAAAGAATATCCAGCTGGTCTAGAATTAAGGTATTTCCCCAACCACTACCTTATCACTCTATCAAATTATAATATGGTGCAATCCACATCATCCGAATCTTCCAATACATGATTACACAATCTCTCTATAAAGTTATGAATAAGCTCACATTCATTCTCTCTTAGGGATCTTACAAACCTTGGTGAGTCAATCTAAGAATTCGACCCAGTATCTTCTACTTCTCAGAAGTCATGGATGATTAGGCTGTTGCTAGCTATTGAGCTACTGGTGCCGGTGGAACCTTTGCCCTGGAAGCCATAATTGCAAGTTGCACTTCTGTACTAAGTCCACCCTGAGCAGCCCCCTGTGGATGTCTGGTCCTTATTCATTGGCTAACTTCTAACCATACTCAACCACTGAATCAGGACATCATAAAGGATAGGTAAAGATATGAATTTGTGTGAAGTTTCGGTTGCTCCTTAGCCTACTAGATGCTGTAGCAGCAGATCCTCTTGTGTAATGTCTCGATATTGATCAATAACTATCTTGGGTGAAGTCTCATTAGTGTGTCCTCGAGCTGGTGTTATAGCTCTAGATCGGACTTGACCTTAGGGTCAACCTCTACTTCTAACTGGAGCCTTAATGCAGGCTTAAGGGCTTTGCCTTTGACCGTCATATCCTTTATCTTATCCATCTATAAAAGAGTGAAACAAATGAGAATCTAGAAACTAATATAGACATATCACACAATAATAAATCAAAAAGGTGAGATTTTCCTAAGAATTTCATGTAGCCTCCGAAAGATAGGATACAAATACCATCGTTTTGATCTTCAAGACTCTACTAGACACTTGCTCTTGCACAAATGATACCTGTAAACCTAGGTTTTGATACCAAACAATCATGACCAAAAACATAGTTGATAATGGCACCTACTTTACCCTACTACTAGGTAAGCCAAATTCATAGCTTGAAATAGTGAAAAATAAGATAATAGGCATAAAAGAAAGAAATAAGGATAAAATAATACTTTAAAATATTTTAGGGGTAATATACAAGAATGGTACAGCCCAAATAAAGAGAAGGACAAAATATAAAAAAAAGATCCCCTAAGACCTGATAAGGCTAATACAAGAGCCACTAAACACAAAGGGTATTGGACAAGTGATAAAAAATATGAAAGTAGTCTCTAAAGATACAAAATAAGAGTAATACTAGAACAGAGGCTCTACTCAAAATTAGTTTCAATAATGATAACTCATTCTAGGATCTTCACCAGGGAAAAAAATATAGTCGAAGTACCAAAACATGATATGCTCAATAGGCATCATAGGCCAACTAATCATAATTAATGTAAAAATATAATAGAGTGGGAATCTATTAAAATAAGGGCAAAAAAGAGGGTCAAAATGGAAATAAAAGGCTATGCTAAGTAGAGACAAGACTCATAAGTAAACAAAGAGCATAAAATAAGTACCTTGCTATAACATAACTAGACCACTATAAGCCTAGAAGGTGCAACACACTAAGAACAAAACCCAATAGACCCCCCATAAGGATGGTGGGTTCAAACAAGAAGTAATGTTAGTATAAAACCAAGTACAATAGTAATAAATGTGAAATCGAGCCAAGATGTATGATAAGTGTTCATTCCCCTTCCAACCATAACCATAAATCATACTGGACTCAAACTAAAGTCCCAACTAGAGATACGTAATAATGAATACAGATTCAAATCAGAACTAATAAACAACAAAAATAACATACCCAATATATTCCCACATAGTGGTGTTTGGGGAGGGCAAATTGTACGTAGACCATACCACCACTCAGGTGAAGTAGATAGTTTTTTTTTGATAGACCCATGGCTCAGGAAATAAGAACTAATAACCAATAATCATTAATACCTGGTGTCGAACTCAAATCAAAACTAAGAGATATTAGTCAGTAATACTAGGTGCTAGACTCAAACCAGAACTAAAAGTGCAACAAGTAGTAATAATCCAAGGTTCTAATTTAACCAAGCTTAGAAGACCGAATTTCATTAAAGATACGTAAAGTTTCAATTATTAAATAAAAAATTATGATTTAAGGCAAAAAACTAACATTCCAAGGATACCAACATCACCGAACATAATATAGTGATCAGACTAATCCAATCCTAATAATCAGTATCTTAAAGAAACTTTTATGACCATTTATATCTAAAAATGGTTCTATCCTAAAGTAACCTATTTTAAAAGGAGCGGTAAAGCTAACTACAAGTCCCCCTGAGCCTAACCTAAGGCAAGAAGCTACCCAAGCCTAGATGATGACTTCTAAATTCTATCCCAAGGGCCCCTGAGTAAGCTTAACTAAGTTCTAAAGGAGAAACAACTACCAATTTAAGGAAACTAGGACAAAATTCATCCTAAATCCATAACTGACTAAAATTATTAGGAATTTCATAGATGACTATTCGAGGAATAAAAACCCATGAATAATGAGCTAAATACTACACCAATACAATAAGAGATAATAGTGTAAAGAAATGTAAGCCTAGCCTACCCGACGACATTGAAAACACTTAAAATCCTTTACATCAAAGATTTTATATTTTTATAAGTCTCTAACCACTATCACTCCATAAGAAATAATAATCTAGGCATCAACAAGAGAAAAACAATGCCCATATTGCAAATTTACACTCTGGGTTAGAATTTGGGCTGAAAATTGCTTGTGGGTCCTGCTTGCAAAACTAGAAAATAGAATCCCAAACTATGTCCCTCAGGAAATAATGATCTTATGATAAATAATTAAGAACCATTATCTCACTAATTGAGCCCCAAAATAGCACCAACACCAACGCTAATATAGAAGAAATTTCATGAAATTAATTTGAGAAATAGCCAAAAACTTATGAAGAAATCAATGGATAAAGACTACATCAATGACTCCCATATAATCACAGCTCCAATTCAGTGTTTCATTCTATTTTTGAGCTCCCACTATCAATATTGGTATTACAATGAGAAAAACAAAGCTAAAAAATAAAGGGAGAACTATTTATATTTCTAGGGGTTCTTTCATTGCAATTGTGTAACCGCTTGGCTGCAATCATAGGACCCCATTGACAAGACCAACACAATCATGGTAACCTATCCACATGATCATAATGCATAAGATGGACTAGTCCCACAACCCTCCTTCATTGTAGTTGAGAGCCTTAACTTCACGATAATAATAAGCAAGGTTCATAAAACCTTATAATTATAAAGGTCTTCATCAAGACAGTGATGAAGGACTTGGGCCTATACTATGTGTTGATGCACCAACAACTCTAGATGAGTTAAATCTTTAGGCAGATTATTGGGATTCATTCAAAACCTATGTATGAAAATGAACTATGCTACCCTACCAAATTCAACATTCTAGAATCAATGGAGCTATATAAATTTCCAATATAGATTGTTTTGACAAAAAGTAGGTCCCACACCCCAAATTCCATTTCTTTCTATTTATCAACTAATAACCTAAACAGTGCTAAAAATCCCCAAGACCCATGCCAAGGGTCTCTATAGCCTAAAATAATTGTTCTAGAGCTAATAAAACTATTAAAATCGTCATCTGAGGTCGTTTATCTAAAGTTTAGCCCGAGACCATTTTCTCAACTTCAAAATCCCTAAAATAGGAAAATTGGTAGAAAAACTAAACAAAACTTCTCAATAACTAAATTTTCAATCTCAACAAGTCATAAATGTGTTGAGGAAGCTATAAAAGAGCTCTAAATACAAAAAAACATAAAAAACAAAAAATAACTAGGATGGTCATTACTTTTTATGGTGTGAACTTGTTGATTCCTAAATGGAAAAGCTATATAGGTTATACATACCCTTTTAGCTATCAAAAAGGGATTTGATTATTCTTAAAAGATCTTATTAAATTACAAGTTGACTATTTTAGTGTTGGGTAATATTGATTGAATAAATAGGATTGTAATGCACTAAGTCATGAAAGGTAAACTTAAAGGAAGTCAGTGATTAGTGATTCATTTTAGAATTCCCTTTATGATAAATTTATGTGTACCCATATATTTGAATAGGCCGGAGACCTCGTAATTGGTGCGTGTATAAGGAACGAGGAAAATATTAAAACTAATGATGTATTAATGACCTTGTATCCATTTGTGAGGTGTAATAAGAACTGGGTGGGTCAATTATAGCCATCTTAGTTTAGTAAGTTTCCAGGTATATATTGAATGACTGTGAGAAACTTGCAAAAGAGTGATAACATGTAACTTGGATTGATGTAGTTAACTGATTGTTTATATGTTCAAGTTTGATCTTAGATTTTTATATTATGTTTATGTAATTTAACCCTAGTAAGTCGATGATGCCTACTATTTATGTGTGTTTGTACTGATACTACTCTTGTTATACCCTTTTTAGGTATAGTTTATGTGTGTTTGTACTGATACTACTCTTGTTATATCCTTTTTAGGTATAGTTTGGTTGCAGGATCAATTGAGGTTCCCTTTATGATGCAATAACTATTCATCAATAGAATTTTCTCATCATACTCCGATGGTGGAAGTTTAGTCATGGTTGTACCTTTTTCATTAGAAGCTCTTATACTTGTCTAGACTAGGTCCTCAAGATGATGTCTCATTTATCAATATTTTTATAAAGATTGTAATTTTGTTATAAGAAATTTTATGATTAACTAGAATTAGTTTTAATGACTTTAGCATATTAATTAGATTGGTTGTAAGGGTTATCCTATTCTGACATACTCCGCGACGCACTACTTGCCTGAATGACGATGTTTAAAGACTGAAACTTAAAATCACCATAACTTCTTACTCGATTGTCGGATTTAGGCAAATTTTTTATCGTTGGAAAGCTAATTGAATTTCCTACACAATGGCAAGCTCTAATATAAAAATTACTGAGTATTCTAAAAATTTTATTTAGGATAACCCATGTACTGAGGGTTAATCTAGGCTAGGGAAATACGGGGTACTACAGTATCTCAAGATACCATCATCACTAATCTCAAAAGCTATTCATCAATATAGGATCCAACACCTGATCCTTCTTCACCTCAGTGCAAAGAGATGTCTTTGCCACCTCTTGCACAAACACACCACCATCCTCAGAATCTAAGAGACGAACTCCAAAATTAGCCAAATAGTTAATATCCTTAACTGAGTCCTGCTTATATTTATCCACATAGGATAAATTCCTAATAGATAACCTGCTAAGAGCATCAACAAATGTGTTACCCTTTCCTGGGTGATAGTGGAGACTTATGTCATAGTCCTTGAGCAACTCAAGCCATATCCTTTCCCTAAGATTCAACTCCTTTAGGGTGAATACATATTGAAGGCTCTTATGATCTAAATAAATATCAACATGGACCCTATATAGATAATGTCACCAAATTTTCAATGCAAACACCACAGCTAGTAACTCTAAATCATGAGTTGGATAATTCCTCTAATGAAATTTCAACTTCTTAGAAGCATATGCTACCACCTTGTCATGCTGCATTAACACTCAACCGTCCCACAAGGTACACATCACAATAAACCACGAAGCCATCAACACCCTTGGGTAGGGTCAAAACCAGAGTAGAAGCCAATTTATCTTTCAGCTTCTCAAAACTCCTCTCGCAAGCATCAGACCACAAAAACTTCACCTTCTTCTGAGTTAACTTAGTCAAAGGTGCAACAATCGATGAAAAGCTCTCAAAAAACCTCCTATAATAACCAGCTAAACCCAAGAAGCTCCAAATATCAGTTGGAGTCATGAGTCTAGGCAACTTCTTAACAACCACAACTATCTGTGGATCTACCGTGATCCCTTCTCTAGAAATAACATGACCTATAAAAGTAACAATATTCAACCAAAATTCGCACTTTGAAAATATAACATACAATCGCTGATCTTTTAGGGTCCGCAACACAATACAGAGGTAATTTGAATGATACACCTCACTCTTCGAATATACCAAAATATCATCTATAAACACAATCATGAAGAAATCCAAAAACTAACGGAATACCCGATTCAAGAGATCCATAAATGCTCCAGGGCATTGGTCAACCGAAAAGATATGACTTAGAACTCAAAATGTCCATACCGGACATGGAAGGCAGTCTTTGGGATATCCTCCTCCCTAATAATTAAATGATGAAACCCGACCGAAGGTTAATATTAAAGAATTACCTAGTACCCTGAAGTTGGTCAAAGAAGTCATCAATCCTAGAAAGAGGGTACATATTCTTCACCATCGCCTTATTCAACTGGCGGTAATAAATATACACCTGAAGAGAACCATCCTTGTTATGCATGAAAAGAACATGAGCACCCCACAGAGACACACTAGGGAAGATAAAATCCTTGTCAAGAAGATCTTTCAACTGCTCTTTAAGTTCCTTCAATTCAGCTGGAGCCATTCTATAAGAAGGGATAGAGATACGATGAATGTTTGGATAAAGATTGATCCCAAACTCAATTTCCCTATCGGGAGAGACGCCAAAAAGATCATCAGGGAAAACCTCAGGAAATTCACTAAACACAGGAATGGATTGTAAAAAAGGACCCTCCGAGTTAGAATCTTTAACCCAGAATAAATGATAAAGACACTCCTTGGAAATCAATTTCCTGGATCTAAGATGTTATATTACCATTCGCTTAGCCACTAGGGAACTCCCTTCCCACTTGATGACTGACCCATTAGGGAATTTGAAGATGACCTTACGAGTTTGAAAGTCTAAAGAAGAATAACATGAATGTAACTAATTTATCAACAAGATGACATCAAAATCTAGCATGTCTAATTCAATCAAATCCACCAAAGTCTCCCTACCACCAACAAATACTACACAAACCCTATTAGCCCTTTTAGTAACCATCGAGTCACCTACTGGGGTAGAAATAAAAAAGGGGTCCGAAATACACTCAGGACTGAAACCAAAATACACAGCCACAAATAATGTCACATAATAAAAGGTAGACCCCAAATAAATTAAATAATACAAATCATGAGAGAAGAGTTTTAACATACCCGTGACAACATCAGGAGATGCCTTAGACTTCTGACGGGTATTAAAGAGCGTAAAGGCATTTCCAACTAGTCTCGATACAAAAAGTGGCACCCTTTGGTGAAGGATCTAATGACATGGAGCTCAGAACCTTATTAGCCTTGGTAGCGTCCTTTTCCCTAGGGCAGTCCTTCAACATTTTTCCCGACTGGACATAATTAAAACACTGGTTCCTCCCCTCATCATAAAAACTATAATATAATTGATCACAAAGTCTGCAAGGAGGATATGATGGAGCTAACTGGCCCCATGGGCCCGAAATTGGGCACTTTGTTCCCTAAAGCCATTACTAAAAAAACAACAATCTCCATAGTTCTTCAGATAAGGTGCACTAGCCATGAATAGGCACCAGAGTTGCTCCACTTTTTATTAGACAACTTCCCACCATCTTTACCACTCTGCATCTGACATTTACCCTTGTTTGAATACCAAAACTTCTTACTCTGCCTCTCCCACCACCTTTGATTGCTTGTTCTTTTCCTCTTCAACCTATTGCAATACACCACCAGTCAAGAGATATCCATATCCCTATTTAACAAGGCATCCTTGCTCACCAAAATCAATTCTTGAGATTAACGAAAAGTGAATTACTCATTCTAGCCCTCATGCTAGACACTAGCACAGGAGTATATCGCGTCAATTGCTAGAATTTCAAGGTATATTCCTTCACCGTTATCCTGCCTTGCTTTAAATTCTGACACTCCTCAATTTTTTCCTCCCCCAACTTCTACGGAAAGAAGTGATCCAAAAAGGTACTAGAGAAATCATCCCACAAAGCAGACTCAACATAATCACCCCTAGGCTACTCTCACTCGTTATACCATTGGTACGCTACATCCTTAACTGATAAGAAACGAATTCAGCACTCTCTACATTAATAGCACGAATAACCTAAAAGATTTTCTCTATCTCATGTATAAAACTTGAGGATCCTCCTCAACCTTAGTACCAATGAAAGTTGGAGGGCTCAACCTCATAAACTGGCCAACTCTAGTAGCCTCAAATGAACTCCTAATAGTACTAGCATAACCTATCTGGTGTGACTGATGTCACAAACTGGGTCAATAAATGGTATGATTTCACTAACTGGAGAAGGATGAGTGGAGATAGATGGAACTTCATGGGGAAATTACAAGAAGCGACCCTTGACCGGGTCTGTACCCCATAAGTTGGATGGGATCTGCCCATATTGTCCTTAAGGGGGACATATGACTTTTTATGAGCTTCAGATCATCTAAGAGGCATGATCTGAAAGGTGACAAAATGAGAGTTAGAGATATCCAAGACCTTAGAATCTATAGACTAAAAATAAGACAACAAGAAAGAAAACATTCCTAAATGCCTCGTAGCCTTCCCTTTATAAGTGTGGCATGCTGAACACCCATAAAAAGACTCTACTTGATACGGTTTGTGGACACCCAATTGACCATGAACCTAGTCTATGATGCTAATTTTGTCACAACCCAAACCAGGGCCAAGACGTGACAGGCATCTTAAGTCTATAGAGGACTGGAGACCCACACCCTTATCCTAATCTAGCAGAATCAAGTACACCTAGTAGTAGATGAATTCCAAAATAAAATAAGATATGATAAGAAGGCTCAAATAATTTATGATAGATCAATATCCAACAACCACTAACAAATAACCAACCATAATACCCATGTCCACAGTAATGTCCAACAAAGCCTCTCACAAAACCAAAGATAGTCTAGTCGGGGCATGCCACTGACCAATCCATAAATAAATCCAAACGAATGAGCAAATACATAAGGAAACCCAAAGCATGAAATGGGATCTTTCAAAACATGGAAAATCACCACTTCAGTCTAACTCACGAGCTATCTCCCGATCACCTAGTCACTGTGCAGAGAGAGTTGGAGTATGGCCAGTTCCTGCATCATATAGGGATACAATGTCTGAAGATTGTTAACGATTAGAGAGCTAGCATATATCTCAGGGATTAAGTATAAAATAATACCATGAACCATAATATAGAAACCACTAAAACAAGTGCACAATATCATATGCAATTTATACATATATATATATATATATTACATGCTGAGAAAGGAAATATGCTTTAGCATGAACTTTAAAAAAATTTAACCTAGACCGTGTAGCTTGACCATCCTAAATCGACACCCAGGGGCTATATGGGTTCATCTCCCCTGCTGAAAGGGACCCAGTGCGTGTTAGCCGCATAAACCGAAGAAAGCCCAAGGAAAGCTAGAGACATTAAGACAACTAGCCATCCCAAAATATATATCAAGTGTGACTCATGATGCACACGACCATCAAAACCAAACCTGACATAAAAAATATGAGTTTCCTTTATCAGTCTCCTTGGGACATCCACCTTCACGACTTAGCTACACAACCCTCTTTAAGCCCATATTAAAACATTTAACATATAATATAATCATTACATTAAGGAGTCAAACATTAAGGTATCATTAATGGTATAGTCATACCGACTACAACTTGCAAGCAAAGTCATTAGACAACTCTTTAGGGATTATTTCGTATCCTCAACTCCATTATAAAATCAACTTAGGGGATTCCATTGTACCCCACAAGGTTTTCAAAACCATCCTTAACCATTTTTCCATTTATGCAATACATTAGTTTCAAAGAGAATATCCAAACCAAATGTAATTCATATTCCAAAACCAATTATGAAAGTGGGTCGAGGTTATTATCATTTCCTTACCAAAGCCAATTATTTAGGGAATGCATTATACCTATAAATTCATTCACCATTACTATGCACCCCAATGAGTGTACAAACCAAAAATTCATGCATAATAAATCAATAGAAACCATGGAAAAATATTCAAATAATTTATATCCAAAACCCTCAATCCATAGTTCAAAACCCATCATCAAAACCATGAATAATAAACCAATTTTCATGGAATTAATTAAATAAAAGTATAGGGAAAGAGTTACATACCTTAGACAGAGAAAAAATGGAAAGTAATTAGATTCGTGAAACCCAAAAGATGAATGTATGATGAATTCCTAAGGCTCTCTTGGGGTTTTGAGTTTTAGAGTGGAATTGGGGATTCTTAATCTCTTAAAACTGAAAGGAATAGGCTATATAATGCTTAAGGGTCATAAATAGGTGAAAGGACCCTAATACCCATCATCCCAAGTAAATAAAACAAAATTGCCTGGATTTTACATAGGGGCGTGGCACAAACCTTATGACAGAGGCTAACCTCTGTGGCTCAGACCCTAACACAGAGATTATCCACTGTGCCAAGAACCCTATCATGGAGATTATCCTTCGTGACATGGGGATATGGCAGAGGCTCACTACCTTCGTGGTCCAAAACCACTCCAAACTTCATCCAAAAATTTTGAAACTCTCCCAAGACACCCAATTCATATGCCTAAATGCAATTTAAGTTAAAAATTAATGTTTTAAATATGGGAGGGCCAAAAATAAATTGCTCAAACTTTAGAGGGTGTTACACCTTCTATGCTAATCATGGCATACCTAAAGTAGCTAAAGTTACTGTCTTTACAAAACAACCCAAAATTGCTTGATAAGGAGTGAACTAATCCATTCCAAAGTTAATATCAAAATAAGTAATAGCTAGAACGATCAAGTCTACCTAGGTCTCACGCCCTGCATATATCACTACACGTGACTGGTACACTCAATTCACAAGTAAACAATTTCCTACAGAGAAAGAAAAACAAATAAGCATAGCAAGAGTCTCCCATAAAGCATTAAAATTGGTAGAAAAATATGCAGACACATAAGAGAATATAGACTATAGGTCAAGTAACACAAAAGTAGAATGATGACAAATTGGGACAATACCCATGATACATTCATCATAGGCCTCTTCCTCAGGTCTCTCTAGAATCACATAACACTAACCAGACCCACTTAGATTGAGCAACCCCATATTCACTACCATGAGCTCCCTAATTTCTACCTAGAGCACCTCTAGAACCATCCGTTCCACCTTATAAACCACCTTTAACTATAGCCAGAGTAGTAAGTCAAAGATGATGTTAGGAACCCTATTGGGATGGACCCAATGCATGCTGAGGGTATCACATAATGACCAGGATCATGGAATAATAAACACACCTAACTACCTAAAATATGCTGAGAGGGCCCAAACTTACTAGAATGCCCTTCATACCCTAAAGAACCAGGACAATAATTTCTACCCTATGACCAGGCCTCTGGCTACCTGAAGCCTCAAAAACTAAAGATCTATTAATCAAACCCTACAAAGCTTCCTGAACTAGTCTTCCATAATATCCATGAAAACCTCTACTAGATAAATCCCTACCTCGGGATGAGTGAACACTGAAATTAGCCTATCAGCATATCCTCTTAATACCACTACCTTGAGTACTTTAACAAATTAACTCAATCATCTTAGCATGCCTTATGATGATTTAGGAAGAACCACTTATAACCATAAGTTGAGCTATTGCAGACTAATAATTACCTGTAAAACTAATAATTGCAGTGTCATATCTTTAAAGTGAATGAAAATATGCCTTATACTTAGAAATAGTTGTAGAGCCCTGCTCCAAGTGATAAGACTCATCTCTTATCTAATCTTGAAGACTATAAGGCATAAATCTCTCTAGAAAAGCATCTAAAAAATTAGGCCTATGTCAAAGTAAGAGAACCCAATGATCTAAAATGAAAAATAGACCTCTACCGTTGCCTAGACACGTTAATAAACTGGTAGGTAGTATAGGCAACACCATGGGACTCAACAGATCCAAGGTTATACAACCTCTTCTAGCAATAAGCATAAACTTATAAGATTCCTCACTAATAGCAACATTAAATATCAGAATAGACAACCAAATAAATCTCTTAAATCTCTTATGATCATCAGAAAACATCATAAGTCTAGAATACCTACCTTGGGAATGACATCCAAATGGTCCAATAGGAAAATTAACAAATATTGAACATTGACATAGTAATGGAACCCTGAGGGTTTTGAGCTGGTCTTGTATCCTCTGTCTAATAATGTTCCTTATCATAATCAATCTTAGGTGTAAAAGATTCTGCACTAGCTCATACTCTAGTTGGAGCATCTTGTCACACTCGACCTCTACCTCTGAATCGACCATGGTCCCTACCTTACCCCCTAACAAGGGTTCAAACAACAGTTTTTGGCTCACTAGCTATAACAACTTTGGATCTAGTCCTCATTATTTTCTTAGAAAGTAATGGAATACAAATTTAAAATATTAGGTATGAATAACACACACAATAAGTAATCAAATTAGGGAATCTTTTCTTAAAGATATCCTAAAGCCTATCGAAGATAGATATAGATGTTATTGTACCAATCAACAAGACTCTACTAGAAATCTTTCCCTTTTACTTATAAGACTGGTGAACTTAGCGCTTGATACAAATTTGTTACAACCCAAATATTGAGTTCATGATAGAACCTACTTATCCCAATCTTGGGTAGGCAAGCCCAACAGAAATAAAACTACAAAAAATGAATTTAATGAATCTAACAACAAGACTTTATAATAAAGTCAAGCCATATATATAAAGGTAGAAAAAAATCAAAAACTAAAATAATACAACTATAATTCAAGAATCTATTGTCATGAGTAATGAGCACTAATACAGAGATAGGAATTCAAAATACATGAATAAATCTTGGATAAGAAAATAAAGACAAGATAAGATAGGAGGGAGTCTATAATATGTCTCAAATGCTAGAACTCTCCGATACTCTTAATCAGTCTCTAACAACATAAGTCAGCCACCACAAGTTGCACTCGTACTGGGATCTTCCATGAAAGGGAATAAAAGTAGGAGTAAGTATGGTCAACTTATACCCAGTAAGTATCATAGGCTGACTGAGCAGCACAATAAACCAAACAGATAAATAATACTATAAGCATGCTTCTATCTCCATACAGAAAAGTTCCCACATAGAAGCACACACCATATCTTTAAACATATATACAAGTATAGTATCTATATAAAACAACTACACATGAATATATATATCTGAAGAATTTAAAACATAACATAATCACATAAATAAAAGTACAAATAATGCAATATAACTCAATACAATGGGATGATAGTGGGATGGCAATTATATGAGCAACCTCATAGGCCATTGCATAAACCCGTACACACTTTCCAAGAAAAAGATTTAAGAACAGGACCCATGGACATATACTTCCACAATCTCAATCAACATTGCTAGTAAAGACCTTAGTCAAGGGTTTTACAAAGTGTCCCTATCAATCTTGCTAACAAAGACCTCAACCAAGGGTTTTATAAAATTAGTATGTCTCAGTAGTACCAATATTATGAATATAATAAAATAAATGAGGATATACACTCATAAAAAACAGTATGAAGATAATAATCAATTTAATAATTGTATAAATAAGCTCAAAATCTATTCAATATGTAAATAATTCATGATGTAAGCCTTTGCATGACACCACTAAAATAAATAGTTATGTAAGATATCTATAATATCAATCCAAGCCCCTCTCTCATGTATCACTATAATGATTGAGGAATATATTGCTTAAATAAGGACTATAAATCAATCTAAGCCCCTAATCAAACATCATAATGTTAATAGGGCATATAAATGTGCAGAGAAGGCTTATAATATCAAGTCACTTCCCCATATAGGCGTCATAAAAAATATAGTCTCTCAAGTTAACACTAAAATACATATAAGCCCTCACACGAGCAATAAAATAATAATAACAATCCCAAAACATGATCTTAGACTAAGTTCCCAACCCATAGTATTCTTTATATGAAATTTAACTTCCTAGTCCAGTCTAAAGAAAGTTAAGCCGTAACCTACTTGAAATGATGAAATCCAAACCTAGATCCTTCAACATAGAGCCTTTACTTTATGAGAAATTTTTGAATGAACTAAATCTATTAGCTACATAATCTATATGTTAAAAGGAGTCCAATGATACCTATATTACCTATATTTGTTTTGAGTCCAAAAATTGGCTCAAAATTTAAAAAGGTAAATAATTTTTTTTATCCAAGAATCATGTTTCCTATATCAAAAGGAGTCTAAATCTAATAACCCAACATAAAATGAGCTAAAATTGAAATTGAAATCAAGGAACCTAATTTTATAGTTTATAGGGTGAAAACCCCAAAATTCAAGTTTGAAATCAAAGTTTTATAGTTGTTTTGAAGATGAAATCGATAGAAAAAGATGAAATCGATAGAAAAAGATGAAATAGAAGTTTAGAAATTACCCAAGAAAGATTAATGAAAAGCCCCTTGAAATTATCAAAAACTGAATTCCCAAAGTCTAATAATGGTGAATATGAGGTTTTGGGTGAGAAACATGATTCTAAAACTGTGCAGGTATAAAATGCTCTTCGCAAATTCCAACCTCATATTGCAAATGTGAAAACCGACCTGACCTAAGTCCTATAATCATATTCAGTCCTTAGAAATCTCAAAGAAGACTAACCTAGAATTGAACTATTTAACCCTTTGCAAACTCAGTCATAACCCTGCAATCACAATGAATGATGGAAGTTACCCCTCGAAAATGCATCCCCACTACTGTGTTCATGATGAACAATATTTTCCTTCTTTACGAATATGACTTGAGGACTATGAATGAAAATAAGTTTTTTGTGGCACCAAGTAGAGCAAACAAGCATTTGCACAAGGTTGAAATGTCTCTAAACTGATCCTCAAGATTCGTTTTGGACCACACAAATTTTGACCATGTTTTCTACTAATCTAATTTAGATGTTTTGAAGTCAATAGAACTATTAGAGTTTAAAAGGACATCATTTAAAATAATTTCACCTCCATGACCTGTTTTATTCTTATTGTAACTAGTTTTCATCTAAGTACTCAAAATGCAATATAAAGGCTCATGACCCAAACTAACTATGCTTCTCACCAAAAATTGACATTTCATATCTAATGGCACTGACTAAATCACCATCTAATGTTCGGATCACAAAATATTGACCAAGTCAAACTAGCCACTTTAAAAGCCTTTAAGGACCTCAATCTCACTCAAATTATTCGCAAACATTTTGGGGACCATTCCAACCAATCCCATAACTCATAAATAGCATATAGCAACTACAAGGAAGGTAAGATACTCAAAACATAGGAAAATCTTAAAATCAAAACTACGGTTATTACATTAGCCACCACTAAAACACAAGCTCTTTCTCAAATGAAAAATAAAATAAAGTACCTGAAGTGGTAAAGAGATGGAGGTATCTATGGCTCGAATTATACATAACCTCCTACATATCCTCTTTAATTTGATAATGTATCCTCTAGACCTTTACTGAATTAACATGTTTAGAACTCAACTTTAAGTCTATCTATCTAGGATGGAAATAGGCTCTCCTCAAATGGCAAGTCATAGTCTAATACAATCGAATCCCACCCGATAATATGCTAATTGTGAGGATGTTATCTTTTTAATATAGAAACATAAGATATCATATGAACTGCTGACAAGTGTGAAGGCAAAGCTTCCCTATGCGCCACATCTTTAAACTTCTCAAGAATCTTAAAATGGCCAATAAACCTCAGACTAGGCTTTTCTTTCTTTCCAAATATTATCACACCTTTCATGGGTGAAACCTTCAACAAATCTTGCTCTACAACCATGATGGCAATATCACAGACTTGACGGTTGACAAAACTCTTTTGCCTACTCTGGGTACTAGCAGACTCTGGTGGAGCAATATCACTTAATTTATCAAATCTCTCAACCAGTTTGTGCCCCAAGTTCTAACCTTAAATGAATCAAACCATCTCATGGGGGATCTATACCTTCACCTATACAAAGCCACAAAAGGCTCTATCTAAATGCTTAAATATTAGCTGTTGTTGTATGAAAACTATGCTAAGGTCAAGAACTAGTCCTAATGGCCACCGAAATCAAAGAAACATACTCGAAACAAGTCCTATAACACCTGAATGATCCTCTTAGACTGATCATCAGTCTAGGGATGAAAAACGGTGCTCAAATCAGATGAGTACCCAACTCACACTGCATAAAACACCAAAACTTTAAGGTAAACTGAGTACCTCTATTGAAAATAATGTATATAGGTACACCATGAAATCAAACCACCTTTATGATATACTTTTGGCCAACTTCTCTGCATTGTAATTTGCCTTTATAGGTACAAAATATGTTGATTTGGTCAATCTATCCACAATCACCCAAATAGAATCAAACTTCCCCAACCCACTTCCACTCGAGAATGGGCATCCTCTATATTATACCATTCATTTTCTAATACTCATACTTCACTTGCTTGCAATTCAAATAATTGGCCACAAAATCCACAATGTCTTTCTTCATACCGCCCCACCAATAGTTTTATTTTAAATCTTAGTACATCTTATCCACTCTTGGATAGATAAAGTACCTCAAATAATGAGCTTCCTCTAAGATCAATCTAACCCAATAACCAAATCTCATCATACAAGTATGACTATTAATCCTCAAAATACCCTTGGGATAGAGATGTCATCTTTGCCTCGACACTCAATACTTTATTAAAAATTACACTCAATCTCTCATCATCAAACTAATGATCTTAAATTTTCTCTATAAATGAATACCTAGCCTCAATAGAGGCCAAAATATGCTTGGGTGCTGAATATAAAGAATAACCAACTAGTTAGATAAAGACAGAACCTCTAAGGCTAAAAAACTCTTGAGTCTAAAGAAGAGTCAAACTCTCCATACTTGCTTCCCCAGATCAAGGAATCAACTACCATAGTAGCATTTCCTGGATTATAAAGAATAGTGAGATCTAATACTTAAGAAACTCATGACAATAATATTATCTCATATCAAGATCTTGCTTGGTGAAGAAGTGTTGAAGACTACGATGATTAGAGTAAATCTCAAAACTGACTGCATATAAGTAGTGTCGCATTAACTTCAATGCAAAATAACCACAATTAACTTCAATTCATGGGTAGGTTAATTCTTCTCATGAAACTTCAAATGTCTAGAAGTGTAGGCAATTACCTTACCCTCATGTATCAACACACCACTTAAGTAAATAATAAAAGTATTACCAAATATATTGAAACTCATGCCCTCTTTAGGAAATGCCAAGATAGAAGTTGAGGTCAACAATCACTTAATATTTTGAAATCTCTCCTCACAAGCATCCGACCACTAAAAAACTATCTTCTTCTAAGTAAAATTAGTCAATAAAACTGCAATAGAAGAGAAACTAAAATGACCCAAACTAGGGCCTTATCGTAATGAGCATCTCAAGTCCAACAAGGACCGGAGACCGCCCCCAATACCCAATCCAATTAACCAACATATACCCTGAGTTGGATGAACTCCAAACATATAACAATATAGAGTAATTCAAAATATAATGAATTTGGGATAAGTCTATATCCGAGACCAACCCAACCAAGTCAAACAGTCTAAAACAAACCAACAACCATAACATAATCATTCTATTCCATAACATACCCAAGTCCACAATTTGTCCATACAAAGCCTCCAAAATACAACAAGAATATTCAGTCGGGATATGCCCCCCACCATAGACAAAGTCAATATCTAAGTCTAAACCAATAAATATATTAGGAAACTCAAATCAAGAAATGGAGCCTTTCGAAGTATGGAAGCTCATCATTTTAAGTTAACACAAGTTGTCCTTGAATCTAAGTCATTGAATAGGAGATGTGATAGTATGACCAGTCTCTGCATCATGTGGGGATACAACATACAAAGATGGTTAATGGTTTGAGTTCTAGAATGTAACTCAAGGATAGGGATAATATAATGCTAACAGTTCAAAACTAATCAACCAATGCACATAACTTATTCAATAAATGTATAAACATATATACTATGTCAGGATAGGGAAAAAGATTATCATGAACTATGAAAACATTAACCTGGGATATGTAATATAACCGTCATATATCAAGGCTCCCATGGGATATATAGGTCTAACTCTTCCCTAGATAAAAGGTCCCCAGTGCGTGTTGCTGCACGAACTAGAGAATATCCATAAGTGTATATGCATATATGGGGGACTCGAACCTCCCGACATAATAAAGGTGACTTAAGTACCAATACATGTATTATACGGGACTCGAACCTCCCATTCATATATTTATTTAGCGGACTCAAACCAACCGATCACATAGACAGCCGCACCGACTAGCACGGTTTCCAGTGATAGTCATTTGGACTTCAACTTTCATGGCCCAGCTATACATCCCACTTTATAGCCCAATTAAAACATCCATTAAACATACAAAACCATTAAATCAATTACTTACTACGGCATCTCGTTGTTATCATCATACCAATACCACTTGCAAGTGTACCACATGTCATTACAATTATTAATCAATTGATTATTTGGGACTCGAATGCATTGTCTAACAAAGAAACTAATTCAATTCAGTGTGTTGGGACTCAAACCCATTTAGCCAATTAAACCACCAAGGTTACGTTTCAAATCATTGTATAGCCAATGAGGCCTTCATAAAATCAATTACCAATGATTCATAATTCTTTAGCCAATGTCTTAGTTCAAAACATAATTCAACATATGACTAATTTGTTTTCTTAGAAATTTTCATAAATACATTGAGGGCATACCATTACCAAGACCAAAACTAATGTAAAAGCCATCAATTTTAGGGTTATCCATCAACCAATTGTTAAACCAAAATAACCAAGCACCCACATGTGCAAAACCATCATTAAAACATGTATATTCATAATTTAAACAAAGAGTAAACAATACTCAACAATATGTAATAAAACCCTCAATATTGGTTTTTAAAACCGCCATTAATGATTCATAAACTAAGATTTAAACACATGATTTTCGTGAACTAACAACGAGGGAAGAGTCACATGCATTATTCATGAAGATTCATAAAATGATCTTGAATCTTGAACCTCTAGATGAACACCTTGTAGAAACCCTAATCCAATCTTCAAGAGTGTTTAGAGAGGATTTTAAGAGTGCTTTTATCCTTCAACGTGTGTTATGAGAGGCCAAAAAATGCTATAAAACATGGGTTCTTAAGTCTTTTGGGGTGGGAAATGTATGGAATACCCTCAACTTAAAATCTATAAAATAAACGTAGGTGGGTATAGTTTGGACACCTCACTCGTATCTAATCATACAAGTGGTACCCCTAACTCGTACCCTAGGTAGAAAGTTGGACTACCATTCTGTCAAACATACGAGTTCATGGACTAACTCGTATCAACATCATACGAATTATACCCTATAGTCGTACCCTAGGCAAGACATGATCAAGATACTATAATGATTAACGTAAGATTAGCTCTACTCACATGTACCATCTTCTTACAATTTGTATGGTGTCTAGTCATACCTTGGACAGTAAATAACCTAGAACACACTATGAAATATACAACTTGGTCTTCTGAGTCATACCTATATTATACGACTAATAAGATTAAGTTGTATGATGGCTAGAGAGTTCAAAGCCCAGGAAATTTCCAAGGGTCAAACTTGGGGTGTTTCAAAAACTCTACATAAGGAATCAACAATAGCCTGGAAACCTAACTAATCTCTAAATATTGCTAGGAGAAGTAGGTTTAGCCCAATCACCAACTGCAACTATCTTATCTAGATCAACCATAATATCATACTTGGTCACTACATGACCCAAGAAGAAAATTTAATTGAAGCATCTTGGGTTTTTGTCCATAGAAAAATTTCTTGAGTTTTGGCTTCTGGACATCATACGACTAGGGGGTACTAGTCGTATATGGGGTATGGTTGGTAGGATCTTGGTCGTATGAGAACTAGTGTGGTTTGTATTAGTTTTTTTCTAAGGTATGAATAGAATCCTTACTTGTTATTTGTTAAGGTACGAGTTATATATGTCTAGGTCGTATGATGCCTTGTGTCTAGTCTAGTGCATTCTGTCAAGGGTAAGATTTGTGGGGTACTACTTATATATTAAGATACAAGTTGGTCCATGTGTGGTCGTATGGTTGTCAGTATAGGGGTCCAAGGTGAGACCCAAGGTATGAGTTAGGGTACCACTCTTACCCTAGGGTACAGTTTGGGGAAGATGGTCGCACCTTCCTGCGGGGATTTGTACAGTTTAAGTTAGGGGTAATCTAGATATTTCCCATCTTAACCTATTATGACCCCATGATTTATATCACTCTTGGGACATAATTTAACTTAATATTCTAATCTTAAACACTTATAAACTCTCTCAAATTCTCTCAAGGCTCTTGGGTTAAGCAAGAGCTACGGTTTCCTTGAAGGTGGTTAATTGAGGATCATAGGGGTGACTTCTTCTCATATTCTTTGTAATCTAAGGCATGCTACTCCTCCCTTATTGCTAGATTCAACTAAAATCATATTTTATGACTTGTTTTCATGGAATGAATGTTGTATGGTTTTGGGTTTTCTAATATATGTTGGGGGTTTTGGTTATAATGGTTCGTTATGGTTTTCCCATGTCTATTACTTATGGTTTTTATATTATTATGGTGGTTTGAACATTTGGTTTCATGAGAATGGTTAATTGGTACTTGGTTTTGGCTTTGGAAATACTATGCCCCAACATGTTTGATAAAATGACTATGAGAATGTTTTGGTTAAATGGATGGACTTTCATTGAACTAGTGCATGGAATAACTTTGTAACAGAACCCTAAATGGTTTAAATGGGTTAAATGGTTTAGAATGGTTAAATGGAAAGGTATTGGTGGTTATGGTTTGTATAATTGAAAGCCTTGTAGGGTATAAGGGAATCCCCTAAGCAAACATAATAATGATCACTTATGGGGTACATGGGATTCCCCCAAGTCAACTTAATAATGTAATCTATGGGTACAAGTGAATACCTTCTTCATAAAAAAGATGGCTAAGGAAATTGCTTGCTATCTATAGTCGGTATGATGATACCACTACTTATAGCCTTTTTTAATAATAAATAGAATTATGGTTTGATAGTGTGGGAATGGGTTTAAATGGGCAATAGTGGCGGGGTGTGATAGCTAACCATAAAGGTGTGAGTCCAATGGACGGACACTAGAAACTCATGTTTGCCAACATGAGGATTTCTCATAACGACCATATATGATACTTATAGGGTATACGGGAATCCTCTAAGTATACTTGTACATATGTATTATAGAGAGCGAAGGGTACTCATGAATCCCCTACTCCTATGGTATCTCCGGTTCATGCAGCTACACGCATTGGTGTCCGTTCAAGGGGTTACATTGGACCGATATTGCCTTGGGTTGTTCTAGGATGGTTAAGCTGCACATACCCAGGTTAATGGTTTTAAAGATATGCTAAACCCGATTCCCTTTTCCAAAATGGTTATATATATGTATGTATGTATGTATATGTATGTATGTATGTATGGTTGTGATTACATATGGTTGGTTTACTTGGTTTTAAAGGTTGACATTATTTTATCCTTATCTTGAGTACATGCTAGCGATCACCCGCTTACCCGTCTTCAAGCGATTATATCCCCTCATGATGCAGGAATCGGTCATTCTACTCCTCCTCCTTAGTGATCAGATTTGGGATCAGCTCGGTTGGATTGAAGGCGTGCTCTTTCATATTTCGGATGGCTCCATTTCATATCATGGATGCTTTGACATATTTTGATTATTTCATAGATATTGGTTTTGGCTATGGTTGAGGGCATGTCCCAGCTGAATATTATTGTTTTACTTTTGGTTAGAGGCTTTGTGGAACTACTCTAGGTCGGTATGGACAGTGTCGGCAGTGGTGTCAGTCTTAGTATTAGTATTGGTATTGGGGATGATTCCGTTTGACTGTATTTATGATTGTTCCTGCCTTTTATGTTATGAACTCATATTTGGTTATTGTTTCGATTTTGGTATGGTTATTGATTGGGTATTGGATAGTTGGACTTTCTTTGTTGGTAATGGTTATAGATCTATTCCAGAGTCTAGAATTATACAAAAGCACTATCTTGTTATATGTTCGGGATTCATCCAACTCAGGGTACGTGTTTGGTGATTGGGTTGGGTAATGGGGGATGTCCCCAGTCCTGGTTGGACTTAGGATGCCCATTATGACAAGGCCCCAGTTCCGATCGTGTCGAGAATCCAACCAAATCCGAACTTGGAGAACTTGAGATACAACTTCTCATCTCCTAATCTCTGAAGTACAGTCCTCAAATATTGCACATGGTCGACCTTATTCTTGGAATAAACCTAGCTATCATTGATGAATATGATCACAAAGGAATCATGATATAGCTGAAATGCTCTATTCATCAACTCCTTGAATACGACTGGGGAATTAGTCAACCCAAAAGACAAGACCAAGAACTTATAATGACTATACTACATTTGAAAAGCTATCTTCAAAACATCAGAAACTCCAATACTCAACTGATGGTAGACAAAAGTGATGTCAATCTTTGAAGACATCAAGACACCCTAATGCTGGTCAAATAAATCATAAATATGAGGATGAGGATACTTGATCTTAGTCATTACTTCATTTAATTATTGATAGTCAATACATATAGGCATAAATCCATCCTTTTACTTCATAAATAAGATAAGATTACCCTAGGAAACACTAGTCTAATGAAACCCTTACCCACCATATCTTGTCATTTCTCCTTAAATTTCTTTAACTTGGCTAGGTCCATCCTATAAGGAGGAATGAAAATGGATTTGGTTCAAACTAAACATCAATGACAAAATCAATATTCTAATCTGGAGGCATACTAGGTAATTCTATAGGAATCACATCCTAGAATTCTCTAACAACTTGAATTGAATCCAATAGAGGTAGGAAAGCAACACTAGTATTGTCAGTATAAGCTAAATAGGAAAGAAACCCCTTTTCTATCATGCGACAAGTATTTAGAAATATAATAACCACCTTTGGGCATGAACTAGGAGTACCTTTCCATGCTAATCTTGGTATACCTAGAGTAAATAAAGTATGGATTAGGCAAAACAATCCAAAACTGTATAATAAGGAGCTAACCAATCCAAGCCTAAGATAACATCGAGATCAACCATATCTAGGATGGTTAAGTCTACCCAGGTCTCATGCCCTATAAAGGTCACTACACATGATCGATACACCAAATTCACCACTAAAGAATGGCCTATAGGGATAGAAACATGAATAGTCATAGAAAGAGGATCCCATACAATATCAAAATTGGTAGAAAAATATGTACACACATAGAAGAGTATTGACACAAAGTCAACTAACACATAAGTATAATGATGGAAAACTAGAATGATACATGTGATAACTACATTAGAGGTCTTTACCTCAGGTCTCCGAAAAATAGCATAACACTAATCACGCTTGCACCTAGAATGAACAACCCCACATCTACTACTATAAGCTACCTGAGCTCTACTCCAAGAACCTCAAGAACCACCCTTGCAGACCTATGAACCACTCTAATTATAGCTATAGGTGCATGACAAAGCTAAAGATAAGAACATTAATTGGCAGGACCTATTGCACGCCAAGGGCAATCTCTCACATAATGACTAGGATCATGATATACAAAACACTCTCTACTATATAAAATATGCTAAGAGGGCCTAGAAATACCAGAACACCCTTCATACTCAAAGAAATATAATAGGAACCTCTACCAATATGACTTGACCTCTGGCTACCTAATGCCTCAGAAACTGCAGGCTTACTACCCAAACCTTACAATTTTTTTTGAATAGGGCTTCCATGATAGCCATGAGAACTTTTTTAAAGCAATCCCAACCTCGGGATGAATGATCTAAAATCACCTTATTGGCATACCCTTTTAGCAGCACTACCCTGAGTACTCTAATAAATCATTTTAATTATCTTGGCATGCTCCGTGATGCTCGATAAAGAATTTCTCAAAACCATAAGTTGAATTATCGCTAACTGATAATCATCTAGGAAAGCTACTTAACAAACTTCCTAATCCTCTCAAGCTCAATAGAGATACTAGCATGTATCATACTCTATAATAGTTATGTATACCTTCTCCAAGTGATCAAACTCATCTCATATCTAATCCCTCAGACTATAAGGCACAAATTTATGAAAAAAAGCCTAAAAAAACTTAGCCCATGTCAAATTAATAGAACCACTGGTATACAACTAGCTAGAGACCTCCACTTCCTAGCCATATCAATCAACTTGTAAAAAATATAAGTAACACCATGGGACTCAAAATATCCAAATAATGCAACCTCTTTTGGCAAACAAGTAAAAACTCATAAGCATCCTCATAAATAACACCACTAAAATTTAGAGGATCCAACTAATTAAATCTTTCAAATCTATTCTGATCATCAGAAGACATCACAGGACTAAAAATAATAGGAGGAACAATAAGTCAACATGTGGGGGTAAACAGTAGCAGACTGTACCATTAAAGTCAAAAAACCACATGTAGGAGCTTGCTCTGGTGGCTAAAAACCTCCTGAAGTTATAGAACCACCCAGTGACTCAATAGAAATTCTGTCTGGAAATTCTATCCAAATTTCCCAATAGATAAATTAATAAACTTTGCAACACTGAGGTAGTAACAAGACCCCTAGGGGCCTTAGCTGGTCTCACATCTTCTATCTGATAATCATCCTCATTATAATCAATCATAGGCTTAGGAGAGATTACTTTAGATATTCTCTAGCTGGATTATCTCCTCATTCCAAGACTTTACCACTGGGTCAGCCACAACCCTTTCCATATCCCCTGACTAGGACTCTAATAGTGGGTGCTGGATTACCATCCCCAATAACTGTTGATCTAATCTTCACCATCTGCATAGAGAAAAATGGAATACAAGTTTAGAATATTAGGTATGAATAACACAAATGATAAGTAATCAAATTAGATAAGTTTACTTAAAGATATCTTATAGCCTCTCAAAGATAGATATGGACATTAGTATATCAATCCATGGGACTTTAATAAACGTTCTTCTATTTTATACATGAGACCGGTGAACCCTATCACTCTGATACCAATTTGTCATGATCTAAAAATCAAGGTAATAATGTCACCTAACCATTCACACCTTGGGTAGGTTAGCCCAACACCAAAACAAATAGAAATGCAGAAAAAGAAATAAAATAATCCTACAATGAGACTTTACAACAAAGTCAAGACACATATATATAAGGATAGAATAAAATCAAAAACTAGAATAATACAACTATAACCCCAGAATTTAGTTTCATGAGTAAAGAGAGCTAATACAAACATAGGAATTTGAATTACATGAATCTATCTCTAATAAAAAAATACAAGAAAAGATAAGAAGTAGTCTAGAATATGCCCCACATACTGGAACTCATCAGTACTCTAAGTTAGTCTCTAACAACATAAGTCATCCGCCATGTGTCAAACTTATATTGGAATCTACACTAAAAAGGAACAAAAATAGGAGTGAGAATGGTCCAATTGTACTCAGTTTGTATCATCGACCATTTGAACAAAGCATAAAACAAAACATATAAAGAATACTATGAGAATGCTTCCACCAATATATTAAAAAGTTCCCAAATAATAGCTCATACTATCTCCTAACAATTCTACAAGTATAATAACTATATAAAAAGTAAACATGAATATATAAGAAGAATTTAACATACAACACAAACACGTATATAAAAGTACAAATAAAGAAGTACAATGGGATAATTGAGGGTTAATAATTAAATGAGACATCTCATGGTGACCATTGCATGAACATGTACACATTTTATAAGATAAATCTTCTAGGATAAAACCTATATGGGGTTTGCAACCCATATAATCTCACAATCTCAATCTACCTTGCCGGCAAGGACCTCAGTCAAGGAACTTAAGAAGTATCTTAATCAACCTTGTTGGAAAAAACCTCAACCAAGGGTTTTATAAAATATATATGTCTATGTAGTACCAGTCTCGTGATTATGAATGAATAAAATAAGGATAAGTATGAAGACTATAATCAATTTAATAATAGTATAAACAAGCTCATATCTACTCAATATGTCTATAATTCATGATATAAGACTTTACATGGCACCACTAAAATAAATAGTTATGTGAGACATTTATAATATCAAACTAAGACCCTTTATCAGGCACTACTATAATGATAGAGATATATAATGCTCAAGTAAGGTCGATAATATAAATATAAGTCCCTACTCAGGAATCATAATAATACTTGGATATAAATGTATAAATAATGCCTATAATATTAAGTCAAGTCCGCACATGGGCATCACAATAAATGTAGTCTCTCATTATATATTAATATGCATATAAAATCCCATATGAGCAACACAATAATAATAAAACTTCCAAAACAAGAGCTTCTAACTAAGTCCCTAGCCTATAACATGCCTTACATCTAAGTTGGCTAAATATAAAGAAGCATGGAGAAAAATCAGATACACCAATCAGTGGTAGATAAAAGGACTATATACATACTGCAAATAGCTCATGATACT
The DNA here is from genome assembly GCA_030864215.1 of Capsicum pubescens. Taxonomy (NCBI): domain Eukaryota; kingdom Viridiplantae; phylum Streptophyta; class Magnoliopsida; order Solanales; family Solanaceae; genus Capsicum; species Capsicum pubescens. The sequence goes on from CM061548.1 coordinate 217,260,618, forward strand.
GACCCTATAGCATTGGTGGAGATACCAATAGTTATGCAGACAGATGACTCACTAATGGAATTAGGAGATATTGAATCCCTCAATAAATCTTTAATGTTATAATAACTCATAAAGTGGATATAGATTGGAAGATACAAAAAGAAAAAAATGATGGAGATGAATTGCATACAGTAAATAAAGACCATATTTTCAAGGATACAGACCTATTCCCCAGATTAATCAAAGAAGCTAAATTAGTAAGAAAAGGGAGAAAGCAAGGTTATGTATATGATTCAATGCCTATTAGAGTCAACCAAAGAGGAATGCAGGGTCTTATCAGTCTAAAAAATAATCAAGTTTTTTATTTGGAACATTAGGTTAGTAAAGTCATAAAATGCATTTCAAAGAGTACAAATGCTTCACTAATATTATAAGTTTGCTTTTGTGGATTTACTTGAGCCTTGTCAGCATTATAGAAATATAAAAAAATACAAAAACAAACTAATAATGTAGAAAGCTAAACACAATAGAAATGGTCAAAATTGGATATTTATAGATCAGTGGTATGATGTCGCAATTATAAGTTGTATCGATTAGAGATTATCTTCAAAACTATAGAATTCAGGCATTGGTTACTATATTTATACCCTTTTTATTAAAAATATTATAGTATTCTTAGGATAGATTTGTGGAATTGTCTCTAAACTATTGCTTAGGGATGAGCCAACTATAGAATCACTGGTGGAAATTTTAATGTGGTATTGAATGGTGAAGAAAAGATAGGAGGCCTGCCTATCTAAGATTCTAATATTAATGACTTTAGATCTTTTATTGAATCATGTAATCATTCTCAAATGTCTTTTAAGGAAAACTGGTTTGCTTGGTCAAATAGCAGGGCAAGAGATGATTGTATCTTTGAAAGTTTTGATAGAGTGCTCTTCAATACTGAATTCTCAGGCCGGTTTATTCCTTTAGAGGAGGAACACTTACCCAAAATAGGTAAGACCATTCACCATTATTAGCTTAATACTTTACTAATTCTCTTAAATTTGGGATTCTAATGGGTCTTTTAAGGAAATTATGATGTTGAATTGGGATACATATTACTCTTCCAACCCCTTTCTGAATTTTAAGAAGAAGATTAAAAAGGTTTTATCTATGTGGAGTAGATAGACGTATGGAGATATTTTTTAGCAACTACCTATCAAAGAGGTTATTTACAGAATTAAGAAGAAATTATTTGATGAAGACCTTTCTTCAAAAATTAGAATATTGATGCAATTGGCCAAGGATAAGTACAATAAATACCTTGCTCTGGAAGAATCATATTGGAAGAAAAAATGGTTATTATTAGTTTGACAATGGTGATAAAAACACAAGATCCTTTCGTAGTGTTGTAAAAGGCAGGAGGTAGATGGTAAAGTTGAATAACATTCAAGAGAATTAAGGGACAAGTTATAAGATGAAGGGGATATTGCTAATATTGTAACATATTTCTATAGAAGCAATTCATATAAAAAGAGATACTACATCCTTTTCCTTATCATACCACATCCTTAAACTGGTTAATAATGATGAAAATGATAAATTATGTAGAATTCAAGATCACAATAAGCTAAAAAAGGTTATTTTCAACCTCAAGAGTGAGAGTACTTGTGGTCCCAATGGCCTATCAGGTAAATTTTACCAAATTTATTGGATTATTATTGGGCCAGATATTGTGAGAATGGTACATGAGTTTTTTTAGAGGAAATTCTTTACATAAATTGATTACTCATACTAATTTGGTTCTTATTCCTAAGAAAGCTCTCGTTTAGACTTTATCACATCCAAGACCTGTAAGTTTGAGTAATTAAAATTTGATCAGGGATTATTCATGATAGAATTGAAGAATTAGTACCAAAAATTATCTCTACTAATTTGTCAGGGTTTGTTAAAGGTAGAAGTATAATTGAAAATATATTATTAATAAAGAACTAGTCACAAATATTGGTAAAATAGAGAAGTCAACTAATGTGGTACTCAAGCTTGATATGGCCAAATCATATGATAGAGTCTCATGGTTCTTTCTTATGAAGGAATTAAGAATTATGAGGTTCTAAGAGTAATTTATGGATATAGAATGGAGGTTTGTTGTAAGCAATTATTTTTTAGTATTGATAAGTAGAAAATCCCATGAATTTTTTCATTCTAATAGGGGTGTAAAGGAAGGGGATCCATTGTCCCTTACTATAATATTCTCTCTTATAAAGTATAGACTAAAGGTTTAAACTCTTTATTTATGAATGATCTTTTTGTAGAAATGGGATGCCTAAGTAAAGCTCAAATCTAAACCATCTGGCATATGCTGATGATACTATAATTTTCTTTTTTGGTTATGAAATATCATTACAGATGATTATGGAGATTCTAAAGGAGTATAAAAGACAACCAGGGCAAAAAATTCATACTATGAAGAGCCTATTTTACATACATAAAAATACTGCAAGGAACACCTCTTATATAAGAAGGCTTTGCTCTTGGAAAAGAAGGCTTAACAAAAGAAAATGAAAAACTTGTTGGCTCATGAGTTTCTTGGACTCAAGGTAGGTTAGGCTTACTTGTAGTTAGATTAAGCTTGATTGTAGTATAATTGTTGATATCTTGTGAGATTGGAAGGGGCTTAGATGATAAATGGTTGAGTGGTGATAATTGGGATTAGTTGGTTCTTATAGGTTATTGGACTAGCAAGGTGTGATGCTTGACTCTTTGCCTAGAACCTTGGAAAGTCTACTTGTAGTCTTATGAATAGTATGATAATAATCTAGTTTCTCTAATAGATGAGAATGAAGTTTCTCCCTAACCTTAGGAGTATGTTGATATTGGTAGTGCTTAGTTAGGAAATGACCTCTGTGTTGGATTGACTTAGGAGAAATACTTAAAGAAAATTTCCCCAATGGGCTTAGTAAGGATTGATAAGGCCTTATGATATGATTTATATAACTTAGCCTAATTTTAGTAGATATTAGACTTGTGATAGTGGACCTTGGCATTCTTGGAATTTAAGAGACGGACTTGATCCACCTTAAGCTTGAACTATGAAATACCTTAGAGACCTAGATACTAGATGAATGTTTAAATTATGTTGTTGAGATTATTAATGGTTAAACCTCAGTTGTTGGGTTATACATGTGGATAATGGTTGGTTAATATGTATACTTGATGGATTATCTAGTGGTCATGAGATGGATAGCCTTGGGAAAGTGATGATTATATATTCAATATGGATACTCATGCTCATGTTTATGCTCATGTTATGTGGTAATGCTTAATAGTAAAGTAGGATAATATATGTTCTCTTACATCCTTATTACTCTATTATTGTGAGTTTGAATTTGATTATTGATTTGGCTATGTAAGTGTATGTATGTTGTTGCCTTGAGAAATATGAAATGGAATGATGATGCCTAGTCAATTTAGAAGATGTGTTGATGTGATGATAATACCCGGTGAATCTGGAAGAGGTAATGATATATGATGTTGCCTGGTGAATCCGAAGGATATGTTGATGTTATGATATTGCCCAGTGAATCCGGAGTATATGTTGATGTGATGTTGATACCCAGTAAATCCAGAAGAGGTGTTGATATTGTAATGATACCCAGTGAATTCAGAGGATATGTTGATACTTAGTGAATCCGGAAGAGGTAAAGATGTTACGATGCCGTGTGGGGAAATTTACACAAATGCATTAATACTTGTGAGGTTGCGACGTATGGGGACAAACCGCTTATGTACATGGGACATAATGTCCCCATTGGTAAATGGTTATTCATTCATTGTCCGTATTCACTAAATGAGAGATGTGACCCTTGTTGACCCTAATTGGTAACTAGAAGTAACTTATGCCTATTAATAGGTTAAGGCTAATTGGTATATGAAACCTTGTGTAGAACAAAAGACTTACCTAAAAAATCTATTCGACTTGGAATAATGGTTATGTTATGGAATTTTGCCTAGTTAAGTGGCTGTAACATCCCGAGTCTGTACCCCGAACACTATACGGTGCTCATAATCCTGAAGGACCACAAGCTAACCCATGATTGGTACCTGCTATAGTAACTAACTAATAAATACTGTAATTATGCAGAAATAGGTGGAAAAATTTCCATAAGGTTCAAATCTATAAATAAATCTGAATGTGGTATCAAAATACCAAAACTGAATAGAAGTATTGAAAAACTGAACAACTATCTGAAAATACTCTAGTCTAAAAAAGCCTCTAACTGTCTAAACTGTGGAGTTGATGGGAAATCCCCCAACTAACTCCATCTACTAAAATAAAACTAAAGTACTGTAAATAATAAGCATATCCTCGAACTATGAGGACTTACCACTACTCTCAAAGTTGAGAATCTAAACTGCTAAGGGTGCTTTGGATCCAGTGCGTCTGAACCTATGAAATAAGTCATCATAGCTCAAAGAAAAGCATGCATCAGTACTTAGAATGTACTGGTATACTCAGTGAGGTAGGCTGAATACATGGGTTCATATGCATGCACAATAATAACTGAATAACATGAGTATGACTGAGTAAGAGTACATGCATAAATACATAGACTGTAACTGAGATCGTGCTAATACTAAGTACTGAATTGAAATACTAATAATCGATATCTGAGTTTGTGAATACTATATTACTGATTATCTGAATAACTATATTTGATAGTTCTGAATACTGTGGAACCATACTGAGTTTTGTACTGAGCTGAGTGACTATATCTGATAGGCCTGGATCTATAGAACTAAACTAAGTTCTATTCAGAGACTGAGACTGGAACTGAGACTGTGGGAGGTAATCATCTAACCGACATGCCCCTTCTCTACCTGATTTGGGGTCCAACCTGTAACCCCAATTGAAGGATGTCAATACTATGCCACGGGTAAGGACAAGCTATGAGTTAACCCTTTCCTAATAGAAAGATCTTCCGTCAACCCTCGCTGATAGAAAAAACTCAAATGAGATATATCAACCCTAGTCTCATAGGGAAATATCTCAACCTATGCTGTCTACTTAGTTTTGGAACACAAGGATTGCTTCTAAGGATCACACCCTCTACTGGTAGGTGAGTCCCCATCCTTGGGTTTACTTGGTGCTGAATCCTACTCCCAACTGAATAGACACTGAACTGATTTCTAGTCTGTACTAGGTTGGACTAAACGGTTACTGATATTACTGTTTAGCTGAACTGAACAAAGTTTACTGAGTTCCGTTGACTGATAGAATACTATTGAATGAGTTTACTGTGGTCTGAACTGAATACTGAACTAGACTGGACTAGTACTGAGTCTATTGAGTTTTCCTGAGTCCTGTAACTGACTGAGAGTACTACTGATCATGTCATGACTAATACTATTCTATGACTGACCATGGCTCTAGGTAATCAGCTAAATTGTCTGGTACAAGTAACCCTAGGACTCGACAGCATAAATTAAGATACATGGCATAACATGAAACATGTAAACTATGAACTTGATCATCATTCATTCATTGGGGCATTTTGACAAACACTTGTATGATATAACTTGTACATAAGCTAACTTGACATGATTTCATTCTCTTAATAGTTCACATGGATAATATATCAAGCACTCAGGGAGCATAGTATATGCACATAGTGTTGAACAACATGTGAGCATTATAATTCATCTCTAATTTCAAAAGTCAAGGGTTTATCATGGATTCCCATGAATCTACACCACATAATGATCAATTTCACATGATATATATATATATCTAATCATGAATCAGGAACTTAATCCAAATAGCAATCATGGATACACTTTAATTCCAACCATGGAAATCATAAAATCAATTACTTGAAGTTCAAAAGAGATTTTGGACTCCAAGGGGGGAAGGAACCCTTGGATGAACACTTCATATACCTTTCCTGAAGAATTTCTGAAAGCTTATGGTTGAATCTTGAATTCTTGATTTGAAATTAGATCTTCTAGGGTTTTATTCTTGAGCAAATTTGAGAAAGAATGACTATTTTCTCTATAGGGAGTTTAATTTCATGTTTTGGGGGATGAGGGTCGAGGGAAAAACACCTAAATACCCCCAAGAATGCAGTCTTTTAATGACTGGAAATTGGGTTACCAATGCGCAGGTCAACGCGGTGCGTTAATGGCATCGATGCGATAGATAACACATAGCTCCATGTTTGCATTGATTCACTCGAATTGGATGCTGGTAGCTGGGTAAAATAAAAATCAATGTGATAGTCAATGTGGCACGCCAATAATGCATTGATTCACTATTTTAGGATTTCAAAGGAGCTTTAAACGATTTTTGAAAAATCTTAAACTTGTTTGCAAACACCTACGGACATTCCTAATCATGAATCAACCTAAACATCAATATTTAATGGATGTAAAGGTCGTAAAATAATATTTCCAACCTTCATAGGTTAAAATGACACTAAGTCTGAGTACCTAGCTAAAATATTCTAAGTCTGGGACCCCTTGACAAGCCTAAAAGACTGAATTATGCTTAGGATTTTGTGGGGTCTTACAGTGGCTTATGTGATAACTAGTTATTTCTAATAAATGACTATTACTTGAATACTAGAAGTCTAGTGAACTATTTGGTGGACCTTACTTTCTTAAAATATGAGAACTAGTCCTTAAGGTTATAACATGCTTAATGATAATAGGCTTAGTATTGCATGATGAATAACTAGGTTGATTTCTAATATGTAATGCCATGGTGGCTTAGTTCATGACTTCTATAAGAAGAGTGCTAACTAGAAAATGGCCTTGTGGTAGGTGAATAATTTATAGTAGTGGTAAGTTGTAGCTTTTCTCTATTTGATAGTTAGTAACTATAAGACTTATAACCTAGTGGCTCATGGAAATAGAGGTTAACTGGTTTAGACCTCACATGGAGTTTAGTTGCAAATTGGAGGATAAGTAATTACATAATTATACTATAACAATATTGGTTTTGTTGTGATTAAAATATGGTATGGATAATGACTGTGGACCTTGGTATAAGCCATGGCGGGGTTATGCTACCCGCGACTCTGGTTAATGGTTGAGTAGTTGTACTTTCACATATTATTAGTTGAACTTTTGGTGTACTCTCTGGTGGTAGGGATGATGTTATGAGTTCTTGTATTGTATTCCTTGTTGTACTCTCCAATTCTATGGGACACCATGATGAGTACTTTGTTGTGTTTTTTTTGGGTACTTCCTGATGGTATGGGACGTTGTGGTAAGTTCTTGTTCTTTGTTTTATAAAGATGGTTGGTGATGATTATGGTAGAAAAATACTTGTTATTGTACATGTGACTTTATGCTTCCAAAATGATACTCAGTTAGTATGGCAATTGCAGAGTATATTGATATAATATGTCAAACTATTGCCTTAGTAGTATAGATATTGTAATAGTGATATTGGAGGAGATTTAGGTTCGATCCTATACCTTGAATTTAAGTTATTGTCTTACTTTATATCGTATTTATATTACAATTTAGCTCAGTCAGTCGATGATGCCTACTGAGTACCCGTGTTTTGGTACTCATACTACACTTTTGTACGTTTTTAGTGAAGACCCAGGTTCTAGTTGTCGTCATTGAATTAGCTCATGTCGTATTGACTATTTGGAGAAAGGGTGAGCCCTTGGAGTTTGAGTTGCCCTCTTTCTCTTTTATCTTTATTTGTCTTTGCTTTGGAGACAAATGTATGAGACTATCTTAGATAGTTTAGACTTTGATATTGTAAGTTCCTACTGTCAAATTTAGAAGCTCTTGTATTAATACTATCAGGTCATGGTGTTTGAATATCAGTTATCTTTAGTTGGGAAACAATATTGTTTATATATTGAATCCTTATATAGGGTCCATAGTGGGCGTTCTTACCAAAGTAACCCATTATGTTAGGTCTTTGTTAAGGTATCGGCTTACCTACCGATGAGATGTGGTAGGTTTCATCATTACTCAGAAATCGGGTCATGACAAATTATTATCAGAGCCTAGTTTTCACTGATATTATTGGTACAAAAGAAAGTGTCTAATAGAGTCCCATGGATCAGAATGTTGACGTCTGTTTCTTATATTCGGGAGGCTTTGAGACATTCTTAGGAGTCCTTTACTTATTTCACTCATATCGTGCTAAGAGTGGAGTTGATGTTCCTCCTATTTTGGCTATTTTTCATTCGACAGTTGTTCAACAAGTTGTTACCCAGCCTGCTATGTTTGCTGAGGAGCATAAGACACTGGGTAGGTTCTTGAGGTTGGCTCCACCAAGATTTCTTGGTGCTCCTGGAGAGAATGCATTTGAGTTTTTGACTGCTTGTGAGGATAGGCTTCTTGGGTTAGACCTTGTTGAGACTCGTGGTGTGGACTACACTATATTTCAGTTGGACTTGTCTGCTAGACACTGATGAAAGGGTTTTATGAGTTCTAGAATAGTTGTATCTTTCGCTATCTTTTAGGTTTAGTTCTCCGAGATATTCTTAGAGAAGTTTATGCTGCATAGCCTCAAAGATTATTTGAGAGTTCAATTCTCTAGGTTGGAGCAGGGTTCTATGACAATTGCTATGTATGAAGCTCATTTCCATGAGTTGGCCAGACATGCGACTTCTATATTGGATACTGAGTATGAGAGAGTTTGATGCTTTGTGAAAGGATTGAGACTTCTTATTTGGATGGCTACTTAGAGTTTTGTTGCTGCTGGTAGGACCTTTGCTAGGGTTGATAACATTCTAGAGTGATAGAGGACATACAATGCGTGGGCCGTAATAAGAGGCCTAAGTATCAGGAAAGATTTGGCGGGAGTCTTAGTAGTTCTCGATTCAGAGGTGGTATTCCTTATGCTGGACATCCTCTGTATCTATATTTTCAGCCTTAGGGTTAGATTAGTCGACCAGTGCAAGAAGCTCTTCAGGCAGCTGACAGGGATCAGTTTATTTCTAGTAGGCGCCCTAGTAGTGGTGGTGATTAGTTTGTGAGGGGTTTATCTATGGGCCATGTTAGGTGTGGTAGCTATGATGGATCAACCTAATTTGTGTTTTTTGGTTTGTCTCATGAGTCCTAATTTACTTGTGGACTTCTTGGTTATTTCTTTAGGGAGTGTCTTAGTCTAGGGCCGATGGTTGTTTCAACCCAGGGAGCTACTCTCATTAGGGAAGTTCATCCCTCAGGTAGAGGTGGTGCACGAGGTTGTAGAGGTGGTTACCAAGGTGCTCGAGATGGTACCCAGGCAGGCAGGGCAGGTGGTCGTTCAGGTGCCCAGCCAGGTGGCGAGCATGGTTAGTTGTATGCAGTACCTGTTAGGCCCAAGGCTGAGACTTTGGATGCAGTAGTCACAGGTGCAATTTTGGTATTTCGCAAGTCATCTCTTGCTTTATTTGATCTTGGGTCCACTTTTTCTTATATATCTGCTTATTATGCACCACGATTGGAGTTGTCCAGTAACTTATTATCCATTCCATTGCGTGTATCTACTCCCTTAAGTGATTCTTTAGTAGTGGATCGGGTATTCAGATCATGTGTCGTGATAGTTAGTGATGTTGATACTTATACTGGTCTTATTATTCTAGATATGTTGGATTTTGATTTGATTCCGGGCATGGACTGGTTATCCCACTATTATGAGGTCATGGATTATTTTGCCAAGACTGTTACCTTATTCATGCCTGGTGTACCCCCAGTCGTATAGTAGAGAGCGATTAGCCGTGAGCCAACGGGGATTATTTCTTATATTTGTGCTAGACGGCTTATTTAGAGGGGTTACGAGTCTTATCTCTCTTATCTATGTGATACTCGTGTAGAGAGTTCAATGCTTGACTTTGTTCCTATTGTGTGTGAGTTTTCAGATGTTTTTTTTGACGATGTGTCTGGTATCTCTCCTGACCATGAGATTGAGTTTGCTATTGACAAAAGCTTAGTACTCGACTTATTTCTATGGAACCTTATCATATGGCTTCTACAGAGCTTAAGGAGCTGAACTCTTAGCTCTAGGATCTTCTTGGCAAGGGGTTCATTAGACCGAGTGTGTCACCGAGGGGAGCCCCTATTTTGTTTGTAAAGAAGAAAGATAGTTCGTTGCGGATGTGTATTGACTATAGACATCTTAATAAGGTGATGGTGAAGAATTGTTATCCTATGCCTCGCATTGGTGATTTGTTTGATCAACTTCAGGGTTCAGTTGTATTCTCTAAAATAGATTTGAGGTCCGAATATCAGTAGTTGAGGATTTGGTCTGAGGACATCCCAAAAATAGCCTTTAGGACCCGTTATGGTCACTATGAGTTATTGGTGATATTTTTTGGGCTGAATAATGCCCCAGCTGCGTTTATGAACTTGATGAATCGTGTGTTCAGACCTTATTAGACTCCTTTGTTATAGTGTTCATTGATGATATCCTTGTGTATTCGAGGAGTAGTGAGGAGCATGTGCAATATTTGAGGATTGTGCTCCAGGTTTTGAGAGAGAATGTGCTTTTCATCAAGTTCTCCAACTGCGAGTTTTGGCTTGATTCAGCATCTTTTCTTGGACACGTGGTGTCCTAGGTGGGTATTATGGTAGACCCAACTAAGATTTTAGCAATTCGTGATTGGGCTACACCTACGTCTTTGACTGAGGTTCGCAGTTGTATCGGTTTGGCTAGTTATTATTGGCGCTTTGTTGAGAGCTTTGATACCTTATCAGCCCCTATGAGTAGATTGACCCAGAAAAAAGTTCCCTTCTGATGGTCTAAGGAGTCTGCGTTGATCTTTGAAAAGCTCAAGGATTGTCTTACTTCATCCCCAATATTAGCTCTTCCAGTTGAGGGCAAGGTATTTACTATGTTTTGTGATGCTTTCGGTGTTGTTCTTGGTTTTGTTTTGATGCAGCGGGGTTGCGTCATTGCCTATGCTTTTAGAAAGCTTAAGGTGCATGAGCGCAACTATCCCACTCATGATTTAAGTTGGCGTCAGTAGTTTTTGCGCTCAAGATTTAGAGGCATTACTTGTATGGGTGAGTTGTGAGATTTTCACCTACCATCGTAGTCTTCAGCATCTTATGACCTAGCAGGATCTTAATGCCCACCAACGTAGGTGGATGATATTGGTAAAAGACTATAATATATCTATCTTGTATCATCCGGGTAAGGTAAATATTCTGGAGGATGCCTTGAGTCAAAAGGTAGTGAGTATGGATAGTTTGCATTGTATTTCAGTTTCTAAGAGGCCCTTGGCACGAGATATCTAATCCTTAGCCAATTTGATGGTTCGCCTCAATTTCTCAGATCCTATGAGGATTTTGGATTGTATGGAGGTGAGGTCCTACCCTATTTGAGCAGATTTGTGATCGTCAATTTAAGGATAGTAAGGTTTGCCTTCTCCATAATCGGGTGGTGAGTGGTGAATTTGGGAGACACACCATGGACATAAAGGGTATCTTGAGATTTCAGGGTCAAATTTGTGTACCCCGACTTGATGACTTGATTCAGTTGATTCTACATGAGGCTCATAGTTCTAGATATTCTATTCATCCCAGTACAGTAAATATGTATGGAGATTTAAGTTTTTTCCACTGGTGGGACGGTATGAAGAAGGATGTGATGGACTTTGTATCTCTGTAACGCCCCAATTTTCTGAATCGAAATGCTACACGGTGCTCATGGCCCCGAGGGACCACAAGCTAACCCATGATTGATATCTGTACCTGTACACTGAATATACAATGTAATAATGCAGAAAACATGAACATGTAGGCCATAAGGTTCAACTGAATAAAGAATCTGTCTAAATATAATAGCCATATAGGTGAAAGATACCCAAAACAGCTGAAAACTGAATCAAATCTGAACATAAGTCTGAATACTGAATCTGAAAGCCTCTAAGTACTGTCTGAATAAGGATTTGAAGGAACATGTCTCCAACTAACTCCGTAAACTGATAACGGGCTAAAATAATAATGAATAAATCAAATCATATTGTCCTCGAATGAAGAGAAATCACTGAATCTCTGCGACTGGAAATGCTACTGCTACTGCTGATATGGAACTCGTGTATTTGAACCTATGGTGTAACATAAAAAGAAAGCACCATAGCGCAAATGCATCAGTACGAGAGAAGGTACTAAGTATACGAGTGAGGTAGGCTAAATATAAACAGGGCTTTCATGCATGAACAATGCTAACTGTCTGATTGAAATTCTGATAACATGGGCGACTGTATCTGACAATCCTGAATCTGATGGCACTATCTGAGTTTTTTACTGTAACTGAGTCTAACTATATCTGACAGTCCTGATATACTGAAATCTGAAGACCTATCTTAGTTCTTTTACTGAGACTGATTTTGAAACTGTGGGAGGTAGTTGTTTAACCAACATGCCCCAATAATGCATATAGCTAAGTTGGGGTCCAATCTCTGCCCTGACTGGAGGGGTGTCAATACCGCGCCATTGGTAAGGACATTTATGGGTGACCCTTAGCTGACAGGTATTTGAAAGGAGAATGGTGGGAACCCTAAACTGACATGTTAAGCCACCTCATCAACCCTAATCAGACAGGCTAAGATGTCTCAACCTACGCTGGCTACGTAGTTCTTGAACACAAGGATGACTGCTAAGAATCACACCCTAAACTGGTAGGTGAGTTCCCATCCTTGGGTTCAATCGGTGCTAACTTCTACTCCCATATGAAGAGACTAAATATGATTCAACTGACTATAAATGGACAGATTAACTGACTTCCATTGAGTGATGGAGATTTTTGAGGTTTCCTAAGTCACATGACTGACTGAGTTCTATAGATTATAGCTTGACTAAGATTATCGTGACAACAGGACATGGCTCTAGGCACACAACTATGTTTTTCAGGTACAAATACCCCCAGGACTCGATAGAAGGAAACTGACACACATGACATGACTTGATCATAAGATTTGAGTCCACAATTCATAATATCATAAGTTGGGGATATCATATTTCATATAGTTATTCAACATCTTAAACATTGTAGGGAATGCATGGATATATTTTGTGTACATATTGTATATCTCCATTATCTTACATGCTTCATACCACCACAATAGCAACACATGAAAAGCATGGAATTCATATTGAAGTATATAGCTAACATGGACTTGTCATTTAGACATCATAGAACCATACAAACATGAATTTCTAGCATACTAAGCATTTTATCAAACACCTTGCATGCATTCTTTAAGGCATAGGTGGGTTTCATACTTGCACCATATTAAACCACCTAAAGTTCATGGTTTTCCATTAACAAACATATATATTCCATGAAAACACCTTTAGACATCATATTGAAACTTAAACAACAATCGTCAACATGTACATACTCATATCACCACAAAAAGTTTACAAAATATTATTTAAAACATGGTTCTTGAGCTCTATGAATGGATTGGATCCACAGATGAACACTACGCATACCTTAAAAAGGAAACCTTGATGATTTGCTGGAGAGTTCTTGGATTGGGAAACTTAATTCTCGATTATCTTGGAAAAAGGCTTGAATCTTGGTTTTGAGAGATGAGTTTGATGGAAACCCTAATCTTGTGGTTAAGAGCGTAAGAAAGGGTTTTTGAGATGCTTAACTCTAGAAAAATGGAAAAAATTACGCCTCTTTTGGGTTATAAGTTGTGAAAAGTGAAGGAAATGACCAAAATACCCTTATGAAATAAATTCCCAGTTTCTGAAAAATCATAGCTGACGACCTTCGTGATATAGCATCACAAATGTGATAAGCTATCACAAATGTCATCACTTAGGAGCTGGTTTCTGCCTAAGGCTGATGACCTTCGTGTAGGGCATCACGAATGTGATAATCTATCACGAATGTCATCACATAAGAGCTGGTTTCTGCCTAAGGCTGACGACCTTCGTGATAGGGCGTCACAAATGTGAAAAGCTATCACGAATACCGTCACTTAGGAGCTGGTTTCTACCTAAGGCTGACGACCTTCGTGATAGGGCTTTACAAATATGATAATCTATCACGAATGTCGTCACTTAGGATCTGGTTTCTGCCTAAGGCTGTCGACCTTTGTGATAGGGCATCACAAATGTGATAAGCTATCACGAATGTCGTCACACTGTTACCAGCCTGACATACTGGAGTAAAATAGGAATAACTCTTTGCTTCGATATCGGATTTAGGAGAAATTGGTATCGTTGGAAAGATAATTCAATTATATATATGTTTATAGATCATGATATAAAAAATTCCAAGTATAATGAGAGATATTCTTGTTTGAAGTTGACTATACTAATATCCTTCTCAAGAATTTAATCGGTAAGGAATGTTTTGATTCGTCTGATAGCTAGGAGTTATTTGAAGCCTTAATATACATCTAACTTACTCATAAAACTATAAAAGAACCATGATGTACTATTCATGATCTTGGTACATGGCTCTAATACTGGTTTGGATTTTTTGGGGTATTATAATATCTCCCCCTTGGAAACATTCGCCTTCGAATGATGACTGCTTGAGAGGGGAGAAAAGATAAAATGATGCATACACTGATCATGCTCAACTGGCATATGATTTTAGGACTGAATTGAATTCTAAACTGAATATAGCTCAACTGAACATGTATATCTGATGCATGGCTGATAAGCTGAACTCATGAATGCATGATAAGCTATGCACTGATACTTGATAAAAATTTAATACTGGAATTTTGAACATGTAACTGAATAAGCTTAAGGAAAATGGTTACGTCGAGCTAAGTTTGAATTAGCGGAGAAAAGATGAGGGTACTTGGTTCGCATGTCTGCTTCTGCTTCCCAAGTAGCTCTCTCTATGGGCTGATTCCACCAAAGAACCTTGACTAGAGGGACTTCTTTGTTCCTTATCCTAAGAGTCTGATAGTCGAGGATTTTAACTGGAATCTCTTCATAAGAAAGTCTATTCTAAATATCAATGCTCTGAATAGGGACTACAACTGCTGGGTCACCTATTCACTTCTTGATCAAAGAGGCATGGAAGACTGGATGAACTGAGGCTAGATCTGAAGGCAATTCGAGCTCATAGGCTACTTTGCCGAAGCGACTGAGAATCCTGAAGGGACCGACATATCAGGGACTGAACTTTCCCTTCTTGCCAAATCTCTTCACTCCCTTCATGGGAGAGATCTTGAGATAGACATAGTCATCGACCTTGAATTCGAGATCCTTTCTACGAACATCCGCATAAGACTTCTGTCGGCTCTGAGCAGCCCGGAGTCTTTCTCTGATCAACTAAACTTTCTCTAAGGCATCAAATACTAAGTCAGTCCCTATGACTGTAGATTCACTAACTTTGAACCAACCGATCGGAGACCTACATCTCCTACCATAGAGAGCTTTGAATGGAGCCATCTGAATACTTGAGTGATAACTGTTGTTGTATGTGAACTCAATCAAAGGCAAGTGGTTATCCCAGCTTCCCTTGAAATCAATTACACATGCCCTTAGCATATCTTCTAGAGTCTGAATGGTCCTTTCTGCTTGACCATCTATCTGAGGATGAAACCCTGTACTGAGATGAACTTGGGTACCAAGACCCTTTTAGAATGCTTTCCAAAAGTGAGAGGTGAACTGGGTACCTCTATCTGATATGATAGATAGTGTAACACCATGTAATCTGACCAACTCCCTGATATAGAGTTTGGCATAATCCTCGGCTGAGTAAGAGGTACGAACTGGAAGAAAATGAGCTGACTTGGTCATTCTGTCTACAATGACCCAAACTAAATCATGCTGATGATGTGTTCTAGGAAAACCCATCACGAAGTCCATGTTCACTTCTTCCCACTTACAAGTAGGAATAGTTAACTCCTTTATGGAACCACTAGGTTTCTGATGCTCTGTCTTAACCTGCTGACATGTAGAGCACTTAGCCACAAACTCTGCAATGTCCCTCTTCATCCCACTCTACCAATAGATCTCCCGTAAGTTGTGGTACATATTAGTGGACCCTAGATGAATAGAGTATCATGCACCATTCGCTTCTGCAAGAATTCACTTCCTCAAGTCATCTACACCGAGAACACACAGATGACCCTGAAAACGAAGAACACCATCTCCCCCTTGGGAGAAAACCTCTACTTCCTGACTCTGAACTGACTCTTTTATATTGACAAGGCTAGGATTCCTGTATTGCTTCTCTTTCACCTCGAAAACTAGAGATGACTCTGAACTACTCTGAACACATACACCACCCTCTAAAGAGTCGACTAAGCAAACGCCTAGTCTGGTAAGCTGATGAATCTCCTGAGCTAATTTCTTCTTAATATCCTCAACATGGGAAACACTACCCATGGATAGTCTACTGAGTGCGTCGTCCACTACATTAGCCTTGCCAGGATTATAAAGGACACTCATTTCATAATCCTTTAAGAGCTCTAACCACCTTCTCCGATGAAGATTTAGATCTTTTTGGGAAAAGACATACTGAAGGCTCTTATGATCTGTGAAGACGTCTACATGAACACCGTATAGATAATGCCTCCAAATCTTTAAGGCAAAGACAACTGCTGCTAACTCAAGGTCATGAGTAGGATAATTCTTCTCATGGGGCTTTAACTGTATGGAGGCATACGCTATGACTCTACCATAATGCATGAGGACACAACCTAAACCTACTCTGGATGCATCAAAATATACTACGAATCCATAGGAACTATCGGGAAGTGATAAAATTGGAGCTGAGGTGAGTCGAGTCTTCAACTCTTGAAAACTCTTCTCATAAGGTTCTGACCACTGAAACTTGACCTTCTTGTGAGTCAATATGGACATAGGAGATGCAATAGAAGAAAATCCCTCGACAAACCATCGATAATAGACGGCCAAACTCAAGAAACTCCTGATATCAGGTGGAGAGACAGGGAGAGGCCAGTTTCTTACCGCTTCGGTTTTCTGAGGATTTACTCTAATGCCATCACCAGAAATAATGTGGCCAAGGAATGCTACTGATCTTAGCCAAAATTCACACTTACTGAACTTGGCGAACAACTGGTGATCCCTGAGAGTCTGAAGAACAATTATGAGATGGTCTGAATGATCACGCTCTGTGCGAGAATAGACCAGAATATCATGTATGAAGACTATGACGAATATGTCCAAGTACTGCTTGAACACCCGGTTCATCAACTCCATGAAAGCTGCAGGGGCATTTCTAAGACCAAAGGACATAACTAGAAATTCAAAGTGACCATACCGAGTATGAAAAACTATCTTTGGGATGTCACATTCTCTAACTCTGAGCTGATAATAGCCTGATCTGAGGTCTATCTTGGAGAAATAACGGGAACCCTGAAGTTGGTCAAACAAGTCATCTATTCTAGGCAGTGGATACCTGTTCTTGACCATGACTTTGTTGAGCTGACGATAATCAATAAACATTCTGAGAGAACCATATTTCTTGCGCACGAATAAGACTGGCGCACCCCATGGGGATACACTGGGCCTGATGAATCCCTCATCTAAGAGATTCTTCAACTGATCTTTCTGTTCCTTAAGTCCTACTGGTGCCATTCTGTATGGCAGAATAGAAATAGGATGAGTATCTGGGAGAAGGTCTATGACGAAGTCTATTTCCCTTTCGAGAGAAATGCTTGGAAGATCTTTGAAAAAGACATCTGAAGATTCATTAACCACTGGGACTGATTCAAGACTAGGAGATTCAGAACTGGAATCCTTAACATGCACGATATGATACACAGACCCCTTAGAAATCATTTTCCTTGCCCGAAGGTAGGAAATAAGCTGACCCCTAAAAGATGAAGTCTACCCTTCCACTCTAGGACGGGCTCATTCAGGAATTGATATTGAACTATCCTATTTCTACAGTCTACTATGGCATAGTAGGAATGAATCCAATCCATGCCGAGAATGACATCAAAATCAGTCATCTCTAACTCGACTAAATCTGCTGACGTGGATTTCTGAAATATCATAATTAGGCAGTTCCTGTATACCTGCCGAGCTATGATGGTTTTACCCACTGGGGTAGAGACTGAAAAGGGCTCTGCTAAAATTTCGAGACTGATTCCGAAATCGCCTGCTATGTATGGAGTGGCAAAAGACAAGGATGCACCTGGGTGTAGCAAAGAATAAACATGAACATGGAAAATATGTAACGTACCAGTAATGACATCAGGAGAATTTTCTTGATCTTGTCGGGTCTGAAGAGCATAGAGTCTATTTGGGTGTTGCCCACTAGTAGCATTGGAAGTGGCACCCTGCTGGTTTTGGTGACCGTATTGAGGTGTGGAACGATTCTGCTGACCCTGAGGGCCTGGCGGATGAAACTTCCTAATCCTGTGGCCTGGCTTACTACAACCAAAATAGACATCACTACCGGCTCTGCAAATACCCTTGTGGTTCTTACCATAAGTCTGAAAAAAAGGATTTGTTCGGGCACTACTAACACTGCCCTGAGATTTAAAGCCTGGTGCTCTGTCTCTATTTCCGTCCCTGAACTTCGGCACTAGGGCACTAGCGGAGGAAGGGGCCATAACTGCTGACTTAGGACGAAACTGCGAACGATTTCCTCTCTCTGATTTGGGCTGAGCATAACTGAAACTGCCTGATCTTGCTCTTTTGTCCTGCCTCACCCTAGTCTTAACCTTCTGCTCCTCTATCTGTTGAGCATGGGTTATTAGCCTGGATAGAGTCATATCACTATTCAGCATTGCAGACCTACACTCATTTACCATGCTATTATTCACCCCTGACACGAACTTGCTCATCTTAGCCCTATTGTCTGCAACTACATGAGGGGCCTATCTGGCTAGCTGAGTAAATCTAAGAGAATACTCTCTAACCATCAAATTTCCTGAGATTGATAAACTCAAGAAATTTGGCCTCTCTCAGCTCTTGGGGAAAGAATCTGTCTAAGAAAGTCGTGACAAATTCTTCCCACTCAATAGGACCTGCATCCTCTAACCTTTTTGCTAACCACTACTTGTACCAAGTGTGAGCAACATCCTGAAATTGGTATGCGGCTAACTCGGCACTCTGAGAAGAAGTGACTCCCATGATATCAATGACCTTCTGGACTTGGTCAATGAATTCCTGAGGATCCTCGCCTAGTTTAGACCCAAAGAAGGACGGAGGGTTCATTCGGGTGAAGTCCCGAATCCTAGATGCTGCTGAATTGGCCACTGGGTTGGACGGAACGACTACTGGTACTTCATTATGGGCAGCTACAAACTGAGCAAGAGAGGTAAATGCGGTCCTAAACTCCGCATGAGAAACATGTTCGCCCAAAGGATCTTCGGGCTGAGGAGCTGGCTGATTTCTTCTATTTGGAGGCATGTTTCTGAAATAAGAGAAAAACGGATTAGACTGAGAGACTGACTTGTAATTATGTATACTAGCACGATATGAATACTGAAGAAATAAAAATATTCCTAAAACATCTCATAACCTCCTGTACATAAATGTGGCGCACAACACACCCATGCATAAGACTCTACTAGATGCGACTTTTAGAATTCCTACGACTCTATTGAACCTTAGTCTCTGATACCAAGTTTGTAACACCTCGATTTTCTGAATCGGAATGCTACACGGTGCTCATGACCTCGAGGGACCACTAGATAACCCATGACTGATATCTGTACCTGTACACTACATATATAATGTAATAGTGCAAAAAACAAGAACATATAGTCCATAAGGTTCAACTAAATAAAGAATCTGTCAAAACATAATATCCATATGGGTGAAAGATACCCAAAATAGCTGAAAACTGAATCAAATCTGAACATAAGTCTGAATACTGAATCCGAAAGCCTCTAAGTACTATCTTAATAAGGAGTTGAAAGAACATGTCTCCAACTAACTCCGTTAACTGATAACAGGCTAAAATAATAATGAATAAATTAAATCATATTGTCCTCGAATGAAGAGGACTCACTGAATCTCTGCGACTGGAAATGCTACTGCTACAGCTGATCTGGAGCTCGTGTCTCTGAACCTATGATGTAACATGAAAATAAAGCACCATAGCATAAATGCGTCAGTACGAGGGAATGTACTGAGTATACGAGTGAGGTAGGCTAAATATAAATAGGGTTTACATGCATGAACATTACTAATTGTCTGACTGATATGAACATAAGAGTACAAATATGCATACATAGTAACTGAAATTGTGGGTGCATGATAGCTAGTCCTGTATGCTAATACATGGTTTACTAATGGCTAACATGATTGATACTGAAATTCTGATAACATGGGCGACTGTATCTGACAATCCTGAATTTGATGGAACTATTTGAGTTCCATACTGTAACTGAGTCTGACTGTATTTGACAGTCCTGATATACTGAAATCTGAAGACCTATCTAAGTTCTTTTACAGAGACTGATTCTAAAACTGTGGGAGGTAGTTGTTTAACCGACATGCCCCAATAACACATATAGCTAAGTTGAGGTCCAATCTCTGCCCCAACTAAAGGGGTATCAATACAATGCCACTGGTAAGGACAGTTGTAGGTGGCCCTTAGCTGGCAGGTATTTGAAAGGAGAATGGTGGGAACCCTAAACTGAAAGTTTAATCCACCTCATCAACCCTAATTTGACAGGATAAGATGTCTCAACCTACGCTGGCTACATGGTTCTGGAACACAATGATGACTGGTAGGTGAGTTCCCATCCCTAGATTTACTCAGTGCTAACTTCTAATCCCATATTAAGAGACTAAACATAATTCAACTGATTGTACATGGATAGATTAACTAACTTCCATTGACTGACGAAGTAGTACTATTATCAGAGAGTTAACTAAGATCATGAGATTTTTGAGGTTTCCTGAGTCACATGACTGACTGAGTTCTATAAATTATAGCTTGAATGATATTATCATGACAACATGACATGGCTCTAGGCACAAAACTATGTTTTTCGGGTACGAATACCCCCAGGCTCGATAGAAGGAAACAGACACATATGACATGACTTGATCACAATATTTGAGTCCACAATTTATAATATCATAAGTAGAGGATATCATATTTTATATAGTTATTCAACATCTTAAACATTATAGGGAATGCATGGATATATATTGTGTACATATTGTATATCTCCATTATCTTACATGCTTCATACCACCACAATAGCAACAAATGAAAAGCATGGAATTCATATTGAAGTATATAGCTAACATGGACTTATCATTTGGACATCATAGAACCATACAAACATGAATTTCTAGCATCCTAAGCATTTTATCAAACACCTTGCATGCATTCTTTAACGCATAGGTGGGTTTCATACTTGCACCATATTAAACCACCTAAAGTTCATGGTTTTCCATTAACAAACATATATATTCCATGAAAACATCTTTAGACATTACATTGAAACTTAAACAACAATCGTCAACATGTACATACTCATATCACCACAAAAAGTTTACAAAATAATATTTAAAACATGGTTCTTGAGCTCTATGAACGGATTGGATCCATAGATGAACACTAAGCATACCTTAGAAAGAAACCTTGATGATTTGATGGAGAGTTCTTGGATTGGGAAACTTAATTCTCAATTATCTTGGAAAAAGTCTTGAATCTTGCTTTTGAGAGATGAGTTTAATGGAAACCTTAATCTTGTGGTTGAGAGTGTAAGAAAGGGTTTTTGAGATGCTTAACTGAAGAAAAATGGGAAAAATTATGCCTCTTTAGGGTTATAAGTCGTGGAAGGTGAAGGAAATGACAAAAATACCCTTATGAAATAAATTCCCAGTTGCTGAAAAATCATAGCTGACGACCTTTGTGATAGGGAATCACAAATGTGATAAGCTATCACGAATGTCGTCACACTGTTTCCAGCCTGACATGCTGGAGTAAAATAGGAATAACTCTTTTCTCCGATATCGGATTTAGGAAAAATTGGTATCGTTGGAAAGATAATTCAATTATATATCTATTTATAGGTCATGAGATAAAAAATTCCATGTATAATGAGATATATTCTCATTTGAAGTTGACTATACCAATATCCTTCTCAAGAATTCAATCGGTAAGGAATGTTTTAATTTGTATGATAGATGGGAGTTATTTGAAGCCTTAATATACATCTAACTTACTCATAAAACTATAAAATAACCATTATGTACTATGCATGATCTTGGTACATGACTCTAATATTGGATTGGATTTTTTGGGGTATTACAAGCTCTAATATGTTGTCAACAACATGGCTATAATATGTTGTTAGCAAGTTAAGGACGAACATCAACTTCTTGGCAGATTAACTCAAAGATTGCCCATTATCGAGTGGAAAATGGGAAAGTATCACCATGGATTTCATTTGCGGCTTGCCTCTTACTTCTCATGGTCATAATGGTATTTAGGTTATTGTGGATTGTTTGACCAAGTTGGCATATTTTATTCCTATTCTAATGAACTTAAGTGATAAGAGATTAGCCTAGATTTATGTTTGGTAGATAATTCATTTGCATGGGTCCCTGTGTCTATCATATTAGATCGTGGTTCTGTATTTACTTCGAGGTTATGGAGAGTATTTCAGGGGGAGTTGGGTAGTCAAGTGGATTTGAGTACAACCTTTCATCCGCAAATGGATGGTTAGTTTGAGTGAACTATTCAGGTGCTTGAGGATATGCTTTGAGCTTATGTTATGGACTTTAGAGGTCAGTGGGATCAACACTTGGCATTGATAGATTTTGACTACAACAACAATTACCATTCGAGTATTGAGATGGAGCCTTATGAGGATTTATATGGTAGGTAGTGTCATTCCCCTATTTGATGGTTTGAGACTTTAGAAGTTAAATTTTGCGATACAGATTTGCTTCAGGACTCATTGGATAGGGTTATGGTGATTCAAGATAGGCTGAGAACGACCCAGAGTAGGCAGACGACCTATATCGATCGTAGACTCCGTACCTTGACATTTGGAGTTGGTGACCATGTGTTCCTTTATGTTTAACCTATGACAAGTGTGGGGAAATTTTGGAGGAAGGGCAAGACCTCTCTATAATGGTCCTTTTGAGATTCTCCAAGTTGTTGGCGAGGTGTCCTAAGTGTTAGATTTACCTCAAGACTTCGCCGATGTTCATCCAGTTTTCAACATCTCCATGTTGAAGAAGTATATTCCCAGTCCTTCTCATATTCTTAGGCAAGACTCGGACCAGTTGGATGATCAGTTGACCTTTGTGGAGAAACCCGTGCTTATTTTGGCTAGTAATGTGACACGATCACATACTAGGGAGATTCTAGTAGTCAAGATTCAGTGGAGGCATCGCCCAGTAGAGGAGGATACTTAGGAGGTCAAGAGTGAGATGCGGGCCCAGTATCCTCAGTTGTTCGAGAGTTTAGGTACTTGCTTGTCATTAACTTTTGGGGATAAAAGTTCCTTAGTAGTGGATGTTATAATAACCCTTTAGGTTATTTTCTGTGTTCTTTCTTATTTTTGCAGATAGATCTTCTCCGTAGCCTCCTAAGTCATTAGTGACTTGCTGGAACTGATAGATCAATTACCTGGTAGTTCATTGGGTTCCTTCAACCACTTTCTCAATTTGAAGTCTTCGCTGGTCCTAATTGACCACTAAGCAAAAACCTTGGTAAAATAGCATTGTATGAAAAATCCAACTTTGCCAATACGACCAAAACATTAAAAACTATGGGGTTACATATCTTATTTATTTGAAGCGAACCTCAGATGTATCTCAAGTAATTGGCCTAAGCTCGAAACCAAGTTCCAAGCTTCAACCATGACTTATGTTAACCAAGATGCCGCGACCGCGATGTCTACGGCCCGATCGCAGTGCCATAATGTAATACCCCAAACTTTATTTAAGTCAAATCTAGTCTCCAAAAGAGTTAGTGATGACTTCCTAAATGATTAATGTTTAAATCAGATAGAATTTCCCCAATTATGATGCCAATTTTGTCCAAATCCGGTATCGGAGTAAATATTAATGGACGTTTTACTGAGAATTGTTGGAACTGCCTAGAAGCAACGATCGGGACAACGGACCATCAAGATAGCGATGGACCGTCGCCCAAGCCGTCGCGACTAAGGCAGTGAACCCGATATTTGGTCAAGTGCGATGGTCAGGACCGACGGACCATCGAGCCAGCGATGGACTGTCGCCCAAACCGTCGCCACTTCCAATCACCGATTTTAAGCTATTTTTAAAAGGGTATTTGTGTCTTTTTCCAACCATTTTAACCTGTAATTATACCAGAACAAAGCTCATAACTTCTCTATTCATCCACAACACCAAATTAGGGTTTCTCTTAAAGGTCAATCCTTAATAACAAGAAACCCTAGGTGTTTAATCCCAAGTAAAGAATTCAAGCTTTCCTCCACCAATCTTCAAGAAATTATCCACCCAGGTATGTCAAGTATTGATTAATAGGTCTCTTTCACCCATGAATCTCAAGAATCTCAAGAATCTCTTTTATTTTTCAAAATCCAAAGATTTGTGTAATTATGAATGTTCATGATTTAGTTGAATTGAAATTTATGTTCATGTTGATATTGGGTTTTGATTCATGTTTTAAATTACATGTTCCAATGATTGATCCTAGTATGCTATGATTTTCATAATATTTATGATAAACCCTTTAAATTTCAAATTTAATTATGCAACCATGATAATTATATGCATTGATGATTGTATAACCAAAGTGTGCTCCCCATGTGTTTGATTAAATGACTATGTGAAGGAAAAAGTGCCATTATAGTATGATAGTATTAAATCCCCATACATGTACAAGTTAATGCATGTCAAGTGTTTGATGAAATGTCTTAGTAAATGAATTATGGATATACGTATAGACATTTTTGTGTTTTTCGAACTTGTTCCATGAATTACTTTTATGATATCGAGTCCAGGGGGTATTTAATTGTAATACCCCAAAAAAAAATCCAAACCAATATTAGTGCCATGTTTCAAGATCATGCATAGTACATCATGGTTGTTTTATAGTTTTATGAGCAAGTTAGATGTATATTAAGTCTTCAAATAACTCCCAGCTATCAGACGAATCAAAACATTCCTTACCAATTGAATTCTTGGGAAGGATATTGCTATAGTCAACTTCGAATGAGAATATATCTCATTATAATAAGAATTTTTGAGATCATGACCTACCAAAAGATATATAATTAAATTATATTTCCAACAATACCAATTTTGCCTAAATCCGATATCGGAGAAAGGAGTTATGCCCATTTTACTTCAGCATGTCAGACTGGGAAACTGAGTGACGACATTCGTGATAAGCTGTCACTAGATTGATGACTTATCACCAATGTCGTCTGCCCTGGGCAGATTTATAATCCCATTGCCGATATTTTGTGACAAACCGTCACGCCCGTGATGACTTATCACCAATGTCGTCAACCTTAACTAGAAAATCAAGATTTCACCCTTTTGTGATGACATTTCGTGACGACTTATCACCAGCTTGATGACTTGTCACGAATGTCGTCAGCTATTTTTTTTCCAGAAATTGAGGGACATTTTTGCAAGGGTATTTTGGTCTTTTCCTTCACTTCCCACGACTTATAACCCTCAAGGAGCGTATTATCTTTCATTCTCTTTAGTTAAACATCTCAAAAAGCTCTCTCATACACTCTCAACCGCAAGATTAGGGTTTTCTCTCAAGATCATCTCCTCAAGAACAAGAACATTCTCTCCCAAAGGGGTTAAACCCTATTCAATAAAAATCAAGAACAAGACTAAGGATTTCTTCAAGAACCTTCAAGAAACATTAGATCTCTTTCAAGATCAAGCTTTAAGGTATGAGTAGTGTTCATCCATGGGTCCCTTTCATCCATGGAGCTCAAGAATCATGTTTTAAATTATAAATTGTGAATTTTTTTTTTGTGTTATGACTATATTCATGTTGATGATTGTTGTTTGGATTTAAGGTTTTATCTTGATGTGTTTTTTCATGAAGCATGTGAGTAGGTTAGTTGAAACCCATGAATTTTGGATGGATTAAGATTGTCAAATTGATAAGTACACCTATGCCCAAAGTTGTGCATGTAAGGTGTTTGATAAAATGCCAAGAATGATAGAATCCATGTTTTTATGACTTAATAGTGCTTAAATGACAAGCCCAAATTTTATTCTTTATGATTCCACATGAACTCCTCGTTATTGTTGTGTTATGTTATGATATGGAATGAGCATGATACTGAAGAAACACAAGTATATACATGTTGTGCGCATCCCCTTCTATGTATAAGATATTGAGAACCAAGTGTAGTATGAAATCCCCTACTTATGATATTGTGAATTGTGGACTCTATTCTTATGATCAAGTCAGTCATTTGTGTTAGTTTCCTTCCATCGAGTCCTGGGGGTACTTGTACCCGAAATAATATAGCTATGTGCTAATTTCTATGTCATGTTATCATGATACTCTCAGTCAAGCCATGGTCTATAGAATTCAGTTAGTCATGTGACTCAGGAAAATTCAGAAATCTTAGCAGTCTCAGTAGTTCAGTAACCTCAGTACTCAGTAATCTCAGTGATCTTAGTACTAACAGTATTCCTAGCGATCTAAGTAGTTTCAGTACTCCCAGTCAATCCTCAAAACTCAGTACGTTCCTTCAGTTAAGGGAACTCAGTAAACTTAGTTTACCTCCGCGAAACAATACCACTAGTATCAGTTCAGTTAATTAGTATCAGTTCATCTAATCAGTTTAGTTCAATTATTTAGTTTAGCTCAGTTATCCAGTTTAGTGTCTTTCAGATGGGTGTAGGATTCAGCACCGAGTGAGCCTAGGGATGGGGACTCACCTGCTAAAAAGGACGGAGATTCTTAGAAGCAATCCCTAAGTTCCAGAACTACGTAGCCAGCGTAGGTATGGGATTTCACCCATTAGATAGGACTGGCATACTCAGGGGTCACCTATTAGTATATTTATATGTATAGGACTGATCCCAGGAGTCACCCTCTAGATTAGGACTGACTTTACAACAGTTGTCTTTACTGGTGGGGTGGTACTGACACCCTTCCAGTCAGGGCAGAGATTGGACCCCAGTCAGCTTAGCATGGGGCATATCGGTTAGATGAATACATCCCATAGTTTTAGTTATAGATTCAGGACTATCAGATACAGTCAACTTAGTTCTGTAGTACAGATTCAGTATTGTTAGAGATAGACAATCCTTATCATTATAAATAGACTTCAAGATCACCTATTAGACAGGATTGATCTCAACTATAGTTAATCAGTATCAGAATCATCAGATTTAAAGATCACCCGCTAGATAAGACTAATCTAAAATTCAGTTACTCTATATAGAACGAAACTTAGATAGTTCCATCAGAACTCAGACTGTTGAATACAGTTGCTCAGTATCAGTTACATCAGTCTTATTGATCATCACAGTTATATTAGTTATGTTAGTTGTCATAGATTATGTTATCAGTATTCAATTTTATGACTGGTAGACACAGTCAATCAGACCAGTTCTTCATAATTTGAACTGTCAGAAATAGTCATTCATCTATTCAGTATCAGAAAGTTATGTCGTCAGTATTCAGACTCAGTAGTCAGTATCACCACGAGTTCAGTTATAGTTTCTTATGTATGTATTTATTCTCACATTCATATTAGTCAGCATTGTTCATGCATATAACCCTTTGCATTTAGCCTACCTCACTCGTATACTCAGTACATTCAGACGTACTGACGCATTTGCTCTATGGTGCTTTCTCTTACGTTAAACCATAGGTTCAGAGGAACCTATTCCAGATCAGCAGTAGCATTCCAGTCGCAGAGTTGCAGTGAGTCCTCATCCATTCAAGGATGATATTATTTTATTTTATTTATTATTTCATTTTAGTTTTGCTAGACAGAGTTAGTTGGAGACATGTTCCTTCAACTCCTTACTCAGCCAGTATTTAAAGGCTTTCAGATTTAGATCAGATTTGATTTAGACTTCAGTTATTTTTAGGTATTTTTCACCTATATGGATATTACGTTTGTCAGATATTTTATTTAGTTGAACCTTATGGCATATTGTTCATGTTTTTCTATATTATTACATCATATATTGCAGTGTACAGGTAAAAATATCAGTCATGGTTAGCTTGTGGTCCTTTAGGGTCATAAACATCATGTAGCATTTCGGTTCAGAAAATCGAGGTGTTACATTAATACCCGATAATTTAGTTGTGTGCCTAGAGCCAGTGTCAGTTTTCCAGATACTCTCAGTCCATGTTTAGTAGAATTCAGTCAGTCTCATGACTAAAAAGACTTAATAATCTAAGTAATATCAGTAATCTCAGTCAGTTATCAGATCTCAGTAATATTCTGTCAGTCAACGGAACTCAGTGAACCCAATCCAGTTCAGTTCAGTTAATTATATTTCAGTGTCTATTTAGATGGGAGTAGGAATTAGAACCGAGTGAACCCAAAGATGAGGGCACACACTGACAGTTGAGGATATGATCCTTAGAAGCAATCCTTGCATTCTAGAACTATGTAGCCATCATAGGTTGAGACATTAAAACTGACAGATAAGGGTTGATAAGCTGGATTAACACTATCATATGAGGGTCCCACCATTCTCTTTTGGGAACACTATCAGATGAAGGTCGCCCACAGCTTGTCCTTACCAGTGGCGCAGTATTGATACCCTTCTAATTAGGGTTACAGATTGGACCCCAACTTAGCTATAATAGCTTAATTAGGGCATGTCGGTTAGATGACTACGTCCCATAGTTATAGTCTCATTCTTAGTAATAAAACTCAGATAGTTCTACAGAATTCAGGACTGTCAGATATAGTCACCCAGTTCAGTATGGAACTTATCTAGTTCCATCAGAAATAGGACTGTCAGACACAGTCATTTAGATAATAGTATATAAGTTATACAAAACTTATGTTATCAGTATTAAGATTCAGTGATGTCATGATCTCAGTTACAGTTCACGTATTCATGCATGTATTCTTATGTTCATGTTATTCAGTCAGTTATTATTGTTCATGCATATAAACACATTTCCTTCAGCCTACCTCACTTGCATACCAGAACATTCAATCGTACTGACGTATTTGCGCTATGGTATTTTATACCATAGGTTCAAAAACACGAGCTTCAAAGCATCCTTAGTAGATCAGACGTTCAATAGCCAAACTATCAGTGATCCTCATTATTTAAGAATAGCATAATTATTTTATTACTTTATTATTTTAGTAGTCCGGATTTAGTTGGGGACATGCCCCATCAACTCCACAGTTTTTAGATAGTTTAGAGGCATTCAGACTATAACATGTTCAGACAGTTATTTCAGTTTTGTTTTTGTATTTATATACCATAGTTCCAGATGTTATGTTTTATCAGATATTTGAACCTTATGGCCTTTCAGTTTTTTCCACATTTATACAATATGTTATGTAGTGCTCACTACAGATATCAGTCATGGGTTAGCCCTTCGGGGTCATGAGCACCATGTCGCATTCCAGGTACCAGATTCAGGGCATTATACTCAAGAGTGGCTAGGTGGTTGGCACAGCCGCAAGACCTGAGTGTTGGGAAAGCCTATTTGAAGGTTGTTTTCTCAAAAATTTTGGCCATTTTATGCCTTCCTTTTAACCTACAAACCTTAATAGAGTGTGAAATCTTCTAAGTAAGTCCTGTGGATTAAATTGGAGCCTAAACAACTTGTGAAATTGAATCTTTCTACAATCAAAGGTAAAATCTCTTCTAGTTTTGTATTGATTTCATGATTTCTTGACTCAAAACCCCTAAATCATTGAGGCTAAAGTGTATCCCCAAATTTGGTTGATTGACTCAAATTTCTTGAGGGTTATAACTCCTTAAAGGTAGTTGAATAATAGCTGGTCTTGGAAACTCATTTCCAAAGGTGAAACCCACTTATGGGTTTGGTGTCCTTTTGAACCCATAGCATAATGGTGCCATAATGGGTATTGTCATTCTTGTTGTAATGCTTAGATTGTAATGTTGATATCTTTGCTTATGTTAAAGGAGGCTTCAACAAAAGGAAAAAAAACTTGTTGGTTCGTGAGTTTCTTGGACCCATGATAGGTTAGGATAAAAACTTCTTGGCTCGAGAGTTGCTTAGACTTAAGATAGGTTATTCTTAAAACTTGTTGGCTCATGAGTTTCTTGGAGTCAAGGTAGGTTAGGCTTAAAACTTGTTGGCTCATGAGTTTCTTGGACTCAAGGTGGGTAAGGCTTACTTGTAGTTAGATTAAGCTTGATTATAGTATAATTGTTGATATCTTGTGAGATTGGGCAGGTTTTAGATGATAAATGGTTGAATGGTGATAACTGGGATTAGTTAGTTCTTATAGGTTATTGAACTTACAAGGTGTGATGCTTGACCCTTAGTCTAGAACCTTGTATAGTCTATTTGTAGTCTCATGAATAGTATAATAATAATCTAGTTGCTCTAATAAATGAGAATAAAGTTGTTCCCTAACCTTAAGAGTCTATTGACCTTGCTAGTTCTTAGTTAGGAAATGACCTCGGTGTTGGGTTGACTTAGGAGGAATACTTGAAGAAGATTTACCTGATAGGGTTAGTAAGGATTGATAAGCCCTTATGATATGATTTAGATAACTTAGCCTAATCCGGGTAGATATTAGACTTGTGATGGTGGACTTTGGTATTCTTGGAATTTAGGAGTGGGACTTAACCCACCTTAAGCTTGAACTATGAAATCCCTTAGAGACCTAGATACTAGATGAATATCTAAATTACGTTATTGAGATTATTAATTATTAAACCTCGGTTGTTGGGTTATGCATATGGATAATGGTTGTTTAATATGTATAATTAAAGGATTATCCAGTGTTCATGATATGGATAGTCCTGGGAAAGTGATGATTATAAATATCATATGGATACGCATGCTTATGTTATGTGGTAATGCTTAATAGTAAAGTAGGATGATATATGTTCTCTTATATCCTTATTACACTATTATTGTGAGCTTATATTTGCTTATTGATTTGGCTATGCACGTGTATGTATGTTATTTCCTTGAGAAATATGAAATGGCATGATAATGCTTGGTGAATTCGAAATATGTGTTGATATGATGATAAAACCCAGTGAATCTGGAAGAGGTAATGATGTATGATATTAACCGGTGAATCCGGAGGATATGTTGATGTTATGATATTTCCTGGTGAATCCAAAAGATATGTTGATATGATGTTGATACCCGATAAATCCGAAAAATATGATGAAGTTATAATGATACCCGATGAATCTAGAGGATATGTTGATGTTATATTGATACCCAGTGAATTCAGAGGATATGTTAATGTTATGATGATACCCGGTGAATCCGGAAGTGGTAAAGATGTTATGATTCAGTGTGGGGGAAATTTACACAAATGCATTGATACTTGTGAGGTTGGGCCGTGTGGGGCCAAAACTCTTAAATACGTAGGACATGATGTCTCCTTTGGTAAATGGTTATTCATTCCTTGTCCTTATTCACTAAATAAGAGGTGTGACCCTTGTTAAACCTAATTGGTAACTAGAAGTAACTTATGCCTATTAATGGGTTAAGTCTAATTGGTATATATGAAACCTTGTGTAGAAAGAAAGGCTTACCTAGCAAATCTATTGGACGTGTAATAATGGTTATGTTATGGAGTTTCTCATAGTTAAGTGGCTTATGAGATAACTAGTTATTTCTAATAAATGACTACGACTTGAATACTAGAAGTCTAGTGAACTAGTTGGTGGACCTTACTTGCTTAAAGTATGGGAACTAGTCCTTAAGGTTATAACATGCCTAATGATAATAGGCTTAGTATTGCATGATTAATAACTAGGTTGAATTCTAATATGTAATACCGTGTTGGCTTATTTGATGACTTCTATAATTAGAGTGCACATTAGAAAATGGCCTTGTGATAGGCGAATAATGGATTGTAGTGGTAAGTTGTATCTTTTATCTATTTGATAGTTAGTAACTATAAGACTTGTAACGTAGTGGCTTATGGAAATAGAGGTTAACTAGTTTAGACATCACATGGAGTTTAGTGGAAAATTGGAGGATAAGTAATTACATGATTATTCTATAACAATATTGGTTTTGTTGTGATTAAATTATGGTATGGATAATGATTGTGGACCTTGGTATAAGCCATGCTGGGGTTGTGCTGCCCATGAATTTGGTTAATGGTTGAGTAGTTGTACTTTGACATATTACTGGTTGAGCTTTTGGTGTACTCTCTAGTGGTATGGGACGCTGTGATGAGTTCTTGTATTATATTTCTTGATGTACTCTCTGGTGGTATGGGACATCGTGATGTATTCTTTGTTGTGATTTTTTTTGTGTACTTCCTGGAGGTATGGGACGTTGTGGTAAGTTCTTGTATTTTGTGTTCTAAAGATGGTTGGCTATGATTACGGTAGGCAAATGCTTGTTATTGTGCATGTGACTTTACGCTTCCAAATTGACACTCAGTTGGTATGGCAATTATGGAGAATATTGAGATAGTATGTCGTGCTATTGCCTTAGTAGTATAGATATTGTTACAGTGATATTTGAGGAGATTCAGATTTGATCCTATACCTTGACTTTAAGTTATTGTCTTACTTTATATCGTCTTAATATTACAATTTAGCTCAGTCGGCAGATGATGCCTACTGAGTACCTGTGGTTTGGTACTCATACTACACTTTTGTACCTTTTTGGTACAGACCCAGGTTCTAGTTGTCGTCGTTGATATAGTTTGTGCTGCATTGACTATTTGGCGATAGGGTGAGCTCTTGGAGTTCGAGTTGCCCTCTTTCCACTCTATCTTTATTTGTCTTTTTCTTTTGAGACAAATTTATGAGACTATCTAAGATAGTTTAGACTTTGAGATTGTAAATTCCTATTGTCAAGTTTAGAAACTTTTGTATTAATACTATCAAGTAATGGGATTTGTGTTTGAATATCAATTGTCTTTAGTTGTGAAACATTGTTGTTTATATATTGTATCCTTATATAGGGTCCATGTTGGACGTTCTTACCAAGGTAACCCATTGTATTAGCTTTGGGTTACGGTATCGTCTTACCTACTGGTGGGATATGGTAGGTGCCATCAAGACTCAAAAATCAGGTCGTGACAGGTTAATAACATGATTATGATCTTTCGAGTCTTTAATTATTTATTTAAGTTATCCCCACAACTTCATTGTTGAATGGGGATGTAAGAACTAACTTAAACATATTTATTTGTCATCCCGTATTTGAACCAAATGAGGTAAATTAGGTATATTCATATCCTAATCATGAATCCTATCTTAATTCATTTAAATGATAAGAACCCACTGCATATGTTCTATGTTCTAATATAAAGTTCCTCCATTCAAACTAAAAATAGAAATATAAATGTATATTAAAAATTGTGAGTTAATAAAATAGCAATAACAAGAACATATGAATAATTGAATATGATAATCAACATCAAAACAACTTAAATGTACCCTAAGTAATCATTATGGTAGGTTCAATCCTAGAAAAAGGGTGTTTAGCCACTCATAATCATACAAAGAATAACAATAATTGAATTTGTATGTAAAAATTATAAAAAAAACTAAAGTAAATAAGAAAAATCCTATTTGGAGCCTCCCTTATGTGTTTTCTCTTTCCAAAGTTGTTCAAAAAAAGTGATTCGAATAGAATCAAAGTGGTATATTTATAGTGTTGGATAACTTGTGCCCAAAAAAACCAAGGTCGTGGCGCCCCTTATCGCATGGCCTAGGTCGTATGGAGAGCCCTTATAACATGGCCTATCTAGTGTGGCACGCTCTTATCACACACCCACACTATTTCTTGTAGTTTAGTTTGTGTCCATATCCATGCCACACCAATAAAATGGATCTTAGATTCTGTGGCATGGAGCAGCGTTTCAAACATAAATTTCTCTTTGCCGTATGATCCTTCCACTAGTCTTTAAGTACCCTACTTTGTAGATGCCTTTCCACTTCTTTCTAAGCTTATTTTTTTCTTGGTATTGATTGTAATGCCTTCAATCATCCACAAGCTCGGTATTGACATCCACATCAAGCTCAATCCTTGAAAAAGTCTAGACTTGAAACACTAATCATATCCATTAGTTATTGAACAAAAAGTAAGCTCAATCAAATGACTATATATGTAATGTAGCTCACTAATTAGACAAAAGTATCAGAATAAATAACACTTGGAAGGATAAATATGCCCAAAATCACCATCCCACACTTAATGCCTTATTCATCCTCAAACAACTCTTTACACAATGCCCAATCAAAGAAAACTCTAACATTACTACATGAACAAAGACACTCAATCTAGAACTACGATGACTACATGAATAACAAGTTCTATATTATGCATGTCATATTACAATTGAAGCTGCATGAATACTACTTAAAGACTTCCTAGTCTCAAGAATTTACTCTACCAAGTTGGCAAACGCATGCACATTAGTCAACAAATAGATCATATAAGTCACCTATACATCATTAAACATATGCCCTCACCACAAAAGAATCACCCATATTCACTAGTGGATACACAATTTAACACAAGAGTGCACGTAAGAATCAAATTCTACTCACTCTCACAAAGAACTCACATGTCATATATAATGAACCATAAGTTTGCCCTTAGTGTAATACTCTACTAATAGCAGAATGCCAAAGATCAAAATCAAGTAGGACTTTAAGGGATGTAATATAAGCTAAGGGACGAGTAGGAATTATTTTGGCCACTAATAGTGACTATATTTCCTAAGAAGTTTAATACACCACACTTAACATTAAACTCGTCTCTAACCAACCAATTTGTTTCACCACTTTTATCTTCCGACCTCTCTTTTTTCCCCATTTCTAAGCTAGTTCACATGTCTTTTGTAAGGAGTATTTACAATTACCACATGATTCATGAAAGATCAAATTTGTCTTTTCAATACATTAATACCAACCCAAATGCTTAGGACTACAAGTATCCCCAAAGCTAACCCATGATATCAATTCAACTCCGAGCCATGTATAATACCTTGTAAGTATAAATGGAAATTGAAATTTATAATTTGAACTCAAAAAGAGTAAATAATCTCATCTAAAAACAATGAATCAACATCAACTAAATCCCATAAATATCTTAAGGAAAAGTAAACTCACTAACTAGTCTTGACAAGCCTCTAAGTCTACTGAAGAGATGCTGGGACATACTTTAGTTGACCAATACTAAAAACATAAAGTTTGAACTGATAGTAGATAAACAACTAAAAGTAATCATACACTTGGACCTCAAATATTGAGGATTCACCAGAATCTATATTTTGAAATAATGTATCCACACAAACATATATGTGGTCAGTACTTCTAGAATGTACTGAGTATATGGGGGTGAATGACATAAGTAAAAATTGATAGGTGTAAAAAATTGAAAACATGCAACTAAGTGTAAATAAACTCACAATAATCATGAACAAAACTAAAAGTTGAAATATCATAAATCACGAATAGTAAAGCATAATCTGATAAGTTGTGTGAGTCACTACACGTAGATTCTGAAATTATCTTTTCTATGAGAGATTCTCGTAATCAACATAAACTATGTGAGTTAGCATGGAGTCCAACATCTGACCTACATTGAGAAGGGTTCTCCCATACCTTGCCATTGGTGTAAAATCTGAACTGGAGTGATCACTAAACTGATCCCATTTAGGAAAGATAGAAACTCTTTTGTTAGGCCCCTTTAACCTACAGTGGCATGTAGTTTCTAGAATATAGGGTGCACTGAACCCACATCCTACGCAATGATAAATACTACTCCCAAAACATATTGGTGCTCATAATATATGAAATTCACCTTAATTAAGAATATTGGTTTATAAGTCTTAAAAACAATCATGCTTCTATTACTAAATCTTGTTCTTGAATAAATATGTGAATTTCTTATCTTATCAGAGATCATAAGATCAAAATTAAAATCCAAGTCATGCTATAATAACTGTAATCTAAAATGGCAAGTCTGAATTGTTTGTAAACTGACTGAATCATGCTGAAAATCACATATATTTATCAATTCATAAAACTTAATGTCAAAATACTAAAATCCACATCATATTATCAAACATGTGATTAAAAACATGAGTAAGTATTAATTGTTGTGCTAAATGAACTTTAAATCACATAGAAATATCATAACTAAAAAAGCATGAAAAATGGGTATGAACCTAGCCATCGATTCCTCAAAATTCATATAAAAATTAAACATTTGGGCACAAGGATGGAAGATAATTCTTGTTCAAACCCCACATATCTAGATTGATGAATTTTTTGAAGAAAACTTGAATTAAAGCTTGGACATTTAAATTCTGGAGAAAAAAAACCTTCTTGAGTGTTCTTGAGAACTTGGGAGGAGAGAAATAGTGTAAAACCAAAATTGCCCTAAAAAATGGAGGGAAACACTGAATTTTGACGCCACTGCGACCATGGGCGTGGAACACCCTTATCACACCAGGCCAATGGTGTGGCACGCGTTTAATGCAACAACCAATAAATGTGTCATGCCCTTATCGCACCAAGCTACTGGTTTTTGTGTCAATGTGTTCCATACTTACATGGCACACTCTAATTGAGGACTATTACTATTTTAG
The DNA here is from genome assembly GCA_030864215.1 of Capsicum pubescens. NCBI lineage: Eukaryota > Viridiplantae > Streptophyta > Magnoliopsida > Solanales > Solanaceae > Capsicum > Capsicum pubescens. Next base: position 217,297,223 of record CM061548.1, read on the forward strand.
GGTCCCAAAATGCACCAAAACTCATTCCAAAATATTTAAGACACTTCCTAATAGTCCCAATAATGTCCCTTATCAAAATTTAACTTAAAAATTTCCTTAAAATGCATGCGATCTATTAGAATAAAATCATTGAAATTTTGGGGTATAACACCCACCCTTGGTTTTTCTTTTCAATTCTTTTGTAAGGGGGATCCCTTTGAACCTAATAACTTTTTTCTTATTATTAGGAGTAATTTTAAAATTTTTATTATTATGAATAAATTGAGATGCTCTTTCTAGGTGTCATACATGACTACATGATGCAAATTTTTTGTGCACGTGGCATGATGTATATTGAGTGAATGACTATTTTTGAGACTCCTAGATTCATTTATTTGACTCTTGTATGAGGGTGGCTTTATTTTTAATTCCTATGATTACTTGATATAGATTTTATAGAGATCCTTCTTGAGTTGAGCATGTGCCATATGTGAGTGGGGTTTCTATTAAATTCCATGAGCATATTGATGTCTAGAACTTGCCCGGTGTGTTTGCAAAACTAAATAAAGAATATTGAGTTTAGGAGAAGCTATAAGTATTTCTTGGATAGCCATGTTTTACCCCTGCGTTATCTACCCTATTTGCATAGCATTATCTAGCCCCATTGAGCCTTTAGCCTATTATTTGGTAACCTCATAAGTGGCTTATTTCTTTTCTTTCACTAGACCGTAATTTGATCCAAAACTCCTAAGCACATTAACCTTTGTAAACCATTAAAAAACATTTAAGGTTTCATGCATAAGCCAAAAATAGGCAAGAGTTCCATTAAAATAAGACAATGCAATGAACATGTCTTTATAAGCATTTTATCAAATACCTTGGGGGTATAATATAACCAAAACCAAATTCCATTACCATGCAATTTAATTTTCCAAAACTACCGTTAGTGCATAGAAAACATAATTAAACCATAGGAATCATAACCAAGCATTTAACATCAAAACCCCCAAATCAATAGTTGAAAAGTCATAACCATGCAAGAGTAAAACCATGAAATCAACCATGTAACCATGTATTTATATGAAATTACGATGAGGGAAGAGAATCATGCCTTAAACCAAGAATATTGATGGAAAGAATTCACCAAGACAAGCCCGAAGGAATTTCCTTAGTTCAAACCCTAACTCTTTATCCCAAAAGCTCTTGAGAGAATTATGATATGTTTTGGAAGATTTTTTAAGTGTTTAAGATTAAAATAATAGGGTAAATAACCTTCTAAGTGTATTAGAAGTTGTGGGTCCTTATTAGGGTAAGTAGGAAAATGTCCAAAATACCCCCACTTAGATCTCATTGAAACCCGACATAGGGTCACGACTGACCTCCTTACGAGTCGTAACCAACCTTACGGTTGACACCTACCCAATCGTAACCAATCCTCAACCATGGATCATAGATTATCCAGTATACGAATCATCTACCTTAATCATAAACTCAGCATATGATCTGTACCCATGATCTGTATCCCTTGCAGAATATATCACCAGAAAAACCAAACACTATCCACCTTATGAGTCAATGATATGACTCGTACCCATCTATGTGACTCTCACCTCCTAAGTCATATCTATTCCAGTGACCAAAACTATCCTACCAACTAACACTGGTCAGCTTACGATAGGACTTCACCATTCATACCCCAGCATACGGCTCATACCATATATCATATTGGGTTCGAAGAATGGGATTCTAGGAATTTTCTAAGGGTTCAAACCTGGGATTATTTACCTAAGGTTGTACATAGATGGTTGGATTGGGTAATAGAGGGCAATCCCCTATACTGGTTGGACTTGGGATGCCCATTACAACAAGTCCTGGGATCGGGTTGTGTCAAGTTGGACAACATAACATGACTTGTGTGCCTCAGCGAAGATCCTTTGTCGTAAACCGTATACATCAGGAACACAGAACCTTTCTTGGTATCGTAAAGTACCATTACCATAAGTCCCAAAATTTGCCACCTTTTTCCCACCAATGCTACCTTTAATTTTTATCAAAGAGTAATCCAACACTTACTTCTCCCTAATCTCCACACCAAGAGATGATCTAACCACTTCTTACACCATCATCCCATGTCCTTGGAGTCCAAGAGACGAACCCCAAGATTTTCCAAACACTGAATGTCCTTCGCCAATTTCATATTCCCTTCTTCTACATGAGCCAAACTACCTATGGAAAACCTACTGAGAGCATGAACAACCATATTAGCTTTACCTGTGTGGTAGTGAAGACTCATGTCATAGTCTTTGAGAATCTCAAGTTATCTCCTCTACCTTAGATTCAACTCATTCTATGAGGAAACATACTGAAAACTCTTGTGATCAGAAAAGATATCCATGTGAGCTCCATACAAATAATGTCGTCATATTTTCAAGGAAAACACAACAGCCAACAGCTCCAAATCAAGAGTAGGATAGTTCTTTTATTACACCTTCAACTGCCTCAAAGCATAGTCTATCACCTTCCCATGTTGCATCAACACACAACCAAGGCCAACTTGAGATGCATCACAATAAACCATGAATCTATCATTGCCTTCCGACAAGGTCAGAACTAGAGTTGAAGTCAACTTATCCTTAAACTTCTCAAAACTCCTCTCACATGCATCCGACCAAGAAAACTTAACCTTTTTATGAGTTAACTTAGTCAAAAGAGCAGATATCGATGAAAAAATATCCATAAACTGCCTATAATACCCAGCTAAACCCAAGAAGCTCTGAACATTAAATAGAGACGTAGGTCTAGTCCATTTTTTCACCACAGCCACATTCTGCGGACCCACTATGATCCCTTTACTAGAAATAATATGACCTAATAAAGTCATAACATTCAACCACAGTTCACACTTAGAGAACTTAGCAAATAACTGTTGTTCCTTAAAGGTCTGCAACACCACACAAAGGTGATTAACATGATCCATCTCACTCTTTGAATACACCAAAATATCATTAATAAAAAAAATAACAAAGAGATCCAAATACTGCCAAAACACTCTGTTCATCAAATCCATAAATGTTGTCGGGATATTTGTTAATCCAAATGACATCACCAAAAACTCATAATGATCATACTGAGTGTGAAAAGCTATCTTAGGGATATCCACCTCCCTAATCTTCAACTGATGGTAACCAGACTGAAGATCTATCTTAGAGAACAACTTGGCACCTTGTAACTGGTCAAACAGATTATCTATTCAAGAAAAGGGATATTTGTTCTTGATCGTTAGCTTATTCAACTGCTTGTAGTCGATGCAAAAACAAAGAGAACCATCTTTTTTATGCTTGAACAACATTGGTTCACCCATGGAGAAACACTAGGATGAATAAACACATTGTACTAAAGATCCTTAATTTTCTCCTTGAGTTCCCTTAACTCAGCCGGAGCCATTCTATATAGAGGAATAGAAATTGGATGAGTGTCCATAAGCAAATCAATACCAAACTCTATTTCCCTATCCGGAGGAACACATGGAAGATCATCTGGAAATATATCTAGAAACTCATTAACTATAGGGACCGAAGGCAAAGAAGGACCTTCCAAATTAGAATCTTTAACCTAGACAAAGTGATATAGACAACCCTTAGAGATTAACCTCTGATCCCTAAAATAAGAAATAAACTTCCCTCTTAGTGCTAAGGAAAATCCTTCCTATTCTATTTTCGTCTCACCAGGGAACCTAAAAATGACCCTATAAGTTCGACAATCCAAATTTTCATAACAAGAATGCAACCAATCTATGCCCAAGATTACATCAAAATCTACCATACCTAACTTAAATAGATCCGCTGAAGTCTGCTTACCATTCAAAGATACCACACACCCCCTATAGACCCATTCAGTAATGACCAGATCTCCTACTAGGGTAGAAGTAGAAAACCGATCTAAAATAATCTCTGGATTGAAACTAAAAGACACAACTATATATGAAGTCACATAGGAAAGGGTAGACCTCAGATCAAGTAAACAATAAACATCATGAGAGAAAAGCTATAACGTACCAGTAACAACATCAGGCGATGCCTCAGATTCCTAATGGGATGCTAAAGCATACAAATAATTTCGACCAGCACTAGAACCAGGAGCAATAACAAAAGCAGATGCTACACCATCGGGTGTAGAAGCAAAAGATGAAGCCACCGAGATCTTATTCACCCCTGTAGCAACCTTGTTAGATGGAAAATCCCTAAGATATTGGACTACTTGTCCATACTTGAAAAATGTATCCCTTACCTCCTCACAGAATCCCCGATGAGGATGAGCATAAAACCGATAAGAAGGACATGAAAAAATAAACTGATCTCCGCTTTTTTAAGATTAGGCTGTCTATGATCGAGAATTATCACCACCATGATGATGCCTATCACCTGACTACTGGGGGTAAGGAGTACTAGCAGTAGAAAAGGAACTAGAAATCAAACCTCGCTTACCTTCTCTATCTCTATATTTATCTTGCCTTCTCTTCTCATCCTCAACTTGATGTATTGAATAGTCAACCTCGACATGTTTATATCCTTCATAAGAAAAATAGTTCTACTCTTTAGAATCAGATCTCTATTCAGCCTAGAAGAAAACTTCCTTATTCTCGACCTCGTATCAGCCACCAAATAAGGAGCATCCTCGACAACTGAAGGAACTTCAAAGCATACTCCTTCACAGATATTCTCCTATGCCTAAGGTTTATAAACTCCTCCATCTTATCTTTCCTCAACTCTTAAGGAAAGAAAAGATCAATGAAAGCATTAGAAAAAGGTCTCTCACAAATCATCCTCTTCCATATCACCTTTATCTCTCCCAATTGCTAGTTCTTCTTATGATTTCAATAGGTTTTATGATGAAGAAAAGGAAGAACGAAACACCAAAAATAGTGGTGCTGAAGTAATGCTTCAACTTATCTTGGATCATGTGGAATCAACAGGGGGTAATATACATCTCATACATTAATCCATGGTTACATGTAATAAGGAAATAAAAAAGATAGAAGACATGGGCATGGATGCCAATAATGCAAATACTACGACCATGCCAACACTTCTGAATGAGCTTGACATTTATGAATACTCGGTGATTTCCTAGACAACTAATCCAAATATGATAGATAATGTTAAATTTGAGGAAATAGTACTACAGTTGAAAGATGAAACCAACCATATCCTTTTGAAGGATCTAGTTTATTTTGGGATGAGAATATCAAGAAGAATACGACTTTGGAATTAGGAACAAGACCTCACTCAAACCACTTTTAAATATTATTCTTGGTGGATATGATGAAAGTCGAACTCCTAACCAAATTATAAATTTTGGAGATGAGGAACAAAATCCTTACATTTTGGAGTTCATCACTCCTAATGGGAAAGAGGAATCCCATCACTCGAAGGTCAACAAATGCAAAACATAAGGTGTAAAAAGTGGATCCTTGAAATTCTCATAAATATCTAATAGGATAACTCAAAAATTTGATGTAAAATTGGGTAAAAGATGTAAGTCCTTGAAGTGGCATGATAAAATGTGTGTCGTCATGCCCTTACAATTTTCCAATGCGTCATAAAGATAGAATGATCAAAAGTTGGGAAAAATGTTTAAATCATCTAAGGGTAGACACAAATGATGATTAAAGAGTCATCATGCCGCGATGTTAAACCAAGTGTTTGATGGGAGTCAATCCATTATTTTTATGTTTATGATATTTTTTTTAAATAAGTCACAAAATTTTAATGCTTTGCAGGTTCTTAAGGAAGTTTGGAAGCCAAAAATAAGGGAAAACCAAGTTTTGAAAATTAGCATCCATGTAGAAAAATAGGGCAAAACAGAGGAGCAGATGGTCTCAGATACCGCGATCTTAGATTGAGGACCGCATTTTTTAACTACAATCATGACTCTGTGCCCAATTTTTTGCATGGTTGTCAATGCAGTTTTAGGGAGTTATTTAGAAACTTCTTCTACTTTTATGTTGTGTAGTGATGTTACTACAAGTATTATAGTTGGGGGTGCGACCCTACCCTTTTATGTATTCATTGCTTGCAATACTTGAACTCAGTTAACTCAAAGCATGGAATTTTTGATGGGTTTGCCTCGTCCGCGTTGTCAACATGATTCAATATGGGTTATTGTAGATAGAATGGCTAAATCAACCCATTTTTTTCCATTTCATACTTTCTATTCAGTCGAGGATTGTCTATTATTTAAGATAGAGGTACTAAATTTACCTCTCATATTTGGAAAGCATTTTAGAAAGGTCCTGGTCCCCAGGTTCTTATCAGTACATCTTTTCAACCTCAGATAGATAGTCAGTCAGAGAGGACCATTCAAACCCTAGAGGACATGTTGAGAGCATATTTTATTGACTTTAAGGGAAGTTGGTATGACCACTTATCTTTAGTGAGTTTGCCTACAATGATAATTATCACTCCAGTATTCAGATGGCTTTGTTGAGGCTCTCTATTAAAGGAGATATAGATCTCCTATTGGTTGGTTTGAGGTAGGTAAGATTGCTTTGATAGGACCAAATTTGCTATTTGATATTATAGAGAAGTTTCAGTTGATTAGGAAGAGGCTTAATATATCCCAAAGCTATTAACAATCTTATGCAGATATGAGGAGAAGAGACCTTGTGATTGAGGTTGGTGATTTAGTGAATTTGACAATATCGCCTATGAAGGGAGTGGAAAGATTTTTCCATAAAGGGAATATCAGTCCCCGATATGTTTACCCTTACAGAATTTGAAGTCTTTTTAGGAAGGTAGCTTACGAGCTTGAGTTGCCAGTAGATTTGGCATTAGTGCATCCAGTGTTCCATGTCTCTTTGTTAAATAAGTGTATTAGAGATCCAACTATTGTAGTTTCTTTAGAAAGTAAGGATGTTCAGTATAGCCTTTCTTACGAAGAACTCCCAGTCAAGATCCTTGATCTTCAGTTCGTAGAATAAGGAACAAAGAAGTTTCCTTGGTCAAAGTTCTTTGGTGGAATCAGGTAATTGAGGGAGCCACTTAGGAATAACAAGAAGATATGCATACTAAGTACCCTCATCTTTTATCAGTAAACTCAGACTCATCTTAAGGTAACATTCCTTCTTAGATTAAATCTCTTCTATTCTCATTCCTAGATATATAATCATTCATATGTCTTTGCATGCATTCACAAATTTTGTTCAATCATGTATCATGTTTCAAACTCAATCATGTAATCATGTTTATAGTTATGTATGTTCAGTTTGTGATCTCTGTTTCCCCAGTACTCTCACTTAATCAGTCTCATTCAAGGATAAATGTTCCCAAGTGAAGATATTGTAATACCCTGTATTTTTTCTTAGCTTAGTTCATCTCTAAGTACATGAATAAGAGGCTTAAATCCTAAATATTTACTTAAGGGTTGAGGAATTATTCTTATTTTTGGACTCTTAACTTCAAGGATTTTTAAACGAGTCTTCTCGGCCTCAAGATATTTGTTTTTGAGTTAATTCATGTTCAGGGGTGCAAGGAGCATGTCTCGGGAAGTTTGAATTTTTCGGAAAAGGATTGGGTCGTGTTTGGAATTTGACTCTAGTACCTCACTGCAACAGTGGTGCGTCACCGTGGGTATAGCACTGGAGACTTTACAACATCATGGTGAGCCTTCAATCCCCGTTCCAGTCATAAATTTAAATATTCAGGGTGCAATTACGTCTTTTCCCTCAATCTAATTCATAAAAACACGAATTAAAAGTAGGTTATGACATTATATGCCCATTTTCCCCTAATGTACTCTCAATAACAAACCCTAATCATTCCCCTAAGTTTATCAATTTTATTACTTTCTCTCCAAAGAAACCAAGAATCAAGTTCCTAATAATTGTGTCTGTGTTTCTCTTTCAAGATTTAAGATTCAAGGTATGTGTGATGTTTATCCATTGGCCCATTTCACCCATGCAGTTCAAGAATCCCCTTTTTATATCAAATTATGAGTTTTTACATGTTTATGATGAATTGTCTTCATGAAATTATTATTGATTTTGATTACAAGTTATGTTACAAGTGTTTTCAATATAATGAGCCCTTATATAATTTGAGTATTGAAATCATCATGTTAAATCCCTAATTCATGGATTTAGTAGCGTAACTATGTTTTCAATCATATGTTTTACCCATTCCCATGCTTAAATTCATGATTCCCATGAGTTTGATGAAATGCCTAAATGTTGGGTTTTGAGCAATGATCTTTTATTATGATTTTTAAAGATTCATGTGTCCATATTATTATTTTCATTCAGTGCTGGAGGGTATAAACACCCGATACTTAGTTGTTTACATAATTTTAGTATTTTTAAAATTATTTTAGATATACCATGAGCATTATCATTTAGTTAGTTATTATGATCAGTTGTTTGTTTAGTTAAGCTTAGTTCAGTCTATTAATCAGTGTCTTTTGGTTGGGAGTAAAGCTTATCACCAAGTGGAATGTTGGGATGGCGTCTCTCCCGTAAGTTAGGCATTAGGCACTTGTCACCCCCATCAGTTAGGAATAAGGCACTTGTCTCCCTCATCAGTTAGGCATGAGACGTTAGTAGCAGTCCCTATGTTCCAGACCTATAGTACCACCTTAGACTTTGAGTGGTCCCCCATAAGTTAGGCATGACACCCTAGTCCTTCAGGACATATGATTAGTGGATCCTTATAGACAGCAACAGTACCCGTAGCATGGTACTAACATACTTCCAACTAGGTTACAGGTTAGACCCCAACAATAGATTTGGGGCATGTCGGTTATAGCTAGCTCCTACTGTCTTAGTTCAGTATTCAGTACATAATTCAGTTCAGTTTTGCTTGACCAAAGCATACTAATTCTCAGCTATTCAGATATCGTATTTCAGTGTTATAGGTTAAATATTATTTCAGTAATGTATGTATACTTGGTCATGCATTCTCAGTATTTCAGTTTTCATGCATGCTTTCTTAGATATCTCATATTATTTCAGTCAGACATTACTTTATGCACAATTAACCTATATATTTCAGCCTAACCTTATCTCATATACCGATATATTCAAAGTACTAACCGTATACTTACTTTGCGCTATGATGTCTTATATCATAGGTTCAGACACACAGTTTTCTAACCGTGCTTAGACAGTTAAGCATTACAGTAGCATCAGCAGTGATGATTCCTCATCTTTCGAGGACAAGTTTATCTTCCATTTAGTTATTTTAGTATCCCTCTATTTTCAATCAGTTGGAGTTAGCTAAGGATTTGTCCCATCAACTCCACAGTCAGTCATTTCGAGGCTTTTTAGACACTTAGACAGTCAGTTAGTTTATCATTGTTATCAATCGGATTTTAGTATTTTTGTATATATTTTTAGACTTACATCTTCAATTACATTTTCAGTATTTAAAACCTTATGGCATTTATCAGATTTTTTTGGCATATGTCTTTATTATCAGTTACTTAGTGCTCACAATAGGTACCTGTTCACGGGTTAGCTTGTGGTAACTTATGGTTGTAAGCATCGTTGTCGTGACTAGGGGGTAACCTCGGGTCTTGACAGTGTAATACCCCATACTAATCCTAGCTTATTTTAGCTCCTAGTTGTATACTTAATGGGTTTAAGTCTTGAAATTTTACTAAGTGTTGAGGGACTTAGTTACAATTTGACTCCCTTTAACTTCGAGGATTTTTAAAGTGGCCTTGTCGAACTTGAGATATATTTTTTTGAGTTGATTTATATTTTGGGGTATAAGTATCCTGTCTCGGGTAAGTTTCAGATCTTTTAAATGAGGATTGGACCCCGTTGGATTTCCTAAAATAGTAGCCCACCGTGATTCTACCACATTGCGGTGGCTATAGCAATGGATGCCTTGGCGCATTGCAGTGGAGTGCAAAACATAAATTTTAATTTTCCAGTGACTCACCCTAATTGCACTGTGTCGCAGTGAGTATAGCGATGAGGGAGTCACCGTATTGCGGTGAAGACTTAAATGACATTCCACTTATAAATTTTAATTTCCAGAGGCAGTTTAGTCTTTTTCCATGCCCCCAAATCGTGAAAATGGAAGATTTAACCCTATTCTAAGAATATTACACTCATTCCTCACCAAATTTCTCTCAAAGAAAACCCTAGAGCTTCAACTTTAACTTCAAGAAATCCCAAATTTCACCGTTCCCTTTTCAAGATAACCTAGAATTCAAGTTTTCGGGTTCAAGAACTTCAAGAAGAAGCTTCAATAACACCATTAGAGATTCAAAGTTCAAGATTTTACATCCAATTAATCAAATAAGGTATGTGGGTTTATGAACAAGGATACTCCTTTCATCCTATGACCAAAACTAGTTTTCAAAGATGAATTTATATGAATTTACATGAATTGAAATTAGGGTTCATACCCAAAGTATCTTGTTTTGTGTTTTGGATTTATAAATTGATTGAAGTATGAAAGTCCATATTCGTCTTGATTTAAAGAATTCTATTATATGATTTGAACACCATGAGTATGATTTGAGACATTGATTACAGATTACCAATTGAGTTCAAGCATGATATTGTTGAAGAATTTCAAGAAGTATATTGAGCATGATGTTTTTCTATGAATTTTACATAAGTTTAAAGCATGGGTCTTACACCCTAAATTTTAGTATTTAAATTTCAAGAAAGATAATGTTTAAGTATTCTTTGAAAAGTACGTATTCAAATTTATAGCAAGATTTTGATCTTTTGATCCTCAACTAAGATATGAAATCCACACAGTTAGCTTGATTACAGTTTAAAACAGGCAGATGCATAACTAGTTTTCATTATAAACCCTTATGCTATTTTTAAGATGGATTTCCTACAGAATGAGCATATAAGTAAGGGAGCAGTATTTAGCACCGAGTTGGGTATGTGTCTCAATTCATATGCCCCAAAACTACGAGACAATGTAGGTTTAGATTATTCCCATCTATATGGATACAGATACATATTGTGATTACTTAGTTCAAGTTATACTCCTTGGCAAAAGTATGAAACCTTTCCCTAATGTGAGGTTTTCCCCTTAGGGGAACATGACATTGGACATCATGATTTCTCACATGGTGTATGTCGATTAGAAGAACCTCCCTAATAGAAAATAATAACAGAATAGTTTTTAAAAAATAAGTGAAACGGCTCACAATTTTACTTCGATATTGTCCTACATAAGACATCAGTTATCAGATTTTAGCTTTTAGTTTTTAGATGATAAAGGTGAGCTCTTTTTACTTAGCTTGCATGATTTGAAACCAAATAAGAGTATAACTTTTTAGAACTATGTCTGGTGGATCACAAGAATTACTTTTATGCTTTACTACTAATGATTTATAATTGGACAGTTTTGAATATTCAAGCCAAGGTGAGTCACTTAAACTTAGCATGCAGTTTTTTTGAAAGTGTGTTTTATATTGCATTATTTTTTTACTTATGCATTCACTCCCATATGCTCAGTATATTCCAAAAGTACTAATCCACTTATACGTCTATGTGCTACATTGTTTAATAATATAGGTACAGTTTATTTGCAGTCCATATATCACGATCAGACAGTTGCGATTCCAGACAACAGATGATGAGTCCTCCTACTTTGGGGACTTTAGTTAGGTGTCATTTATGTACTTTATTTTCTTACTTATGTGTATTAATTAGTAGTAGTTGGTGTCGCATCTTAGCTACCTATAGTCAGTATAGTAGAGGCTTTATAGACTGTTAGTAGAAGTTAATGTATTTTATTCTAGTTTTATCTTGTACAATCAGAGTTGTAATCATTTTAATATAGTTTGTTTTGATCATATTAAAAAAAGATGTATCTTCTTCTTATTTCTTTCAGACTTATGTATTTTATTTATTTTCTTACAAGTTATGCCAGTACAAGGGTTTGCTTATGATAACTTGTGGTTCTAACCATCGTGTGACAACTAAAGGGTAGTCTTGGTTCATTACAAACATGGTATTAGAGAACAGAGACAAAGTGTCCTAGGGTGTCTATAAAGCCGTGTCTAGTAGAGTCTTGTGGAATGGTACGGAGATGTCTGTACTTTTCTTTGAGAGGTTACAAGGCATCTAGGAAAAAGTTTCCTTTCTTTCATACTCTAGATCGTGCTATAAACTTATTCTCTTAGAAACTTCTATCGATTCCTGTGTTACTCATAATCCTTTATCTATGACTTATCCTTTAGATGACATGACTAGTATGTTCCAATTTCTCATAAGATGATGCCCTCAGTTTTACTATCAGTAACTTTAGAGATCACACCATGGTCTTGAGAAGCTCTCTAGTGTGTTATAAGTTCCTCAAATTAAAATTTATGTTCTCATCCATATTAGTTGCTCAGTTAAGACAGAGTAAGATATGTATTCAGATTCCCCATTAATCCTTTAATTCAGATAGTGCTCATACGGGAAGATAGTATGAATTTAGATTGTTAAATAAAGTTTTCATTTGAGGGATATTATGACCTTAAGTGTTATGATTCATAAGTGGTAGGCCCTTCTTGTAATTAAAAGTATGGGTTTAAAAGTATAGAGAAAAAAAAGATGGTAATGAGGATTGATCAATTCTATATAGATGAACTTTTGCATGCGATCAAGTTAGTAGTAAGGTGATATTTCCTCGCATGTTAGTTTAGTGGACGGTAGAGAGACAATTATTAGTTAAGGTGAATTATTGTTTGCTTGAAGTGGTAAAGGAGTTATTAATGGTAGTTGTTGTATTAGAAACATATAGATTATTAACAAAAGTATTAGGTGGTTGAGTATTGTAATTTAGTCTTCCCTAGAGGTTGCAAAAAGGAGTTCAGTTGAAACTTATAGAGCTATGGAAGTAATTAGGTGTATAGATGGGTAAATAGTCATAATGTGTAGAAGGAGGATGTGCTAGCAGATTTTAATAATATATACCATATGATTATGATAGATTATCATTGTTATGAGGTTTTAGTGGGCAAGTATTTCTTGGTGTTTTATTTTATATCTTCCAAGTGAGAATAGTATGTGAGGTTGGGTTGTTAATCATGCCTAGCACTAGACTCTAAGATTGAACAGTGGATGATCATCAAGGTGGATGTAATGGTTGCTTGGTTAGTGATGTTATTTATATTGAGGTGGACCAATAGGCTTGAAATAGTGAATGCAAGAATTTATGTTTATTGATTTAAGATTAAGTATGATGTTGTAGGTATGATGTAGAGGTGTACCCAAGGTGATATGGGGTTTCATTATTTTCTAGGGTTATTAATTGTCGTGTGTGGTTAGTAGTACCCTTAGTTGCTAAGTGGAAAAAGGCTAGTTATATAGTACATTATGTTCTTAATAGCTAAGTTGAGGAGCTTTGGATAGACGATGTTAAGTCTTTTAAGTATGATTTTGATTCTTACGATTTGGAAAAAATATAAGAATAGAAGTGCGATCTTTGTAGGCTATGATTATGTGTTTAGTGAGGTAGATATGTTTGGAAATGAGAGTGTAAGTCTTTGTTGATGATTATTGAAACTAGAAAGTTGAATTAAAGGGTTGTTCAAGAATGAAGTCAGTAAGTTCAAAATATAGTTTAGTCTTGTGAGTTTAGAATTTATATGTAGACATTAGAATAATAAAATTGTGGCTCAGTCTAAACGATATGGAGTAGACCCATAAGCTTAGAATATCAGCTTTAACCAAAGGGGGAGATGGTAGAGTACAAAACCAATTCTAGTTTTGAGAATTAGATTGTAATACCTGTTAATAAGAGTTGTCATGAGATAATGTTCTCTTCTTACTTTAGAGTATTCCTTATATTTCAATCATTATCATACTAAATCCATTTCATGCATGATAGATCCATTTCAAAGGCCAATGCTTATATACTTTATACGTACTCAAGTCCATTCTCAGCTTCTAGCAGCAGGTAATACCTTCACTCTGTGATTTGAGTTATCCTTATGAATTTATGAACTCCAGTATTATGCTGAATAGCTTATGATAAGTATGAACTCTTGTTTCAGAGTATGATCAGTTCTTAAAAGCTCATGATCCTAGTGAAGTCCCATTTATATCATGTATGTCCTCAGTTTAGATTTCTTTAATGAATCCATGCCTTGACATTTTATACCTCTGGACTCAAATAAGTGTTAATGTTATGTACATAATTCTTTTATGCTTCAGGTCCTTATGTGTTAGCCCTTTAGTTGCCTCTTCCTATGTTGAGATAGTGGTGATGTTAGTGGATAAACACTGGTTTAGATGAGAGGGAGTTGATGACCCTCATTAAGAAAGATTATTTATTCTTTTCTATCTAAGGTTATAGGATGAAGGAATATTGAGGTAAATCTTTTGTAGACGTCATAGTTAGTTGAGAATTTTGGGTATGTATTCTTAAGCATAGTGAAAGAAAGTTATTGTTGATGGAGGTTTTGAGAATATGAGAAGTTTGCCTTTATGGGTGTTTGCCTTGAAGTTCATATGTGGTTATAATGATAGGCTTAAATTTCATGTAGGTATGTAAGTGGAGGAATTCAATATGTGTTAGTAAATCCATAGTAACAGTTCAGAGTTAGTCATTGAAGTGGTAAGACCTGTTATACTTAAGGTGTGAGCTCTGGAATAGACGTAGAAGATTGAGTCATGTGGTTTAGACTAGTATTATGGTGTATCTTATGATTTTGAGTTAGGCTTGATCGTGGTGAGAGAATTTAGTTCAATTTAGACTTTAGTAGATGGATTTATCAATGCCCATGTGAAAATTTTTATGTTGAATCAAATGAGTATGGTATTTAAGGGGAATAGTATAGTTGAGGGAGTATTTGAGAATTGTTTCTAAGCGTGAAAGTAAGAATCATTGCCTAAGGCCTAGTAATTCTATCCTAGCTTATGATTCATATGTTTATGTTCCATGCTATAGAGTTGAATCAATGTTGTGTTTCCTTAGTCAGATGTCTTTTTCAGATTTTGCCTAAAATTCTTTTCTCCATAATATTATTAGAATTTCATAGAAAAGTGTTGGAGAAATACTTCATTTGAGTATCGACAGTCAGTATGATTCAGTCTATATAGACAACAAGCCAGTTTAGAAGTCAGACAAATAAGTTCCTATGGTTTTCCCCCTTTCTTACTCATGACGTAATTCATTCACAACTATGCAAGTCATAAATTCAGTTCAGTTCATACATTAGCTTCAAATTTAGATATTCAATCATGATTCAGTTCGTAAATGTCCTGTGTATTATTTCAGCCTTATAACCATTCTCATATCAGTGCATGTATTCAAGAAATCAGCTCAGCCATGATATTTAGTTCATGTATGATATTCCAGACTCAGTTATGCACTCATGTTCTAAGTCATGCATGTTCAGCAAATGATCTCAGTTGTCTTTGTACAGTACTCTCAGTCTAAACAGTCTTATTTAAGGATAGGTAAGGGTGGGGGAGGATCCATAGGGCTTCTTAGATGAGATGAAAAAGATCTTTTGGGTGATGTAGGATACTAATGTAGAGGGGGTTAACTTTACAGCTTATCAGCTCAAGGATGTTGCTTATCAGTGGTATGAGAAGTGAGATAGGGATAGAGGTGATATGGAAGAGGTAGGTTTGTGGGAGGCTTTTTCTAATGCCTCCAGGATATTTTCTTCCCTCAAGAGTTGAGGGAAGCAAAGATTGAAGAGTTTGCAAATCTTAAGCAGGGGAGGGTGTCTATAAAGGAATATGCTTTAAAGTTCCATCAGCTATCAAGGTATGCTCCTGATTTGGCAGATGATATGAGGCCGAGAATAAGGAAGTTCGCTTTTGGATTAAATAGAGATTTGATTCTAGAGAGCAATATTTCCTTGTTAATTCAAGATATAAACATCTCGAGGTTGACTATTTATATGTAGTAGGTTGAGGATGAGAAGAAAAAACATGCAGAGTTTGGGGATAGGCAGGGAAAGTAGAGCAGGTTTTCTGATTAGGGAGGTGCTCAGTCTCAGGGGGTAGGGATGGTGGAAAGTGGAAGAAAGAGAAGTGGGAGAGTTTGGGCTCCTTTTTTGCTAGTGCTCCTTATCAGTTGGGAGACAAGCGTCATCAAGATGGCGATAATTCTCGAGCACAAGTTGCCCAATCTCAGGCGAGCGAAGGTTAGTCAATTTCTTTGTGTCCTCTTTCTCGATTCTGTGGTCATCCTTATTGGGGTTATTGTGAGAAAGGAAGGGATAAGTTCTTTAAGTGTGTCCAGGTAGGGCATCATCTTAGGGATTATCCGGTCAATAAGGTTTCTATGCGGGTGAATAAGATTCCTGTGGCTTCATCTTCTGCTCCTACACCTAGTGGTGTGGCATATGCTTTCGTTACTTCTCTTGGTTCTAGTATTGGTTGAAACAGGTTGTATATTTTGGAATCCCGGAAGGAATCCAAGGCATCACCTGATGTCGTTACTAGTACGTTACAACTTTTCCTCCCGTGACATATATTATTTGCTTGATCTGGGATCCTCTCTTTCTTATGTGACTCCATATGTGGCTGTGTCTTTTAGTTTCGATCCAGAAGTTATCTTATATTTTTTTTCTATTTCTACCCTAGTAGGTGACTCAGTTATTTCTAGGAGAGTCTATAGGGGGTGTGTGGTATTTGTTGGTAGCAAGCAGACCTTGGCAGATCATTTGAGTTAGATATAGTAGATTTTCATGTAATCTTAGGTATGGATTGGTTGCATTCTTGTTATGCGTCGATACATTATCGTACCCGTAGGGTTATCTTTAAGTTCCCTGGTGAGCCGGTTATAGAATGAAAAGGCAGTTCCTTAGCTCCTAGGGGGAGATTTATTTCTTATCTTAGAGCTTGGAGGTTAATCTCTAAGGGTTGGTCGGAAGGTCATTTTTTGTCTTCGGTCCCTATGGTTAATGATTTTCTATATGTCATTCTGGATGATCTTCCTAGTGTTCCTCTGGATAGGGAAATAGATTTTGGTATTTATTTTCTTTCGAACACTCGTCTAATTTTATTCTTCCATATAGAATGGCTCCGACTGAGTTGAGGAAACTCACGGAGTAACTTAAGAATTATCTAGATAAGGGGCTTATTCGTCATAGAGTTTCTCCATAGGGTTTGTCGGTGTTGTTTATGTGCAGGAAGGATGGTTCCCTTCGAATGTGCATTCACTATAGGCAGTTGAATAAGGTGACGGTCAAGAATAAGTATCCTCTTCATCGTATAAATGACTTTTTTTTATCAGTTATACAGTTCCAAGTTCTTCTCTAAGATAGATCTTTGGTCTGGGTACCATCAGCTTAAGATTAAGGAGGTGGATATCTCTAAGATGGCTTTACATACTCAGTATGGGCATTTTGAGTTATTTGGTGATATCATTTAGGTTGACTAATGCTCCAGCATTATTTATGGACTTGATAAATAGGGTGTTCAGGCAGTATTTGGATCTCTTTGTCATTGTGTTTATTAATGACATTTTGGTTTATTCAAAAAGTTAGGTGGATCATGCTAATCATCTTCGTGTGGTGTTGCAGGCCCTAAAAGAACAATAGTTGTATGTCAATTTCTCTAAGTGTGAGTTTCGGTTGAACGTTGTGACTTTCTTGGGTCATGTTATTTCTAGTGAAGAGATCATGGTGGATTCACAAAAGGTTGTTATGGTAAAAAGGTGTCCTAGGCCCACGACTTCATCCGATATCCAAAGGTTTTTGGGTTTGTTCGGATATTATAGGCAGTTTATGGAAAGTTTTTCTTCGATAGTTACTCCTTTGACTAAATTGACTCAGAACAAGGTTAAGTTTTCTTTGTCGGATGTTTGTGAAGGGAGTTTTGAGAAGCTGAAGGATAAGTTGACTTCTGCTCTAATACTAACCTTGTCGGAAGGCGATGATGGGTTTGTGGTTTATTGTGATGCATCTCGGGTAGGACTTAGTTCTATGTTGATACAGCATGAGATATTACCTATGCTTCTTGGTAGTTGAAGGTACATGAGAGGAATTATCCTACTCATAATTTAGAGTTGTTGGCGGTTGTGTTTGCTTTACATATATGGTGGCATTATTTGTATGGTGTTAATATGTATATCTTTTCTGATCATAAGAGTCTTCAATAAGTGTTACTCGGAATGAGCTTACTCTCAGGAAGAGGCGGTGGCTTTAGCTTCTCAAGGAATATGATATGAGTCTCCACTAGCACCCAGGTAAGGCTAATGTCGTTGTTGATTCTCTTAGAAGGTTATTCACGGATAGTTTGGCTCATGTGGAGAAAGGTAAGAAGGAATTGGTGAAGGATATTCACCGCTTGGCTACTCTTAGAGTTCGTCTCTTGTACTATAATGATGGTGGTGTGATGGTGCAAGAAGTGGTTTGGTTTTTTCTTGGCGCAGAGATTAAAGAGAAGCATGTGTTGGGTCCTGTCTTGATGAAAATCAAGAGTGACATTGGTGGGCAAAAGGTAGTAGTGTTTGAGATTAGTGGTAATGGTACTTTACGGTACCAAGGGAGGTAGTGTTTTCCAAATTTTGATGGGTTGCAACAAAGGGTTTGGCTTAGGCGCATGAGTCGCACTTTATTGTTCATCTCGGCTTGACTAAGATGTATCACGAACTCAAGAATATCTACTGGTGGAATAGCATGAAGAGGGATTCGGCTGATTTTGTGGCCAAGTGAATGGTGTGTCAACAGGTTAAGGTTGAGCACATAAGGCCAGGGGGGTTGTATCAAGAAATTTATTAGCCCGAATGGAAGTGGGAAGTGATCAATATGGACTTTGTTATCGGTCTTCCTCGGTCTCGGAATCAGTATCTAATACCCCAAACTTTTTTCTAGCTTAAATTCATTCCTAGATTGTTAAGGGATGTCTTCCGAAATGATTAATATTTTTTTCGCATGGAATTTTCTAGATTTCAACATTTCATTGTGTGGGAAATTAAATAATTTTTCCATCGATACCAAATTCGGAAAATCCGACACTCGATGAAGTAGTTAGAGCATTTTTAAATTGACAACGTACATACTGGGCAGTCACCACATCGCCGTGAAAGACAATTTCATAAATGTCACTTTCCAGTGGAACACCGCGATATTGGCGCATTGCGGTGAGGAAAAAAATTCCATTTCTTAATTTCTAGTAGACCTCTATGATATTGGCACATCGCGTAAAGGTCCATTGTCCCAATTGTCGAATTCTAGTAGCCCAACGCGATAGAGGCACGTTGAGCCGAAGGCCAAAATGACATTTTTATAGGGCACCGCGATGGTGGCATGTCGCGTTTAAGTTCTAGGTCCCAATTGTAAAAATCATGAGGGACAACGTGATAGCTCCGCATCGCGGAGGAGCCAAATTTCCCATTCATCAGTTTCCAGTGAGCCACCACGATAGCGGCGCGTCACGATGGCCCATTAAATCGGGAACCAGTTACATTTTTTTTTAGTTTCGTTCAGAAGTCAAAAAGGTTATTTTGGAGTTTTTCCCAGCCCCAGTTCCATCTAAACACAAGATTTAGGGCTATTACAAGCTTCTTATTATATATTTCTCAAGATTTCTCTCAACCAACAATCTAAAAATCAACCTCAAGAATCACTAGATTCCACCATTCTTTTTCCAAATTAATTCAAGATTCAAGATTCCTAACATAAGAATTCCAAGAATCATCATTCAAAAGCACAAATATAGATGCAAAAGAAAGGTTTTTCATTTAGTTCATCATCCAAGGTATGTTGGGTTTGAACAAGGACAAATCTTTCGTTCTGGTGCCCAAAATCTTGAATTTTATTAAAGATTACATGATTTACAAGTTGGGGTTTATACCCAAAGCATCTTTTTTTAAGTTTATGGAGATATAAGTGATTTAAGACTTGAATTGCACATTTATCACACCTATTTATGGTTTGAATTGAGGATTTATATCATAAAGTGTACATCTCTATTTTGAATTGATATTCTCAAGTGCTTCCAAGATAATTGTTGAGAATCAAGCTTCATTATGAAATTGCGATCATTTGAGTACATATGCTTTAAACCTAAGAATTAATTTTGATATTTCATGAAGAGTATATTATTAGCATGCTTTAATAAGCAAGCATTCAGATTTTAAAGAAAGATTTATCTTCCGAACCTAAGGTAAGATAGGAATCCACATTATTTATAAATTAAAGCAAAGAGAAGCATAATTGGTTTTAATTACGAACCCTTATGCTATTTTAAGGGGAATTTCCTAAAATTTCTGAGCAATAAGTATGGGAGTAATATTTAGCACCAAGTTGGGTATGATTCCAAGGTCTCATTCCCCAGAATTATGTGCCACCGTAGGTTTCTGATTTGCCCATAGTGGGCTAAGATAGAGATCACTTAAGTTAAGGTTCTATTCCGATGGCATGGATAGAACATATGTCCCCAACGTGGGCTAGACGTTGGAATCCATGTTAGTTCACATGGTTTATGTCGATTAGAAGAAACTCCCTAAGTCCCAAAGTTCCAAGATTTCCAAAGCTCCCAAAACTTTTAAGTTCCATAGAAAAAGAATGATAGAAAAGCTTTTATAAGACTAAGTGTTATGACTCACTAGATTTACAAGTATGATTTGTTATACATGATTTTATATTTCGATATTTTAGATAATCAAGCTTATGTGAGTCATATACATCCACATGCATTTACATTCTAATTATGATGATGTTTACTTATGCATTACACCCCCATATACTTAGTACATCCTCAAAGTGTTGATCCACATATATGTCTATGTGCTACATTGTCTTATAATGTAGTTTCACGTGTTCAGTATAAGCAACGTAAGTACTTCGAGCATCTCTATCTACGCTCCCAAAGTTGGTTAGTCCTCATGATTCGAGGGCCTACTCCTTTAGATTTCCAGCTTTTATAGTAATTGAATTATCATTTTTAGTTTAGCTCGAGTCAGTTGTGGGTCTGTCCTAATGGATCTCTAGTTCTTTAGCAGTAGAGGCTTTTCGAACTACGAGTTTAATTATAGACTTTCAATATTTGTTATTCAGACAGTATCTATTGTTTATTCAGTTTAGTTTTTGGTATGATACATAATTATTTCTTGATTAGATTATCTTAAAGTAAGGTTCAGATCTAGTAGTCAGATCAAAGGGTTAGCTTGGGGCTACTCATAGCCTTGAGTACCGTTTGATGTCTCGAGATTAGATTTTAGGGCGTTACAAACTTTGTATCAGATCATAAGGTTTAGAGAGTCTTAGGGAGTCAGACAAGCTACATTACAAAGTGTCTTGATCATTGGTGTGAAGCGTGCCATATCTCTGAGCAAGAGTTTATGGAGCATTTAGGAATTCATCTCTTCTTTCATGATCTATCATGCTTTCATTGCCTCTATCTACTTCTAACTCATGCTTTTACATGACAAAAAATGCCTCCTCATCGAGCTAACGCCCGCAGAAATGATAACCAACTACCTCAGCCCATAGATCCTTTGAATGAGAATATGTCACGTGCAGAGTTTCGGGCTGCCTTTCAAGCACTAGCCTAAGCTGTGACAGCTAATGTTCGGGCAACCATCAGGCTGCATTCCCACCTTAGCAGGATGGGGACTTAGCCATAGCCAGAATATAAGATTTTGGAGCCTAAACCCACCAAAATTCTTTGGGTCGAAAGCAGATAAGGACCCACAACTTTATCTAGATGAGGTGAAGAAGATCACCCAAATTATACATATTTCTGAAGAGGAGAGTGTAGAATTGGAATCCTATAGGCTAAAGGATGTTGCATATGATTGGTTGGTGATGTGGAAGAAAAGAAGAGAAGAGAATGCACCTCCCATGACTTGGCAAATGTTTCAGGTTGCATTCTTAGACATGTTTTTCCCATGCGAGATGAGGGAAGCTAGGATAGAAGAGTTTATGAACCTGAGGCAGGGCTCAATGATGGTGAGGGAGTGTTTCCCCAAGTTCAACCAGTTGTCTAAGAATGCCCTTGAATAGATGGATGACCCTAGGTCAAGCATAAGTAAGTTTGTGACTGATGTGTCCGGGTTGGTCGTTAAGGAGTGTAGGACTGCTATGCTCATTGGGGACATGGATCTTCCTATATTTATGATGCACGCTCAGCAGATTGAGGTAGAAAAAAAGAAGAAAAGAGAGAGAGAAAATAAGAAGGCAAGAACAGGATAGTTTGAGTATGGTCAGTCATGGTCTGCAGGGGGAAATCACTCACAGTTTTAGAGTTATCTTCCATTGCCAGTGCCGTCAGTGCTCCCATTCCCAGAGGTAGACAGGAGCAGTGGGGTAAGTCTTCTATGTCCAGGTCACAGAATAGTGTGAGCGGTAAGAATAATTATCCTCCATGTGCTAAGTGTGGTAAAACTCATCCTAGTGAGTGTTTGGCTCGATAAATGGGTTGTTTTGATCGTGGAAAGTTAGGTCATGGAATTAGAGAGTTCCCGTATGCTAAGCAAGAAAATAGAGATGTTCATCCTCAGACATGGGCTACCAGTGCACCAGCTCCTGAAGCTCGTCTAGCCGCTCCTTAGAGCGCATCATCCAGTACCGATGGCGTTCAGTGCCAAAATCGGTTCTATGCTTTACCATCCCACCAGGAGTAGGAGATCTCCCCAGATGTTGTTACTGGTATGCTTCTTGTCTTCCATTTTGACTTTTATGTATTGTTAGACCCTAGGTTGATTTTTTCTTATGTGACCCCATTGGTTGCTGTGAATTTTGAGATAAGTTCTGAAAATATCCCTGAGCCTTTCTTGGTTTCTAAACCAATAGGGGAATTAGTTGTTTCCAAAAGAATTTATATAAAGTGTCTCATTACTATTCTTCAAAGGATCATGTTAGCATAGTTGATAAAATTAGACATGGTTGACTTCAACCATATTCTTGGTATGGATTGGCTCCATTCTTGTTATGCATCCATAGATTGTTGCACCCGAGTGGTAAAGTTTCAATTTCCCGATGAGCCAGCTTTGGAGTGGTCAGGTAATTCAGTGTCTCCCAAGAGTCATTTCATATCCTATCATAAAGCCAGAAATCTAATCTCTAAAGTGTGCATCTATCATCTAGTTCGAGTCAAAGACATTAAGTCTGAGAATCTAACAGTTCAGTCAGTCAGTATAGTTAATGAGTTTCCTGATGTCTTACCTGAAGATTTGCCAGGGTTACCTTCCGATAGGGAAATATAATTTGGAATTGATCTTCTTCCTGATACTCAGCCTATTTCCATTCCTCCATATCACATGGCTCCTGCTGAACTTAAGGAGTTGAAAGAGCAACTCAAAGGTATTCTAAACAAAGGCTTTATAAGACCTAGTGTTTCTCCTTGGGGATCTCCTATCTTATTCGTCCAAAAGAAAGATGGTTCTTTGCGTATGTGCATTGACTATCGTAAGTTGAATAAAGTCATAGTCAAGAACAAATATCCTCTTCCTAGAATTGACGACTTATTTGACCAACTCCAAGGTGCAAGTTATTTCTCAAAGATAGACCTTAGATCTAGCATCATTAACTTAAAGTAAGGGAATGTGATATTTCGAAGATAGCCTTCAGAACCTGCTATGGTTATTTTGAGTTTCTAATTATGTCTTTCGGGCAAATTAATGCCCCAGCAGCTTTCATAGACTTGATTAAATGAGTGTTCATATATTATCTTGACATATTTGTCATAGTCATTATCAATGATAGTCTTATCTACTCTCGTAGTGAGGATGATTATGCAGACCACCTCCGAATTATGTTGCAAACTCTTAGAGATCAACAGATGTTTGCCAAATTTAGCAAATGTGAATTTTGGCTAAGGTCACTTGCTTTCCTCGGTCATGATATTTCCATGGAGGGTATTAGAGTTGATCCCCAAAAGACAGAAGCCATAAGAAATTGGCCTACACCAATCTCTCCATTAGACATTAGGAGTTTCTTTGGTTTAGCTGTTATTACAGATGTTTTGTTGAGAAGTTTTTATCCATTGCATCTCCTATGACCCGACTGACTCAGAAGAAGGTTAAGTTTCAATGGTCAGATTCCTGCGAGAAGAATTTTTAGGAGTTGAAGACTCGACTCACTTCACCCCCAGTCTTACCATTACCTGATGGTATGATGGTTTTATTGTGTATTATGATGCCTCTAGAGTTGGTTTGGGTTTTGTTTTGATATAGAGAGGTAAGGTCATAGCCTATGCCTCTAAGAAGCTTAAGCCTCATGAAAAGAATTACCCAACCCATCATCTTGAATTAGCTATTGTGGTGTTTGCTTTGAAAATCTGGAGACACTACCTATATAGTGTGCATGTTGATGTGTTCACGGACCACAATAGCTTGCAATATGTTTTTATGCAGAGGGAGTAAAATCTCAGTTAGAGAAGGTGGTTAGAACTGCTGAAAGATTATAACATGAGTGTGTTGTATCATCAGGGCAAGGCCAATGTAGTAGAAGACTCCCTTAGTCGATTGTCTATGGGCAGTGTTGCTCATATGGAGAATGATTTGAGACAGTTATCTCGGGAAGTGCACCATTTTCCTAGTTTGGGTGTTAGATTTGTTAGCTCGGCTGACAGTAGCGTTTGGGTGCAGAGTAGTGAAGAATCTTCCTTAGTTTCTGAGATGAAGGAGAAACGATATCAGGATCCCATATTTGTTAAGTTGAAGGACTCGGTTAAAAACCAAAAGGTAGAGGTTTTCTCCTAAGGGGGAGATGGTGTGCTGAGATACCAGAGTAGACTGTGTGTACCATATGTACACGAGTTAAGACAATGGATTATGGCTAAGGCGCATAGTGCGGGTTACTCCATACATCATGGTGCTACTAAAATGTACTGAGATTGGTGAGAAATCTATTGGTGGAGCGGTATAAAGAGATATAGTAGAGTTTGTAGCCAAGTGTGCAACTTGTCAATAGGTTAAGGTAGAGCACCAAAGGCCTAGTGGTGTTTTACAAGAGTTCAGTATTCCTGCTTGGAAGTGGGAAGAGGTGAATATGGATTTTATAACAGGGTTACCCTATTCGCATCGTCATCATGATTCGATTTAGGTTATTGTGGACAGATTGAATAAGTCAGGACATTTCTTGCCAGTTCATATGTCCTATACAGCTGAGGATTATGCTAAGTTATATATCCGAGAGTTAGTCAAATTACATAGAGTGCCCCTGTCCATTATCTCAGATAAGGGTACTCAGTTCACCTCTTAGTTTTGGAATGATTCTCATAATGGTCTTGGTACCCAAGTTTATCTTAGTTCCTCTTTCCATCCTCAAACTGATGGTTAGGCAGAGAGAACCATTCAGACTCTAGAAGATATGTTGAGAGCGTGTGTGCTTGATTTCAGGGGTAGTTGGGATGAGCATTTACCATTGATTGAGTTTGCCCACAACAACAGTTATCATGCTAGCATTCAAATGGCCCCTTTTGAGGTACTTTATGGGAGGAGATGTAGTTCACCTATCGGATGGTTTTTAGTGGGTGAGGCTTCGTTGTTAGGTCAAGATATGGTGGTAGAAGCTATGGATAAAGTACAGTTGATTCAAGAAAGGTTGAAAATAGCTCAGAGTCATCAGAAGTCGTATGTGGATATAAGGAGAAGAGATCTTGAGTTTGAAGTTGTTGATTCAGTCTATTTAAAAGTTTCACCCATGAAGGGGGTAAAGAGATTTGGCAAAAAAGGGAAACTTAGTCCCCGTTATATGGGTCCCTTCGAATTTTGAGCTGTGTTGGGAAGGTGGCATATGAGCTTGAGTTGCCTACCGATTTATCGTTTGTACATCCTGTGTTCCATGTTTCTTTGTTGAAGAAGTGTGTTAGTGATCCAGTGGTTGTAGTACCCTTAGAAAGTATAGAGGTTCATAATAACCTCTCTTATGAAGAAATTCCAGTTAAGATCCTTGACCATCAGACTCATAGATTAAGGAACAAAGAAGCTCCCCTAGTTAAGCTTCTTTGGCAAAATCAATCCGTTGAGGGAGCCACTTGGGAAGCAGAAGAAGATATGCAGACAAAGTACCCTCATCTTTTCACTGTACATTCAGATTTAGTTTAAGGTAACAAATTTCCTCAGATCATCTCTTTTTAGTCTAAGTTTCAGATTTATATAGCCATTCATTCGATAGTTTATACATTTGCAATCAATTGAGTCATGCTTTCAGTTGTATATTGCCAGTTATGACCTCAATTTTCAGCATCTCAACTTCACTAGCCACATTCGAGGATGAATGTTCCCAAGGGTGATATATTGTAATACGCCAAACTTTTTTCTAGCTTAAATTTGTTCCTAGAATGTTAAGGGATGTCTTAAAAATGATTAATATTTGTTTCGCATAGAATTTTCTAGATTTCAAGTTCTCTAAGTGTGAGTTTTGGTTGAACGTTGTGACTTTCTTGGGTCATATTATTTCTAGTGAAGGGATCATGGTGGATCCGAAGAAGGTTGTTGTGGTGAAAATGTGGCCTAGGCCCACGAATTCATCCAATATCAAAAGTTTTTTGGGTTTGTTCGAGTATTATAGGCAGTTTATGGAAATCTTTTCTTCTATAGTTGCCCCTGTGACTAAGTTGACTCGAAAGAACGTTAATTTTCTTTGTCGGATGCTTGTGAAGGGAGTTTAGAGAAGCTGAAAGATAAGTTAACTTCGGCTCCAATCCTGACCTTGACGGAAGGAAATGATGGGTTTGTGGTTTATTATGATGCATCTCTAGTAGGTCTTGGTTGTATATTGATGCAGCATGAGAAGGTGATTTCCTATGCTTCCAGGTAGTTGAAGGTACATGAGAGGAATTATCCTACTCATGATTTGGAGTTATTGGTGGTTGTGTTTACTTTAAAAATATAGCAGCATTATTTGAATGGTGTTCACATGGATATGTTTTTTGATCATAAAAGTCTTCAGTTCGTGTTCACTCAGAAAGAGCTTAATCTCAGGAAGAGGAGGTGGCTTTAGCTTCTTAAGGATTATGATATGCGTCTTCACTACCAACCAGGTAAGGCTAATCTAGTTGTTGATGCTCTTAGAAAGTTATCCATGGATAGTTTGTCTCACGTAAAAGAAGGCAAGCAGGAACTGGGTAAGGATATTCACCTCTTGGCTAATCTTGGAGTTCGTCTCTTATACTTTAATGATGGTGGTGTGATGGTGCAAGAAGTGGTTCGGTTTCTTCTTGGCGATAGATTAAAGAGAAACAAGTGTTGGATCCTATCTTGATGAAAATCAAGAGTGTCGTTGGTGGGCAAAAGGTAGTGGTGTTTGATATTAGTAGTAATGGTACTTTACGGTACCAAGGGAGGTAGTGTGTTCCTAATTTTGACGGGTTGCAATAAAGGGTTTAGCTGAGGCACATGAGTCGCGCCTTGTTGTTCATCCCGCTTTGACTAAGATGTTTCAAGAACTCAAGAAGATCTATAGGTGGAATGGCACGAAGAGGGATTTGGCTGATTTTGTGGCCAAGTGTATGGCGTGTCAACAGGTTAAGGTTAAGCACATGAGGCCAGAAGGGTTGCATCAAGAAATTGATTTTCCCGAATGGAAGTGGGAAGTGATCAATATAGACTTTATTATCGGTCTTTGTCAGTCTTGAAATCAGTATATAATACCCCAAACTTTTTTCTAGCTTAAATTCGTTCCTAGAATGTTAAGGGATGTCTTCCAAAATGTTTAATATTTGTTTCGCATAAATTTTCTAGATTCAACTTTTCATTGTGTGGGAAATTAAATAAGCTTTCCATCAATACCAAATTCGCTCGAATCCAACACTAGGTGAAGAAGTTAGAGCATTTTTAAATTGACAACGTGCCAACTGGGCAGTCACCGTATTGCCGTGAAGGACAATTTCATAATTGTCACTTTCCAGTGGACCACCGCAATGTTGGCGCATCGCGGTGAGTTCCAAATTTCCATTTGTCAATTTCCAGTGGACCTCCACGATATTGGCGCATCGTGTAAAGGTCCATTGTCCCAATTGTTGAATTTTGGTAGACCAACGCGATAGTAGCGCGTTGCGCCGATGGACAAAATGGAATTTCTATAGGGCACCATGATGGTGGTGCATCGCATTGAAGTTCCAGGTCCCAGTTGTCAAAAAGGGTGTTTTGGACTTTTTCCCAGCCACCAGTTCCATCTAAAAACAAGATTTAGGGCTATTACAAGCATCTTATGATATATTTCACAAGATTTCTCTCAACCAAAAACCCTAAGCTCCAACAATCAACCTCAAGAATCCCAAGATTCCACCATCCTTTTTCTAAAGTAATTGAAGATTCAAGATTCCCAACAAAAGAATTCCAAGAACAAATCATTCAAGAGCACAAATAGAGTCCCAAAAGGAAAGTTGTTCATCTAGTTAATCATCCAAGGTATGTGGGGTTTGAACAAGGACAAATCTTTCGTTCTTGTTCCCAAAAACTTGAATTTTATTAAAGATTACATGATTTACAAGTTGGGGTTTATACCCAAAGCATCTTGTTTTAAGTTTATGAAGATATGAGTTATTTAAGCCTTGAATTACACATTTATCCCACCTATTTATGCTTTGAATTGAGGATTTATATCATGAATTGTACATCCCTATTGTGAATAGATATTTTCAAGTGTTTCCAAGATAATTGTTGAGAATCAAGCTTCATTATGAAATTGTGATCATGTAAGTACATATGCTTTAAACCCAAGTATGAATTTTGATATTTCACGAAGATTATATTATTAGCATGCTTTAATAAGAAAGCATTTAGATTTTAAAGAAAGATTGATCTTCCAAACGTAAGCTAAGATAGGAATCCACATTATTTATGATTTAAAGCAAAGAGAAGCATAATTGGTTTTAATTATGAACCATTGTGCTATTTTAAGGTGCATTTCCTAAAAATTTTGAGCAATAAGTATGGGAGTAGTATTTATCACCGAGTTGGGTATGATTCCAAGGTCTCATGCCCTAGAAATACGTGCCACCATAGATTTTTGATTTGCCCATAGTGTGCTAAGATAGTGATCACTTAAGTTAAGGTTCTATTTTGATGGTAAGGACAAAACAACTCTCCCCAATGTGGTAAATACGTTGGACTCCTTGTTAGCTCACATGGTTTATGTCGATTAGAAGAAACGCCCTAAGTCCCAAAGTTCCAAGATTTCCGAACCTCCCAAAGCATCTAAGTTTCAAAAGAAAAGAATTATAGAAAAGTTCTTATAAGACTAAGTGTTATGACACACTAAATATACAAGTATGATTTATTATACATGATTTTATATTTGGATATTTTAGATAATCATCTTATGTGAGTCATATAAATCCACATGCATATACTTTCTAATTTTGATGATGTTTACTTATGCATTACACCTTCATATACTAAGTACATCCTCAAAGTGTTGATCCATATATATGTCTATGTGCTATATTGTCTTATAATGTTGGTTTAGGTGCTCATTATCAGCAATGTGAGTAGTTCAAGTATCTCTGTCTATGCTCCCTCAGTTGGTGATTTCTCATGATTCGAGGGCGTACTTCTTTAGATTTCTAGCTTTCAT
Source organism: Capsicum pubescens (assembly GCA_030864215.1). NCBI lineage: Eukaryota > Viridiplantae > Streptophyta > Magnoliopsida > Solanales > Solanaceae > Capsicum > Capsicum pubescens. Next base: position 217,326,656 of record CM061548.1, read on the forward strand.
AGTAATTGAGTTATCATTTTCAGTTTAGCCCGAGTCAGTTGGGGGTCTATCCCAATGGCTCTCTAGTTCTTTAGTAGTAGATGTTTGTCGGACTACGAGTTTAATTACATACTTTCAGTAGTTGTTATTCAGACAGTATCTACAGTTTATTCAGTTCAATTTTTTGTATAATACAACATTATTTCTTGATTATATTATCTTAAAGTAAGGTTTAGATCTTGTAGCATGCTCAAAGGGTTATCTTGGGGCTACTCGTAGCCTTGAGCATCGTCTGACATCTCGGGATTAGATTTTGTGGCATTACACAATATGATTCGATTTGGATCATCGTGGATAGGATGACCAAGTCTGTAAATTTTTTTCCAGTGTAGACTACCTTTTTAGTAGAGGATTATGTGCGGTTGTATCTTGTAACACCCCAAGTCTATACCCCGAATACCATACGATGCTCATAATCCCGAGGGACCACAAGCTAACCTATGACTGGTACTACTGCAATAACTGAATAATAATATTGTATTGTGCAGAAATTAGGCCGAAACTTGCCATAAGGTTCAAAAATGTAAATAAAAACTGATTACTGAAAATTGAATACTGAATTTACTGAGGTCTGAACTAGATACTGAACTGGACTGGACTGATACTGAGTTTACTATGTTTTTCCTGAGTTTGTAACTGACTGAGAGTACTACTGATCGTGACATAACTGAGATTATTCTGTAACTGACACTGGCTCTAGGTAAGCAATTAAATTATCGAGTACTAAATACCTCCAAGACTCGATAGCATAAAAAGTAAATCACTGCATGACTTTAGTAGCATAATGCTACTAGCTTGCTAATAATACATTCACTTAGACATCTTTGGTTAAACATTTGTTATACATGAGCTTGTGCATGATTGAAATCACACAATAACATGTTATGCGTGGACTAGTCTAATCACATAAGCATTTTGAAAAACACTTGGGGAGCATGGGTATTTCACATATTAATAAACATGTAGTAATATCATGGATTCACCATTCAACTTGCAATTCAAGAGTTTGACATGTAGTTCAGAAAATTCCATTCACAATTAAACTAGTTTGCATGAAACTTAGGACAAATCATGGAATTAGATCACCATTAACATCGTTATCATTAATACATTCAAAATCAGACATGAAATCCATGAAAACAATTAACTTGTATTTAGAAAGAGTTTCTTGAACTCCAAGGGTGGAAGGAAACCCTTAGATGAACACATCGCATACCTTGGTATTAAAATTTGCAAAGAATAATGGAGTGTTCTTGAAGGCTGAATCTTGAATTAGAGATCCTAGGGTTTGCTTCTTGAGAATTTTTGAGAAAGATGAATGAATGTTTCCTCTAAAGGGGCTTAATTTTGTTTTTGGGGGGCTGACATAAGGTGGCAAAAGATGCAATTACCCCTGAGGACGCAACTTTTTAATGAATAAAAAATAATTTAGCGACGCAAAAAACGATGCACCACGTCATTGGCATTGATGCGATAGCCAACGCACCGCGTTGAGTCCATATTAGTTCACTGGAATTTGCACTAGGAATTAGGGGAAAATAGTCATCGACGAGATGGGCGATGCAGTGCATCGAGATCGCATCGATTCACTAGTTTGAGATTTTAAATGTTTTTCAAACAAAGTCCAAAAAGTCTGAAACTTGTTTGAGAACACCTACTGACATTCCTGATCTTGAATTAACCTAAAAATTGATATTTGAAGGTCATAAGGGTCATAAAAAAGGATTTCCAACTTACGAAAGCTAAAATAACTCTAAGTATGAACACTTAGCTGAATTTTGTTTCTAAGTCTGGGAACCCTTACTAGATTTTACATGACTGAATCAAGCTTAGGATTTTGTGGGGTCTTACATATCTTTAGGAGATTGTGAAACTGCATGGGTTACCTATCTCAATTATTTTTGATCGTGGTAAGCAATTTATATCTCATTTATGGCGGTCTTTCGAGAAAGGGTTGGGGACTAAGGTTTGTCTGAGTACTGCTTTTCATCCATAGTCGGATGGGCAAGCAGAGAGAACTATTTAGACATTGGAAGATATGCTTCGGGCATGTGTGATTGACTATGGTAGAAATTGGGTTGAGAATCTACCTTTGGTGGAGTTTCCTTATAACAATATCTATCATTCGAGTATTGGTATGACTCCTTTTAAGGTGTTGTACGGTAAGAGGTGTATATCTCCTATTGGATTGTTTGAGCTTGGAGAAACGGATATGTTTGGTCCTGATTTGGTCTATCAGGCGATGAAGAAGGAGAAGGTGATTCGGGATAGGCTTAAAGCTGCCCAAAGTCACCAAAAGTCTTATGCAGATGTTCAGTGTAGAGACATGGAGTTTGATGTTGGGGATATGGTATTCCCCAAGGTGTCTCCTATGAAGGGAGTGGTTCATTTTGGCAAAAAAGGGAAATTTAGTCCTCGGTTCATTGGTCCTTATGTGATTTTGCGGAGAGTTGGCAGTGTTTCTTATGAGTTGGAGTTTCCATCTAGCTTAAGTTAGATTTATCTAGTTTTTCATGTTTCTATGTTGAGGAAGTTTCTTGGTGATCCTTCTTTGGTTGTACTTTTGGAAAGATTGGGTATTTTGGATTGTCTGTCTTATATAGAAGTCCCGATTGAGATCTTGGATAGGCAAGTTTGTTAGTTACAGACCAAGGATGTGGCTTCAGTAAAGGTTCTATGGAGAAACCATAAGGTGAAAGAAGCTACTTGGGAAGTGGAAGAGGACATAAAGTCCAAGTATGCGCATTTGTTTTCTGCTCCAGGGATTCGTATAAAAGGTATGCGTCTTGAACACATCTTTATTTTCTGATTTTGTTAAAGGAAAGATTGACATCTTTGCCTCTTTGTTTTCAAACTTTGTTAAATGGATGTTTGATAATCCAAATGAATCTGTGTGCGGTTACCCCTACCTTATCCGTCATTCGAGGATAAATGTTCCTAGTGGGGGAGACTAAAACATCCTGGGTTTTGATCCTTAGAAAATTTCCTAGAAATCCATTCTCCGAACCCAATACGACTCATAGCTATGAGCCGTATGCTGAGGTATAAGTGGTATGGTCCAGTCGTATGCTGACAAATGTTAGTTGGTGGGATAATTTTGGTCACTGGAATGGGTATGACTTAGATATGTGAGTCCTAAAGGATTGGTACAAGCAGTATCAGGGACTCGTATGGTGGACAATGTTTGATCTTCCCGGTATTTTATTTTACCAGGGATACGGGTTATGAGTATAAACCGTATGTTATGTTTACGACTTGTTTGGATGAGTAGTATACTAGAAAGTTCTTTATCCAAGGTTTATGGCTTGGATATGAGTAGTGGATACCGATCATATAGGAGGGTATAACTCGTATGGGTCAATCGTATCCCTGCGACAGGTTTTTAAGGGATTTAAGTAAGAGTATTCTGGACATTTCCCTACTTACCCTAGTTAGGACCCACGACTTTTAATACACTTAGAAGGTTATTTACCCTATTATTCTATTCATTAATACTTAGAAACTATTCCAAAACATATCATATTCACTCAAGAGCTTTTGGGGCTAGAAAGCTAGGGTTTCAACTAAGGGATTGCTTTGATGATTTCTTTCCGTCAATTCTTTGGTATAAGGCGTGATTCTCTTCCCTCATTGTAATTTCAACTAAAGACATGGTTTATATGATTGATTGCATGGTTTTTCTTTCAAGAGCTTGGGATCTTCATCCATCAAACCCGGTGTTTGGGGCTTTCACGCAGAAATCCCAACTATTTTACTCAAGCAATAGTAGAACCAAACATTACAAACTAGTAAATGCACAAACAAATCACAATCCACACATAAATGCACCCTAATCAAGCATAATCCAATAGGTAGATATAGCACATCATAAGGATAATGAAAACAACTATACCAAGATATCCATCAAAGTTATTCATAAGAAAAATAAAGAGAGGACAAACCATACTTTATGTTCATATGAATCATCAATAGACAAAGCCGAATCTATACTTTAGATCTCCTCTAATTAAATCTTGTCTAACATTAGTGTTAATTTAATTTCTAAGCTCCAAGTAATTACAAAACCCCTAAACTAAGAATGGGAGGTAGGATTATGGAATGATGATTATGATGGTTTTGATCCCTTTTGATGAGAAGTGGGATCGGTAGTGTGAAATGATAATTTTGCCGTTGGGTTGATTTCCTACAATATCGCGATTGTTTCAGGATAGAAGCGATCGTATATCTGTGATCACTTTATTCTTCAAGTAATTTTAGCATGATAACTTTCTTGACTTACTACGATAATGGTACGATCGCAATACCTGAGGCCCAACCTGCATAGTTTTCCAGCTTTTGCACTTATCTTTCCTTTTTGCTCGTTTTTCACCTTGTCTTACTTCTTTTCATCTACAAAAATTTTTTACCTGCATAACATATTAATTAGTGCATTTAAATCAAAAAATAGTCTCATTCATACCTTTAGAGCAAAGTAGTGTGAGCTAATTTGGATGTCGATGAGTGGCAAATTCACCACTCATCAAGTAAATCTTCCCCGACCTTGATCTTTACAATGCCACTGCAGAAAGAAATTATCTACAAAATTCTACTTGATATAATACCTTCAAGGAGTGAAGAAAATAAGAAAATGAAAAGAAAAGCAATGGTGCATATGAAAATCCATGTGTACTCGAAAAGAATCACCGATAAACGACCCTAATCCAAAGCGATATGGAGAACTACCACTTTAGCTACCCAAGGTATAAAATTAATCTATAACCAATAAATTCATAATACTTAATCTCACCAAGGTAACCGGAGTGTGAGTATGAGTAGGAGCGGTTAGAGCATTAAGCTGTCCTAGAGCCGATTGAAATTAGTGTTACTCTTGGAATAACCATTTTTCTGGTTAGTAATTACTATTTTTCTTCCTCTATGTTCTTAGGTTTATTTCTTAAGTTGAGTAGTCATTTAATAGCAGTTTAAATGTTGGAAAACCTGGAATTTTTCGTTGGATTAGCTCTGAGTGTGTGAAAATAGAGCCTGGCCCAGAGGGTGTTTCCGTCGCCAAGCCTATAGGAATAAAATAAGAGAATTTTGGTAGAAGAAAATTAGGAATTACTGCACACAAAATAATTATTGTGGTAGTAACATCTAAAGTAGATTTGGTCCTAGGATAGTGTTTTATCTATCATCTGCAAACATCCTAATGAATACTCCAACCAACCAAAATGTAATAAATAGTGTTAATATTTCTGCTATCTCTAATAAAATTTCTCAAATAGAAAGTAATTTACAAAATTGGAATATTCCAAAAGAAAATTTTAATGGAGTCTAGAAAACTGGACACTTTGATTTTGTTAAAAATTCTAATATTAAGACTTCGGAATATACCGTTGAAATTAATAGAAATATTGAGACTATTAAATTATTAGCAGTTGAAGATATTAATAGATATAGAAAAAATTACAAGTTCCTTCACATAGGTCTTGTTTAAGTAGTAGTTAAACCATTAAATAGATTAGGTTTAAATGTACCTATATGTCTACTTTTAAGAGATAATAGGTTATTAAATTTTCATGATTCATTATTAGCAGTATTACAAAGTAATCTTGCTAATGGCCCGGTATACTTTAATTGTTATCCTAATTTTTCTAAAGATATTAATGATCAAAATATTATGGATACATTAACATTAAATGTTAAAACAAAAAACATGAATAGTAAGGTAAATACAAAAGAAATAGCAATAATATATAGGGTATATTACAGATTAATGAAAACAACCTTATCCCTTAAGGCTAAAATAATTAGTAATAAAGGAGCTACCATGCTTATGGAAGCTAACCTTAATCATAATAATACCTTTGTACCAAAAATGATAAAATGGAATGATGTATTAATAAAAGATAATTGGAATTTCGACTCCATAATGGAGCCAGAAAATATAAATATTGAACAAGTAATACAATATCCAAATGGATCTATAGATTTAAAATTTCTAAGATCACAATCCTTTAATCAAGCATCTTCAAGCAAAAGAATGTCCTTTTATAGACCATCAATCTCCAAATCTGTAGAAGTAGGGGAAGTAACATTTGAAGATATTGAAAGAAAATTAAAAGGAGTTGATTTCTCAAAAATAATTCCAAAAGTAGAATATGAATCTACAAATTTAAAAGATAAAAAATCAATAAGTCCCACTGCTGGTGAAATGCTAGGAGTAAGAAATTCCTTATGCATGATTATGTCATATGTAGTATTTGAACCCGACTTTGAATATTTACATAAATTATGAAATAGTTCAGAAAATTCTATTAAAAAGGAATGGTATAAACAAAAATATTCATCAAAAGAAAGATATTCTTTTAGAGAAAAATGGAGCAATGATATGAAAAGATTAAGATATAATATTGAATTTTTTAAATGGTTTGAAATTATAGGCAAATTAGATGATCAAAAGGATTCGTTAAACATGATTGTTAGTAAATAGTATACTAATAATAATAAAATTGTAGAATCAACAATTCCTCCGTTAGAAGAAATTAGCCTACCAGTAGAAGGTAGAATTGTTACTGCCTCACCTTTTTAAGTTAGATATAGTAGATACTAAAGGTGATCCTACAAATAAGGATATAAATAAAATACTCCAAAAAAATAATTATACAAATCAATTATTACATGTGCTTTCTAAACAGATTCTCGAAGCTGATAATAAATCAACTTTTAAAGATAAACCAAGTTCTTCTCATTATGATAAAAAAATTAGAAACTCATCCAATTTTTAAATTACCATAATTCTCTAAAGATAAATTTCCTAAATTAGAAGAAAAGTTTGAAGTAACCAATGATATTTTAGGAAAAATTAATGAAAGATTAAAATCCGAATTAAAAGTCACAAATGACAAGGTTATCAGAACTTTAACGGAAAAAAATGACAATGAAATTAACAAACTAAGCTCTAAATATTCAGTGAAAAAGAATTATTTTTAAAAGCCCACATTTACGGATATGCAATATGAAGAAAATAAATTTTTATCTCATACTTCACATTTCGAAAAAGAAGTCGTGGAATGGAATATTGATGGATTAGCAGAACATCAAATATATAATAAACTATATGAAATGGGAATGGCCATTACAACATATAAAATTTCCAGAATATCAGATAAACAAGCTGCGTTTATGATTATATTAAGTGTTACAGGTACTATAAAATGTTGGTGGGATGATTACCTCGCAGATAATAATAGACAAAACATTTTAAATGCTACAACTATTACTCAAACTATTTAGACTGAGTTAACAGGGCAAACAGTTGAAAATCAACACTCGAAAGATGCCACCGCCATTCTAATTTATAGTATAGCTAAACATTTTATAGGAGAACCTCAACTTTCCCAAGATAGAAGTTTAGAGATATTATCAAATCTATCATGTCCAAAGTTAGACGATTTTAGATAGTATAAAGATGTTTTCCTCAACAAAGTCCTGATTAGAGAAGATTGTAATCATAATTATTGGAAGAAAAAAATTTATAAGTGGCTTACCAACATTATTTGCAGAAAAGGTTAGAACAAAATTAAAACATAGGTTTGAGAAAAAAATTCCTATAGTAATTTAACTTATGGTGATATTATAAGTTTTATAAATGTCATAGGACTAGAATTATGTAAAGATATAAAGCTTAAAAATCAACTAAAAAGAGATAATAAAATAACTCGTAATCAGTTAGGAAGTTTTTACGAAGACTTTAGTTATATAAAATTATCATCCCCTTCAAAGCAAGATACCAAAAACATTAAAAAATAACATAAAAATTATAAATATAAATCTGAGAAATCTCAATATTATTAAAGATGATTTAAAAAATCTAGAAGGGTTCCTAAGTGAGAAAATAAAACCAATAATGAAACATGTTGGACCTGCGGTAAAACTGGACATAGGGCTAAAGATTGACGAGTTTCAGATTAAAAAAAAAGACAAGATAAATATGTTAGAATTAGGAAACGATGTTAAAGAAAAATTATATTCAATACTTGATAAAAATGAAATTAGTTCTTTTTGTGACGAAAGTCTCAGTGATGACAATCAACTTAATGTTGCATACAACTTAGATAGTAGTGAATTAATAGACCATTGTAATTGTAGCGGTGCAATTTGCACATGTGATAGCCATTCTATAAATGTTATCACTAATAATAAAGAGAAAGAGTCCTTATTTGACGTGATAGATAATCTAGAAGACCCAACTCTTAGGAGAAAATATTTAATAGCCTTAAAAGATATTGTTCTTGATTAATAGGTTGATAATAAAGGATGAAAAATGTACTAAATAAATTTAAAGAACATAAGTCTAAAATAACAATACAATATCTTCTGACATAATTATTATACCTAAAGGAAGAACTTAAGCAAGTTAAGCAGAGACTTAATGATCTAGAAACAAAATCACTAGCTAATAAAATATTAAAGGATTTAACTCCAAACCAAGACCCTAAATCACATCAGTTTAATCTTGGTGAAATATCAGGAGAAAATAATGACGATAAAGAAATAAAATCTTTAGAAATAGAATCTCTAGAAAAACTTCCTTTACACAAATCAGGAATTAATACAATTACTATAGGTGAACCACAAAGTTACCATATACCAATTACTACAGTTATCAATAAAGATTATAAAATTCATAATATTGTCTTATTTGATACAGGTGTTGATGAAAATTGCATTATAGTGGGATTAATTCCTATAGAGTACCTAGAAAAAGGTACTACATGCTTATTCACCGCAATAGGAGAAAAAATTAAAATAAATTATAGACTCCCCAAAGCTCGTATTTACAATGACGGAGTTTGTTTTATTAATAATTTTATAAGCACTAGAGATATCAATGAAGAGATAATATTCGGCCTTCTTTTTATCACTCAGATAAAACCTTATATTTTTGAGCTAGATGGCATCCACACCACTATTTTAGGAAAAAGAATTATTTTTCCCTATCTAAATAGTATATCAAAAAAAGAAAGTGATTTTATAAAAAAAAATCAAACTATTTTTTAGAAAATTCAGTCCAATGGGGATTAGAGAAAATCTAATTTGCTATAAAAGGAAAAATTTATAGTATTTTGAGTTATCAAATTTCAAAATTCTATTTTATATAAAAAAAAATGTAAACAAATTTGATTTTATAAAGAGAGAAATTCTCTCCTAAAAAAATTTTTAACAAAATTTTTCTACAGGGAAATTATGAGACCTGGAACACCAGGATCAAGGTTAAGGCCTCCATTCTAGCCTTTCTGACCAGAGGAAAAAATGAAAAGACCCTTCATCGAAGAAGATAAAAAGTTAGATAAAAGGTTAGAAAATAGGTTTTTAGTCTTGAGTCCTGACATAGTTTCCATCATTGCCAAAACCTATCATTCCGCTATCATCAAAAGAGTTCATTACCAATGTACCCAGAATGCAGCCACTTAAGCAGATATTAAATGAAGAATACTCATCAACTAATAAAAATATTGTCATCCAAACTAAAGATAGTTATGCGATGAAACCACCGAAGACCTACTCATAAGCAGTCTCCCCAGCTACTCCATAAAGAAAAGAAGAGTAGAGTATTCCTGATAAAAAGAAATTCGAGATAGTAGATTTGCAGGTATTATCGATAATGGTACTTGATAAAAGGTACGAAAATTTTTTAGTACCAGAATTGTTAAAGCCTTGTAATACAAATTAGGACTATGTGGAGATAGATGATCCCCTCAAGACCCAAAGGTACTATGATTTCATATTAATAGAAATGATTTCATTGCAATCGAGCACAAATTAGAAGTTATAATAGAAATGTATTCATTGAAATCGAGCACAAATTCGAAGATATAAGTGATCCCAATAGTATTCAATATTCAAAGTTTATAATCAAAAGGATATTAAGCCCATTTGAGTGGTATGTAGATCACCTACATACACTCATTCCTCTTTCGAGAAATCATCAACCTCAGACCTATAATTGGTTTGATTATGAGGCAGACTGGTACAACTTTATGTATTTTTGGGCCAACACTCACTATTCATTCGTGCAATATTCATAGCAGATAAAGACTACTGTAATTTCCTGATGGTTCTACGACTGGTGGAACTAATATGGAGGAAATAAACAAGTATTGTCTACACAATTTCAAAAATAATTTGAAAAGTTCCAGGTTGAGCATAATATTTCTACACTACCGAAAAATGTTAAATGATGTAAATTTTGTATCGCTAAAAGAATTTCATATATTATCTATTGGTCCTTTGATATTCATGAAATCAAAAGGATCAAATACTTATGAAAAAACATCAAGATCAAAGGTTGGAGTCCAACGGAGAATCCAACAACAAGCTCATCCTCACAGAAGGAAGTGCACCTCTCCAAGGAGAAATTAAAAAGAAGGCTCAAAAAAGCCTTGTCAAATATAGATAATGAGAATAATTAAAAATAGATTATGGAGTTATTAGATACTGCATCCTCTCATGCCAGCGAACCTAGAAATGGTGATATGCTGGACCCACAAGGAATAACACAGGTGTACCTTCTAAATTGAAAAAAAGGTGCCCACGCCTCTTCGAAGTTTGAAAATATATTTAATAGACCACACAAATAAAATGATGACTAGAAGACATGGAATCAATCTTCAAGGAAGAAAAAACAAAAATCTTCTCAAAATCATCAAAAGACAAGTTCAAGATAAGGATGAAAAGATAGTTAGAGACATGGGCATGGCAAGTGAATAAGTCATTAGCTACTCCTAGATAGACATAAAATACATAGCTTATAATAGTGTATGGATAGATGTAAAATAGATAGTGTTTGTTAAATTTTAGTCAACACTTCTCAGGACTATTTAAGACTTTCAACTTGTAATAGTAGAGGGCATTCTGAAATTTCAAACTTAGAAATCTCTCTATCATCTCCCATATTTCCCATCTCTTTTTATAAAGTTCTCTCACTTCCCATATCAATAGAAAGTTTTTGTAAGTTAAATTTCTCTATTTCTCTACCATTTTAATTAATTTTGCTTTAAATTATTTTGTTCTAATTTTTGTTGTTTTAAAGTTAAATTTTTTTTAAGGTTTAATTTGACACTTTAAATTACTTTTAAAGTAGTAATTATTTTAAACTATTATTTTTCTCCCTGTTATAAGATTTCCCCGATAGGCTTAGTAAGGATTGATAAGCCCTTATGATATGATTTAGATAACTTAGCCTAATCCTAGTAGATATTAGACTTGTGATGGTGGATTTTGTCCTTGTAGGAATTTAGGAGTGGGACTTGATCCACCTTATGCTTGAACTATGAAATCCCTTAGAGACCTAAATACTAGATGGATGTCTAAATTACATTGTTGTGATTATTAATGGTTAAACCTAGATTGTTGGGTTATACATATGGATAATGGTTGGTTAATATGTATACTTTATGGATTATCTAGTGGTCATAATATGGATAGCCCTGGGAAAGTGATGATTACAAATACATATGGATACTTATGCTCATGTTTATGCTCATGTTATGTGGAAATACTTAATAGCCAAGTAGGATGATATATGTTTTTTTACATCCTTATTACTCTATTATTATAAGCTTGTATTTTCTTATTGATTTGGATATGTACGTGTATGTATGTTGTTGCCTTGAGAAATATGAAATGGCATGATGATGCCTGGTGAATCTAAAAGATGTGTTAATGTGATGATAATGCCCGGTGAATCTGAAAGAGGTAATGATGTATGATGTTGACCGATGAATTTGGAGGATATATTGACGTTATGATGTTTCTCAGTGAATTTGTAAGATATGTTGATTTGATATTAATACACGGTGAATCCGGAGGATATGTTGATGTTATGTTGATACCTAGTGAATCCAAAGGATATGTTGATGTTATGATTGATACTTGGTAAATCTAGAGTATATGTTGATGTTATGTTGATACCAGGTGAATCCAAAAGTGGTAAAGATATTATGATGCCGTGTGGGACAAATCTACACAAATGCATTGATACTTGTGAGGTTGGGTTGTATGGGGCCAGATCACTTATGTACATGGGACATGATGTCTTCTTTGGTAAATGGTTATTCATTACTTGTCCTTATTCACTAAATGAGAGGTGTGACCCTTTTTAACCCTAATTGGTAACTAGAAGTAACTTATGCCTATTAATAGGTTAAGGCAAACTGGTATATAAAACCATCTATAGAACTAAAGTCTTACCTAGCAAATCTATTCGACTTGGAATAATGGTTATGTTGTGGAATTTCTACTAGTTAAGTGGAATATGCGATGACTAGTTATTTCTAATAAATGACTATGACTTGAATACTAGAAGTCTAGTGAACTAGTTGGTGGACCTTACTTGCTTAAAATATGGGAACTAGTCCTTAAGGTTATAACATGCCTAATGATAATAGGCTTAGTATTGTATTATGAATAACTAGGTTTACTTCTAATATGTAATACCGTGTTGGATTAGTTGATAACTTCTATAATGAGAGTGCTAATTAGAAAATGGCCTTGTGATAGGTGAATAATTGATAGTAGTGGTAAGTTATAGCTTTTATCTATTTGATAGCTAGTAACTATAAGAGTTGTAACCTAGTGGCTTATGGAAATAGAGGTTAACTAGTTTAGACCTCACATGAAGTTTAGTGGAAAATTGGAGGATAATTAATTACATGATTATGCTATAGTAATATTGGTTTTGTTGTGATTAAATTGTGGTATGGATAACGATTGTGGACCTTGGTATAAGCCATGGTGGAGTTGTGCTACCTGTGGCTCCGGTTAATGGTTGAGTAGTTGTACTTTGAGGTATTATTGGTTGAAGTTTTAGTGTACTCTCCGGTGGTATGGGATGTTGTGATGAGTTCTTGTATTGTATTTATTGATGTACTCTCTGGTGGTATGGGATGTCGTGATGAGTTCTTTGTTGTGATCTTTCTTGTGTACTTCCTGGTGGGTTAGCACGTTGTGGTAAGTTATTGTTCTTTGTGTTCTAAAGATGGTTGGTTATGATTATGGTAGGCAAATGCTTGTTATTGTACATGTGACTTTATGCTTCCAAAATGATACTCAGTTGGTATGGCAATTATGGACAATATTGATAAAGTATGTCGTGCTATTGCCTTAGTAGTATAGATATTGCTATTGTGATATTGGAGGAGATTCAGGTTTGATCCTACACCTTAACTTTAAGTTATTGTCTTACTTTATATCATCTTTATATTATAATTTAGCTCAGTCTGCAGATGATGCCTACTAAGTACCCGTGTTTTGGTACTCATACTACACTCTGAACCTTTTTTGGTGCAGACCCAGGTTCTAGTTGCCGTCGTTGAGCTAGTTCGTGCCGCATTGAATATTTGGAGACAGGGTGAGATCTTAGAGTTCGAGTTTCTCTTTTTCCATTCTATCTTTATTTGTATTTTGTTTCGAGACAAATTTATGAGACTATCTAAGACAGTTTAGACTTTGAGATTGTAAATTCCTATTGTCAAGTTTAGAAACTCTTGTATTTATACTATCAAGTCATCGGATTTGTGTTTGAATATCAATTGTCTTTAGTTTTGAAACATTGTTGTTTATATATTGTATCCTTATATAGGTTCCATGTTGGATGTTCTTACCAAGGTAACCCATTGCATTAGCTCTGGGTTACGGTATCGACTTACCTACCGGTGGGATGTGGTGGTGCCATCAAGACTCAGAAATTGGGTCGTGACAGGTTAATAACATGATTATGATCTTCTAAGTCTTTAATCATTTATTTAAGTTAGCCCCATAACTACATTGTTGAACGGGGATGTAAGAACGATCTTAAACACATTTGTATGCCATCCCGTATTTGAACCAAATGGGGTGAATTAGGTATATTCATATCTTAACGAATCCTATCTTAATTCATTTAAATGATAAGAACCCACTTTATATGTTCTACGTTCTAATATAAAGTTCCTCCATACAAACTAAAAATTGAAATATTAATGTAATGTAAAAGTTGTGAGTTAATAGAATAGCAATAACAAGACCATATGAACAATTGAATATGACAATCAACATTAAACCAACTTAAATGTACACTAAGTAATCATGATGGTAGGTTCAACCCTAGAAAAAGGGTGTTTATCCACTCATAGTGATACAAAGAATCACAATAATTGAATTCATAAGTAAAAATTACAAAAAAAAAACTAAAGTAAACAAGAAAAACCCTATTTGGAGCCTCCCTCTGGTGTTTTTTCTTTCCAAAGTTGTTAAAAAAAGTGATTCAAATAGAATCAAAGTGGTCTATTTATAGTGTAGGATAAGTTGTGCCCAAAAAACCCATGGTTGTGGAACACCCTTATCGGTTGGCCTAGGTCGCATGGAACACCCTTATAACATGGCCTATCTAGTGTGGCACACTCTTATCACACACCCTCAATGTTTCTTGTAGTTCAGTTTGTGTCCATATCCATGCCATACCAATAAAATGGAGATTAGATTCTATGGCATGGAGACGTGTTTCAAACTTAAATTTCTCTTTGCCGTATGATCCTTCCACTAGTCTTTAAGTACCCTACTTTGTAGATGCCTTTCCAACTTCTTTTTAATCTTGTTTTGCTTCTTGGTATTGCTCCTAAAGCCTTCACTCATCCACAAGCTCGGTATTGACATCCACATCAAGCTCAATCGTTGAAAAAGTCTAGACTTGAAACACTAATCATATCCATTAGTTATCAAACAAAAAGTAAGATCAATCAAATAACTATATATGCAATGTAGCTCACTAATTAGACAAAAGTATGGGAATAAATAACACTTCGATAGATAAATATGTCCAAGATCACCAGCCCACACTTAAGGACTTCTTCATCCTTAAACAACTCTTTACACTATGCCCAATAAAAGAAAAATCTAACATTACTATATGAACTAAGACACTCACACTAGAACTACGATGACTACATGAATAAAAAGTTCTATATTATGCATGTCATATTACAATTGAAATCACATGAATACTACCTTAAGACTTCCTAGTCTCAAGAATTTACTCTACCAAGTTGGCAAACTCATGCACACTACTCAACAAATAGATTATATAAGTCACCTATATATCATTAAGCATATGCCCTCACCACAAAGAACCACCCATATTCACTCGTGGATAAACACTTTAACACAAAAGTGCACGTAAGAATCAAATTCTACTCACTCTCATGAAAGCTCACATGTCACATATAATTAACCATAAGTTTTCCCTTAGTGTAATACTTCACTAATATCAGAATGTAAAAGCTAAAGATCAAGTAGGACTTTAAGGGTTGTAATATAAGCTAAGGGACGAGTAGGAATTATTTTGGCTACTAATAGTGACTATCTTTCCTAAGCTCTTTAATACATCACACTTAACATTAAACTCATCTCTAACCAACCAATTTATTTCACCACTTTTATCTTCCGACCTCTCTTTTTTCCCCATTTCTAAGCTAGTTCACCTTTCTTTAGTAAGGAGTATTTGCTATTACCATATTATTCACAAAAGATCATTCTTTTTCTTTTCAGTACATTAATCCCAACCACAACACTAAATATTTTCAACACACCAATAACTATCATTTTGGGGCCTCACTTTCAACTTTTTCCTTATCCAATTTTGCACTCCTTAACATCGCAATTTATCAACCAAAGTGCTTAGGAGTTTTGGATCAAATTACGGTCTAGTGAAAGAAAATAAATAAGCCACATATGAGGTTACCAAATAAAGGCTAAAGGCTCAATGGGGCTAGCTAAGGCCATGCAAATTGGGTAGGTAACGCAGGGGTAAAACATGGCTATCAAAGAAATACCTATATCTTCTCCTAAACTTAATATTCTTTATTTTATTTTGCAATACACCGGGTAAGTTCTAGAAATCTATATGCTCATGGAATGTAATAGAAACCTCACTCACATATGGAGCATGCTCACTTAAGAAGGATATCTATAGAATCTATATCATGAAATCATAGGAATTCAAAATTAAGCCACCCTCATACAAGAGTCAAATAAATGAACCTAGGATCTAAAAAATAGTCATTCACTCAATATACATCATGCCACGTGCACAACAAATTTACATCATATAGTCATGTATAACACCTAGAAAGAGCATCTCAATTTATTCATAATAATAATAATTTTAAAATTACTCCTAACACTAAAAAAAAGTTACTGGGTTCAAAGGGCTCTCCCTTACAAAAGAATTGAAAAAAAAAACCAAGGGTGGGTGTTATACCCCAAAATTTCAATGATTTTATTCTGATAGATCGCATGTATTTTAAGGTAATTTTTAAGTTGAATTATGATAAGGGATATTATTGGGACCATTAGGAAGTGTCTTAATTTTTTTGGAATGAGTTTTGGTGCATTTTGGGACCCAAAAATAGTAAGGGTCCTCAATTAGAGTGTGTCAAGTAAGCATGGAACACATTGACAAAAAAACCAGTGGCCTGATGCGATAAGGGAATGTCACATTTGTTGGTTGCTACATTAAAGGAATTCCATGTCATTGGTATGGTGCGATAAAGGTGTGTCACGCCCATGGTCGTAGCGATGCCAAAATTCAGTGTTTCCTTCAATTTTTTGAGGGCAATTTTGTTTTTACACCATTTCTCTCCTCCCAAGCTCTCAAGAACTCTCAAGAAGGGTTTTTTCTCCAAAATTTAAATGTCCAAGACTTAAATTCAAGTTTTCTTCAAGAAATTCATTAAGTCCAGATATGTGGGGTTTGAACAAGAATTATCTTCCATCTGTGTGCCTAAACGTTTAATTTTTATATGAATTTTGAGGAACGATGGCTAGGATTCATACCCATTTTCATGTTTTCTCAGTTATGATATTTCTATGTGATTTAAAGTTCATTTAGCACAACAATTCATACTTGCTCATGTTTTTAATCAAATATTTGATATTATGATATGAATTTTAGTATTTTGACATGAAGTTTCATTAATTGATGAATGTACATGATTTTCAGCATGATTGAGTTAGTTTATAAGCAATTCAGACTTGCCATTTTAGATTACAGTTATTATAGCATGACTCGGATTTAAATTTTTATCTTATGATCTCTGATAAGATATAAAATTCATATATTTATTCAAGAACAAGATTTAGTAATAGAAGCATGATTGGTTTTCAGACTTATAAACCAATATGCTTAATTAAGGTGAATTTCATATATTATTAGCCCTGCATTGCGTTGTTGGGAAAAACCGGGATCGTCCTTTTTCTAGTGAGCCACCGAGATAGTGACGCATCACGGTGATGGCCAAATTGGGATTTCCAGTTTTTTGAGTTAAATTTTAAAAGGGTATTTTGGTCTTTTCCCAAGACCAAAACCGTGTAAAACACAAGATTAAGCTCATTCTAAGCATTCTATGCCTATGTTTCATCAATTCTCTCTCTAGAAAACACTAGAACCTAAAAAACTTAACCTCCAAAAAATCAAATTTCCTCCACTCTTTTTCTAAGATAGCTCAAAATTAAGGATTTCCAATTCAAAAACTTCAAGAACTCATCTTCAAGAGAACAAATAGGAATCCAAAATTAAGTGTTCTCATCAATTTCATCAATTAAGGTATGTGGGGTTTATGAACAAGGATATTCTTTCATCCTTGTGCCCAAAACTAGTTTTAATTACAAATTTACATGATTTTGTATGAATATAAATGAGTTACAAATTAGGGTCATACCCATTATTGTTATTTGCAAGATTATGAGATTTCAAGTGATTTAGAAGTTGAATTGCATGTCTATTTTTGTATTTTCATACATATTGCAGTAAATTCCAGATTTTGAGTTGAATTATCAATACTTACATTATCAAGCATGAATATTATGATGTGTTGACATGAATTTGATGCATGGGTCATTAAGCCCTAATTGAGTATTGCTATTTCAAGACTTATGATGCTATAAGCACCCTATGACTAGATTATTTTTTGATTTTTGATAAAGATTTAATCTTTTGATCTCAGCTTAGATATGAAATCCACTTTACAATTACAGTTTATAGTTTAACTTATCAATTATACAATTGGTTTTCATAATAAAAATTTATACTAGATTTTAAAGTGGATTTCCAACAGAATGAGCATACAGATTAAAGGAGTAGTATTTAGCACTGAGTTGGGTATGTTCTTGTGCTCCATAACTATGAGCCAATGTAGGTTCAGATTATCAAATTATTCCCATTTCTATAATACAGATGTGATCACTTAGATTAGGTTATACTCCTTGGCAAGTGTATGACACCTCTCCCCAACGTGAGGTTTTACCATAAGGACAATAGACATTGGACTCCATGATAGCTCACATGGTTTATGTCCGTTAGAAGAACCTCCCTAACAGTAAAAGTGAATAAATAGCTTTTGAGTGAATTTTTCTATTATTTTCAGAAAAGAGTAAAGAAAAATAGAACAACTTTTAGAAACTAAGTATAAAAGCTCATAGTTGTATTCGGACATTGCTTCATATAAGCCCTTAGCTACAGATTTTAGCTTTCAGATTTCAGATATAAAAGTGAGTCGTTTCTACACTTAGACAATATGATTTACAGATAAAACACTAGTACAAATTTTAGAAACTAAATGGTATGACTCACTAGATTCATGCAACATGTTTTGCAACTCTTGATTATGATTTACAGTTTTTGGATATTCTAGCTTATGTGAGTCATTTACATTTGGCATGCATTATTTTATAAATTGTGATGACGTTGATATATTATTTTACTTATGAATTCACTCCCATATGCTCAGTATATTCTCAAAGTATTGATCCATATATACGTTTATGTGCTACATTGTCTCTTAATGTTGGTTCAGGTGCTCAGTTTCAGAAGCATGAGTAATTTTAAGCATCTCCATCTATATCTCGACAGTTGGTGAGTCCTCATAGTTTCGATACTTAGTTTTTCAGTTTTCAATTTATTGGTAAAGATAATTCAGACAGGTCGAGTCAGTTGGGGGGTTTTCCCAATGACTCTCTAGTTATTAGTAGTAGAGGCTTGTCAAACTTCTAGTTATGATTCAGATTATTCAGTATTAAATGTTCAGACCATTGAGTCAAGTTTTTCCAAAGATTTTATTCAGATATTCTCAGTTAGCTCTGACAAATTTCCACATTCTAGTTTCAATATTATATCTATGTTTCCTCTATTATGAGATTAACACTTAGTAGAAGGCAGACAGGGTTAGCTTAAGGCTACTTGTAGTCTTGAGCACCGTGTGACATCTCGGGACCAGGTTTTGGGATGTTACACCTACCTTGTCCGTCATTCGGTGGAGAATGTTCCTAGTGAGGAAGACTGAAGCATCCCAAGTTTGAACACTTTGAAAATTTCCTGGAATCCCATTCTTCGAACCTAATTCAATTCATGGTACGAGTTGTATGATAGGGTATGAGTGGTGAAGTACTATTGTAAGCTGACTAGTGTTAGTTGATGGGATCATTTTGGTCACTGGAGTGGATATGTGTAAGACACCATAAAATTTTGCATTTGAATTCAGCTCGTTTAGCTTCTTGATGCTATTTAAAAGATCCAACTCTTAGAAAATTTTGATAAGTGTTCAACACTTAGTCTCATTTTAAGCCTTCAAACTTCGGGGATTTATTTGACAAACTTCCCAATCTCCGTTTTGCAATTTTCAAGTTGAGTTGTGATGGGGAAAGACAATGGTACATGCCAAGTGAGTTTCAGAATTTTTGGAATCCGTTTAGGCCTCATTTGGATTTCGAACCAGTAGCCAAAGGCTATTAAGGGGTTCCGCCCATGGTATAGCCTTTGTGGGAAATTCAACACCAAAGGCACCGCCCAGGTTCCACAAAGCGCTACCAAACACGCCACCCAAGGTACAAAAGGCTCTAACAAAGGCGCCGTTATTTGTGTAGCCTTTGTACCCATTTTTAAGCATTACACTTCCGTGTCTTGGGGGTTAATTTTGGAATTTTCCCACTCCTATATATATAAAAAACACGGGATTAAGGATCAAAAACACCAAATTATACTCTCTTTTCACAATTTCTCTCAAGAACAAGCCCTAGAGTTTTCATAGAAGGTTCAATTCCAAGGGAATTCACTGTCAAATTTAAAGAATCTCTCCGTCAACCTTCATAGAATCACAAGATAAGGTCTGCATAGTGTTCATTCATGGATCCCTTTCATCCATGAAGCCCAAGAATCCTCTTTTAAATTTTATATCATGATATTTATGTGGTAAATTGATTTTGTTCATGTTGTTATGGTTGTATGACTATCAAGATTGAATCTTTACCATGTTTTCATGAAACCATGTTAGTATAGGGTTGAAATCCATGCAATGGAGTTAAATGGTGGAATCATATTATATTTAATTGATGATCATACTTATGCCCTAAATTATGCATGCAAGGTGTTTGATGAAATGCCTAGTACAGTAAAAATCATGAATAATGACTCAATTGTGGTTTACTTGATAAATACATGCCAATAACTCATTTTCAATATGTCTCCCCTATAATTGATTATGTATTATGCTTTCTTGATAAAGTGTTCATGCTGTTAGAAGTATGTAATTAAGCCATGATTATTTGTTCCCTTATCGATGTATAAGATTATGAAAATCAAGTGCCTCATGAAATAACCCAACTATTGTATTATTAATTATTGAGATTGTTCATGTGTTCAAGAAGTGTCATGTCTTGTCAGTTTCATTCTACCGAGTCTTAGGGGTACTTGTACCCGACAATTTAGATGTGTGCCTAGAGCCATGTCATGTTTTCATGATACTCTCAGTCAAGCCCTGATCAATAGAACTCAGTCAGTCATGTGACTCAGGAAAATCGAGAAATCTCATAAATCTCAGTAATCCCAGTAGTTCAGTAATCTCAATGATCTCAATATTCATAATCTCGAAAACTTCAGCATTCTCAATAATCTCAGTAACTTTAGTACTCTTAGTCAGTCCTCAGATCTTAGTGGTATTCTGTCAGTCAACTGGACTCAGCGAACTCAGCTCAGCTCATCTAAGCAATACCATCAGTATCACTTTCGTTCAGTTAATCAGGTCTAGTGTCTATTCAGTTGGGAGTAGGATTAAGCAATGAGTAAACCTAGGGATGAGGATACACACTGTCAGCCAGTATAGGGTGTGATCCTTAGTAGCAATCCCTGTATTCAAGAACTACGTAGCCAGTATAGGTAGAGATGCACCTTACGCGTTTAGGGATCTATACATCTCATTTAAGTTTCCTATTAGGAGGGGTTGACAAAAGATCTCCCTGTCAGTAAGGGTATACTCACAGTTTGTATTACCCATGGCACAGTATTGATACCCTTCCAGCTGGAGTTACAGGTTGGACTCCACCAGTTTAGTTTCAGGGCATGTCGGTTAGATGATTACCTCCCACAATCTCAGTTTTAGTCTCAGTCTTAGTCTCAGTCTCATTAATACAACTCAAATAGTTCATCAGAATATAGACTGTCAGATACAATCAACTTAAATACAGTACGAAACTCAGTTAGTTCCATCAGATTCAGGACTATCAGATACAGTCACTCATGTTATTAGTTATATCAGTTATCAAAACTCATTTTATCAGTATTCAACTTTAGGACTGTCAGATACAATCAACCAGATGAAATCTTCATAAATCAGAACTATCAAAAATAGTTACTCATATATCAGTAACATAGTATCAGTACCTCAGTATTCAATAATGCAGTATCAGTTTCTCACTTATTAGTAACCTAGATATCAATATCAATAGACTCAGTAATTCAGTATCTCAGTATTCACGTACTCAGATATCAATAAATCCACGTTATCAGTAGACTCACTAGTCAGAACTCATTATTCAGTTCTATCACGATGTCAGATTCAATTATGTATGCATGTATGTATTCTCACGTCCATGTTAGTCAGTCAATTAGTATTTTTTATGCATATGAACCCCTTGCATTCATCCTACCTCACTTTCATACCAGTACATTCAAAGTACTGATGCATTTATGCTATGGTGTCTTATACCATAGGTTCAGAGACACAAGCTCTAAAGCATCAGTAGATTCCAGATATCAGCAGTCAGTTAGCAGTGAGTCCTCATCATTCGAGGATGTTATTATTTAATAATGTTAATTTTTCAGTACTTATTTATTTTAGTAGATGGAGTTAGTTGGGGACATGTCCCTGCAACTCTTTATTAAGACAGTTTAGAGGCTTTCAGACTATAGCATATCAGACAGTTACTTCAGATTTATTTTGGTATTGATTGTACCATTTTTTAGATAATATTTTATTAGATGTTTATTCAGTTTTGAACCTTAAAGCCTTATAGCTTCTATTACATATTTTATAGTGTATGTATATATATCATATATTTTTTAGTGTACTGGTACATATATCAGTCATGAGTTAGCTTGTGGTCCTTCAGGGTCATGATCACTGTGTAGCATTCTGAGTACCATATTTGGGGCGTTATAAACTTGGTATCAGAGCCTAAGGTTCAATAGTTTCCTAGGAAATCTGAAAGCCGCATCTAGTAGAGTTTTGTACATGGGTGTGTTGTGCACCACACTTATGTGCAGAAGGCTATGAGATGTTTTAGGAAAAGTTTTCCTTCTTTCAGTATTCATGTCATGCCAGTGAGCATGAGATCCAGTTGAACTCTCATTCTAACCTGCTTATTCCTTTCATTTACAGACCATGCCTCTCAAATGGGCTAACGAAAGGGGAACCAAAAATCAGTCAGCTTCTCAGCCCATTCAGACAGATTCTCTAGATGAATATGTTTCTCATGCAGAATTCAGGACTGCATTCACTACTCTAGCCAGTTCAATTGTATCTCAGAATGAATGAACAACTGTTTTTCCAGTCAACCCAGTTGCCATTGTTGCTGCAGCCAAGATTCGGGACTTCACCCGAATGAATCCTCCCTTATTCACCGGTTCCAAGTTCGAAGAGGATCCATAGGAGTTCCTCGACCAAGTTCAGAAAGTTACAAATATCATGGGAGTGACTTCTAGTGAGAACTTACAATTATCCACTTATCAGATACAAGATGTAGCCCATATATGGTATAAATAGTGGAAGGTAGACAAGGATATAGATACAGAGCCCATAGAGTGGGAAGAGTTTGCTACAACTTTTTTAGATAGATTCTTTCCCGTAGATCAGAAAGAAGCCAAAGTGTTAGAAATCAACAATATCAGACAAGGTTCCATGAGCATAAACGAATACTCCCTTAAGTTCATTCAGTTAGCCAGGTACGCTCTCCATGTAGTAACAGACAGTAGATCAAGAATGAGTAAGTTTGTGTCGGGGGTATCAGGTAGAGTGGTTAAAGATTGCAGGACTGTGATGTTGATTAGTAATATGGACATATCTAGGTTTATGATCTGTGCCCAATAGATAAAGGAGTAGAAGCTTAAAAAAAGGCGAGAGAAAATAAGAGAGCCAGAATAGGTAGTTATAGTTTTGCTCAGTAAGGGTGGCAGGGTGGTAATCATTTTCAGTCGTGTCACAAATGTTCAGACCTAGTTCACTCTTCATCTAGTGCACCAGTACCAAAGTTTAGAAATGACCATAGAGATGGGGCATCAGGCTCCAAGGCCCAGGGTAATGAGAACAGGATTCTTACTCATCCGCTTTGCAAAGAGTATGGTAAGAATCATAAGGGTGTGTGTAGAGCGGACATTGGTATGTGTTTCAGATATGGTGAGTTAGGTCACAAGGTCTGAGATTGTCCTAAACTCAGTCCTTAAAGTCAGCATGGTCATTTTTCAGCTTAGTCCAGTCGCCCAAATCAGCAAGGTGCCAATTCCAGCACTATCAGTGGGCAACGCCCTAACAGACTTTATACACTTCAATCTCGAAAGAATCAGGAAAGTCCTCCTGATGTAGTCACTGGTAAGTTACAGATCTCTTATTTTCATGTTCATGTTTCTTCAGATTCAGGAGTTTCAGTTTGCTTAATGTTATGAATCATGCTCCATGAACACAAAAATGTTAGACTTAGGTCATGCAGCTCAAGACTCAGGCACGCATGTCATGTTTTACCATATGACTTATGCTCTACTCCTAGTGATCAGTCAAGATCAGATTACATCATGTATACCCTTATTTTAAATCTTTTGATAAATCCATGATGTTGATATTTTGTTCCTCAGGCCTTAGTTGTGTGTTGAGTTTGATATAATATTTGTTTGAGCATCGGATCCTTGTATATGTCAATATTCCTCAAGTATTTATCAGTATCCAGTCTCAGTACCTCAATATCAGTCTAAACCTCAATTATAGAAAACTACTATTCAGTTCCTGTATGAGTCTTAATTACAGAGTAAGTTATAGTTTCTACTAAAGTCTTAGATATAGTGTCAGCCTCAGCTTAGAAATTAGATTAGTACCACAATCTAACTTCAGGTGTTTCTTGACCATAGCGTGTATTTATCAGTCCTGCATGTCATCAATGTTTCAGTACCTCAGCTTATAGAATATTTTTGAACCATGTTATCCGCCTGGCCTTGTGTCCTCGGATAATTTAGTATTGCATGAATTCACTCTTATCTATCTCACGTTACTCAGTTAGTCCCTTTCTCATGTTCATAAGAAAAACTCCATATCCTCAGCCCAATTATTTAGACTAAGTACCATTCAATCTCACTTGCTCAGTACCTAATCATTAATCAGTCAGCAGATCAAATGAGTCAGTCAGTAAGGAATTAATTTAAATAGCCAGTACTTCAATCTAGTAGTCAGTCAGATAAGTTCGTACAATTTGGTTTCCCATCATTCCATCTATTCGCACTATCCGAAAGCTCATGAATGAAACTATTCTAAGATGAACCAATCATGTAGATGCAAGCTCAACTTAGTTCATGTATCATGCCTCAGTTTCATATCTCAGATAATCAGTCACGATTCAATTCCTAGGTACCTTGTGCATCGCTTCAGTCTTTCTTCAATATCTCAGTAGAGTCAACATTCTTCAAGGGACATAGTGTCCCAAGGGGGAGATACACTATAATTCCCCCAAACTTTTATAGTATAATCATCCTATTCTCTCTTTACGTAGAGAATCTAGTTTGGAGTAAGGGGTACTTGTAAGTTAACCTCAAACCCCAACTTCAGTTATAAACCATGCATTCAAGACTCAGTTCAGTTCACGAAGTTCATGCATCATGTTCAAATATCAGTTATGTCCTTATATGCCCGTACATGCATACTTCTAGCATAATCATGGGTTTATCAGTACTTTTTATTTTCCATAACAATTTTCTTGAACCTACTCAGTTCCATTTTAAAACTACCTTTACAAACTTGATATCAGATTCCCATTACAAACTTGGTGTCAATCACCATTGCACATTCATTACTATATTCATATATTAGTTGAGTTAGGTAATTATACATTAGATATGCATTCTCATTTGTAGAAAACTTAGCTATCATGTTTAGTTCCATTACCAACTTGGCATTCAGTTCCATGCTTAGTTTCCAGTTTAAACTTGGTATCCTTAATATTGTATGTTCAGTCGCATGTTCATGGGCCAGTTCAGTTATATATTCACGCATTAGATGTGCGTGATCAGCTTATCAGTACTATCATTCATGTATTCACGTATCGTGTTAGTCACGTATCTATTCATCAGATATACATGAATTCAGATTATCAGTCATGCATCAGATATGCATGTTCCATATGTTATATTCAGCTCTTCAGTTATGTCATTCATGATCTCAAGTTTTTAGTTGTGTATGTTCTATATGTACTTTATTTGATCTTTTCTCCCATCTCAGTCAGCCTCATTCTAGAATGAATGTTCCCAAGGGGGAGATATTGTAAGAACCCACAAAATCTTATATTTGAATTCAGCTTGTTTATCTCCTTGAAGCTCTTTAAAAGATCCAACACTTAGAAAATTTTGATAAGTGTTCAACATTTAGTCTCATTTTAAGCCTCCAAACTTCGGGGATTTATTTGACAACCTTCTCGACCTCCGTTTTATGATTTTCAAGTTGCGTTGTGATGGGGAAAGACAACGGTACATTCTGGGTGAGTTTCAGAATTTTTGGAATCTATTTAGGCCTCGTTTAGATTTTGAACCAGTAGCTAAAGGCTATGAAGGGGTGGCGTCCATGGTATATCCTTTGTGGGAAATTCAACACCAAAGGCGTCATCTAGGTTCCATAAGGCGCTACCAAAAGTGCCGCCCAGGGTACAAAAGGCTCTACCAAAGGTACCGCCCTTTGTGTAGCCTTTGTACCCAGTTTTCGCATTACACTTCCGTGTCTAGGGGGTTAATTAGGTCATTTTACCACCCCTATATATATCAAAAACACGGGATTAAGGCTCAAAAATCCAAAATTATACTCTCTTTTCACAATTTCTCTCGAGAAGAAGCCCTAGGGTTTTCATAGAAGGTTTATTTCCAAGGGAATTCACCATCAAATTTCAAGAATATCTTCGTCAATCTTCTTAGAATCACAAGATAAGGTATGCATAGTGTTAATCATGGATCCCTTTCATCCATGAAGCCCAAGAATCCTCTTTCAAATTTTATATCATGATATTTATGTGGTGAATTAATTTTGTTCATGTTGTTATGGTTGTATGACTACCAAGATTGAATCTTTACCATGTTTTCATGAAACCATGTTAGTATAGGGTTGAAATCCATGCAATAGAGTTAAATGGTGGAATCATATTGTATTTAATTGATGATCATACTTATGCCCCAAATTGTGCATTCAATGTGTTTGATGAAATGCCTAGTATAGTAGAAATCATTAATAATGACTCAATTGTGGTTTACATGATAAATGCATGCCAATTACTCATTTACAATATGATTCCCCTATAATTGATTATGCATTATGATTGCTCGATAAAGTGTT
Source organism: Capsicum pubescens (assembly GCA_030864215.1). Taxonomy (NCBI): domain Eukaryota; kingdom Viridiplantae; phylum Streptophyta; class Magnoliopsida; order Solanales; family Solanaceae; genus Capsicum; species Capsicum pubescens. The sequence continues at coordinate 217,353,616 of CM061548.1, forward strand.
CACGATGTTAGAAGTATGTAATTAAGCCATGATTATTTGTTCCCTTATTCATGTGTAAGATTATGGAAATCAAGTGCCTCATGAAATAACCCCAACTATTGTATTACTAATTGTTGAGATTGTTTATGTGTTCAAGAAGTGTCATGTCTTGTCAGTTTCATTCTACCGAGTCCTGAGGGTACTTGTACCCAAAAATTTACCTGTGTGCCTAGAGGTATGTCATGTTTTCATGATACTCTCAGTCAAGCCATGATCAATAGAACTCAGTCAGTCATATGACTCAGGAAAACCCAAAAATCTCAAAAATCTCAGTAATCCCAGTAGTTCAGTAATCTCAATGATCTCAGTACTCATAATCTCAAAAACTTTGGCATTCTCAATAATCTTAGTAACTTTAGTACTCTCAGTCAGTCCTTAGATCTCAGTGGTATCCATTAGTCAATGAAACTCAGTGAACTCAGCTCAGATCAGCTAAGTAGTACCATCAGTATCAGTTCATTTCAGTTATTTAGTTCAGTTAATCAATTTATTATATATTCAGTTGGGAGTAGGATTTAGCACTGAGTGAACCCAGGGAGGAGGATACACACTGCCAGCCAGTAGAGGGTTTGATCCTTAGTAGCAATCTCTGCATTCCAGAACTACGTAGCCAGTGTAGGAGAGATGCACCCTACGCATTTTGAGATCTATACATCTTATTTGAGTTTTCTATCAGGAAGGGTTAATGGAAGAGCTCCCTATCAGCGAGGGAATACTCATAATTTGTCTTTACCTGTGGCATGGTATTGACACCCTTCCAGCTGGGGTTACAAACTGGTCCCCACTAGTTCATTTTAGGGCATGTTCGTTTGATAATTATCTCCAACAGTCTCAGTTTCATTCTCAGTCTCAGTCTCAGTAATAGAACTCAGATAGTTCATCAGAATATAGACTGTCAGATACAGTCAACTTAGATACAGTATGGAACTCAGTTAGTTCCATCAGATTCAGGAATGTCAGATACAGTCACTCATGTTATCAGTTATATCAGTTATCAGAACTCATGTTATCAGTATTTAGCTTCAAGACTGTCAGATATCATTAACCAGACCAATTCTTTATAAAACAAAACTATCAAAAATAGTTACTCATATATTAGTAACATAGTATCAGTACCTCAGTATTCAATAATGCATTATCAGTTTCTGACTTATTAGTGACCCAGATATCAATATCAATAGACTCAGTTATTCAGTATCCCAGTATTCACATACTAAGATATTAGTAAATCTATGTTATTAGTAAACTCAATAGTCAGAACTAAATATTCAGTTCTATCACGATGTAAGATTCAGTTATGTATGCGTGTATGTATTCTCATGTTCATGTTAGTCAGTTAATTAGTATTATTTATGCATATGAGCCCCTTGTATTTAGACCACCTAACTTGCATACCAGTACATTCAAAGTACTGATGCATTTGCGCTATGGTGTCTTATACCATAGGTTCAGAGACACGAGCTCCAAAGCATCAGTAGATTCTAGATATCAACAGTTAGTTAGCAGTGAGTCCCCATCTTTTGAGGATGTTATTATTTGATTATGTCAATCTTTCATTACTTATTTATTTTAGTAGATGGAGTTAGTTGGGGACATGTCCCATCAACTCCTTATTCAGATATTTTAGAGGCTTTCAGACTATAGTATGTCAGAAAATTACTTCAGATTCATTTTGGTATTGATTGTACCATTTTTCAGATATTATTTTATCAGATTTTTATTCAGTTTTGAACCTTATGTCCTTACAACTTCTATTCCATATTTTATAGTGTATGTATATATATATACCATATATTTTGTAGTGTATAGGTACAGATATCAGTCATGGGTTAGCTTGTGGTCCTTCCGGTCATGAGCACCGTGTAGCATTCTGGGTACCAGATTTGAGGCGTTACAATATGACTTAGGGGTGAGAGTCATATGGATGGGTATAATTCATATACATGACTCGTAAGTTGGATAATTTTTTGTCTTCCTAGAGATACATTCTTCCATAGATATGGATCATGGGTACATATCGTATGCTGAGGTTATGACTAAGGTGGATGAGTCATATACTTGATAGTGTCTGATCTATTATTTAGTCTTTGTTACGATCGGGTGGGTGTCAACCATAAGGTTGGTTAGGATTCGTAAGAAGGTGAGTCGTGACCCTGTGTCGTGTTTCTATGCGATTTAAGTGAGGGTATTTTGGACATTTCCCTACTTACCCTAATAAGGACCCACGAATTCTAATACACTTAGGAGGTTATTTACCCTATTATTTTAATCTTAAACACTTAGAAGCTGTTTCAAAACATATCATAATTCTCTCAAGACCTTTTGGGACAAAGAGCTAGGGTCTAAATTAAGGGAATTTCTTGGGGATTGTCTTGCTGAATTCTTTCCATCAATCTTCTTTTTTTAAGGCATGATTCTCTTCCCTCATTGTAATTTCAATTAAACTCATGGTTACATGGTTGATTTCATAGTTTTAATTTTGCATGTTTATGTCTTTTCAACTATTGATTTAGGGGTTTTGATGTTAAATACTTGGTTATGATTTCCTATGGTTTAATTATGTTTTCTATGCATTAACGGTTGTTTTGTACAATTGAATTGCATGGTAACGGTTAAATGGTAATGGAATTTGGTTTTTTTATATTATTCCAACAAGATGTTTGATAAAGTACTTATATATACATGTTCATTACATTGGCTTATTTTAATGGAACTCTTGCTTGTTTTTGGCTCATGCATGAAACCTTAAATGTTTTTCAATGGTTTACAAAGGTTAATGGCTAATTGGTTATGTTTGTGGAGAACATAGAAGTCTCCCAAGAATTTTAATATGGCTAATGATAGGGCACTTGAATATCTCCTTAATGTGAATGGTTTGTCTATGGATAATGCCCGCAAGTATAGCGGTATAGCGATACCATGGTTTATTGAATCACCTTGGATAATACAAGGATAGTTGGATTACGTGTTAATGGTTTTAATTAGGAACTAATGTAAGGAAGTGTAACCTAAGCCGTGGAAGGTTGCGGTCCTGGGGGGATCAAAACCTTAAACTCATATTTGCCGATATGAAGGGTTTTCGATGGCCACGTGCGAGTGTCATCTTTATATTGGAGGGATATACTAGTCATCCCATGATTATTACCTGGTCTTGAGACTACATGTACTGGGACCCTTCTAGCAAGGGGAGATAAACCCATATGGCCCATGGGTGGTAGGACGGCTAAGCTACAGAATACAAGTAAAGGTTTTAATGTCATGTTAAACTCGGTCCCTTTTCCCAGTACCTATATATATATATATGTATGGTTGTTGCATTGTATGGTTTTCACTTGGTTTTGATAACTGGCATTACTTTATCGTTATCCTAAGTTTCATGCTAGTGTTCACCCACTAAGCCATCTACTGGCGATTGAATACCCACGCTATGCAGGAACTGGTTGTTCGACTCCTCCTTCACAGTACTTAATTCAGGGATAGCTTATGAAGTGTGCGGTAATAGTAGTCACTCAGTGGCCATGTGTGCATCCAATCTAGAATCAGTAATGTATGTAGGTAGTGCTCAAAGGCCAAATTATGGTAATGCCTACAACATGAAGTGGCAGACTCAGCCATAGAATGCACCACAACAACAAATTCAGCAACAACAGGCACATGGGAATCAATCAACTAGAAACATGGAAGAGATGTTGAAGAAGCTTCTAGCTAGTCAGACACAATTCACAGCAGATATGAAAAATTCGTAAGTGATTCAAAGAAGCTTAGAGATTCAAGTGGGGAAAATACAAAAACATTAAATACTAGGCCTCAAGGTGGTTTGCCAGAAGATGCAAAAAATCAAAAGTAGGTTATGGTAATCACCTTGAGAAATGGTAAAGAGCTTTAAGAAGAACCTCTCATGGAAACAAAGGAGGTAGATAGAGATTTGACTCCCCAATAGGTTTCTAAAAAAGCTGTTGATAATTCAAGAAAGTTTGAGTACTTGAAGAAGACAGTTGTTGCTAAGCCGGAAAAGAAGAAAGTGCCACCACTACCCTTTCCTTAAAACCACATGAAAGTGAAGGAGGATGCAATGTTTAAGAAGTTCTTTGACACATTCAGAGGGCTTCACATTAACTTACCTTTGTTAGATATTTTGTAGGGTATGCCCAAACATGCTAAGTACTTGAGGGATATGGTTGCTAATAAGGTGAAATTGTAGGATGTGGGAGTGATAACACTCACTGAAGAGTGTAGCACTATAATGACATAAAAAATCCCCAAGAAATTAAGGGATTCGAGGAAGTTTACTCTTCCTATAAAAATTAGAAGTAAAGTGGTCCATCCATTGAGTGACTTAGGGGCTAGCATAAATATGATGCCCCTGTCTCTATTTGAAAAATTGAGCTTGGGAAAGGCTAAATCGACCACCTTGGTTCTATAGCTGGAAGATGGGTCATTTACATATCCAGAAGGAATAATTGATAATTTCCTCATAAAGGTTGGTAAATTTATTATTCCTGCTGACTTTATTATTCTTGATTTTGAGGCAGACGAACAGGTACCAATCATGTTAGGGCATCCATTCTTAGCAACTGGAGGAGCGTTGATTGATGTTTGAGAAGGCACACTCAAAATGAGGGTAGAGGATGAAGAGGTGGTATTTAATGTATACAAAGCACCCAAAATAATGCCCCACTATAAAGATTTATTCATGATTAATGTGATTGAAGGGAATAAGTATGGGGTGGTTAGTCCATCAAAGACCTTTTTGCACTAGCTGATTCAGCAACCGAAGCTTCTACCGCCTAAGCCTGATTTGATGCAAATTGATGATCCTAAAAAGGCTAAAGTTGAGGAATCTGCTACTTTAAAAAATTCACACCCAAGAAGGTTAAGAGAATAAGAAGATGGAGACCAAGCGTGAGAAAGAGAACGACTAAGTCGTTATTGGGTCATCCCGCGACATTAAATCAGGCGTTGCTTGGGAGGAAACACAAGTTATGTAGGTATATTTTATCTTTAATTTTTAGTTTTTATTTCACGTAGTTTTTGTTTTTGATTGAGTCACAGGTTGATGGGAAGTATGAGTACCGAAAACTTAAGCTAAGGAGCATGGCAAGCACAGAGTGTAGGTCCCACAGATCTCATTTATCTGTGAAGATGCTACTAGCTAGGCTTAGAGCCTCAGGGAGTATTCTATCTCTTACTTTTAAATTCACTTTGGGGATAAAGTAGATTTTTAAGTGTAGGGTGGGGAAATTCCTAACTTTTGCATTTTGGCTCAATTTAAAAAATTTCTTGATTTAAGATATTCTTTTTGGTGCTATTTTTTATTACATAGTGTAAGTATTTTTTTGGTAAAAGCATTTGTAATAAGTGAATTACTACTTTTGAGACTCTTAGGCTCATTTTTGTGACTCTTGTACTTTTTGGTTTAAATTTGAATTCATGCTATTGTTTGGTTGGGAGTCTATGATGACCCTATTGATTTGAGCATGTACCATGTGTGTGTGAGATTTTTGTATATTCCTTATTGCATGTGATGTCTAGAACTTGTCCGGTGTGTATGTAAAAGAAAAATAAAGAGTGGGTTTAGGAGATGATATAGGCATTTCTTTGATAGCCTTGTTTTTACCTTCTATTTAACCTACCCTTTGTGCATTATCCTAGTTAAACCCATTGAGCCTTTAGCTTATTTTCATTAGTAGACTCATATGTAGACTAATCCCCTTCTTTGATAGACCATAATTTTATCCGAAAAAATCTCCTAAGTGTTTTAATAAAAAAATAATTTAGTAAGGAGTTTGAGAAACTGAAGAAGAAAAAGATGAAATTGATGCCCCAAGGTAATAGTTATTGGTGTATATAATTGATGTATGGTAGATGGGTGTGATATAATTTACGCTAGAAATATTGCCATGGTTGTGGAAAAAAAAGAGAAAAATTGATTAATGTGGTAATGAACAATACATCCACCATGTGCTTGTGAAAATGCTTAAAATAGATGGGGCAAAACAAAAGAAAGAGGTAGAAGAAAATGGTATAAAGTGAATTGTTTGAGATTGGTTTTAAATATGTAATGTAGTGTATTAAAGTTCTTAGAGAGGTTAGTCACTATTCCCAAATAGTTCCTACCCATCCCTTAGCCTACATTACAACCCGAAAAAGACCTATTTGATCCTAAGTTCCTCATTTTTATATTAGTGGATCACTATACCAAGAGCAATCCTATGGTTCATTGTGTGTAAATTATGAATTCTTTTGTAAGAGTGAGAGTAACATGATTCTTGTACCTATTGTGTTATTCATTTCATTATTGTGAGTGATTTTAGGTAACTCTCTTTGTTGTGAGGGGAACATATTTTGATGAATTTTGGTGATTTGTATGATGTCTCTAATGAATAAATATTCATGAGTTTTCCACTTAGGTTAGTCAATTATTGAAGCTAGTATGTCTTGAAGTAGTGTTCTTGAGCTTTCAATTGTGTATAACATGCATAGTGTAGAAACTTGCATTCTTTGTAGTCATTGTAGTACTAGCTTGAGTGTCTTGAATTTAATAGAAGTGTAGAGTCTCCTCAATTTATGATGCTTAGAGTAAAGAGTTGTTCAATGATGAATAAGAATTTAAGTGTGGGGTGGTGATGTTGGGTATATGCACTCTATTGTTACTATTCTAGCTTATTTCGCCTTGTTTTGAGGATAACTTGAGTTCTTAAGGTGTTGATATTTATATAAATAATCATATAAGTGATAAAGTGTGTGATTATAATGTGCAAAGTGTATTTCAAACAAGTTTGGGTTTAATTAGATCACTTAGAGTTCAATCAATGAAACTAGTGTTACTAGCTTGAGCTAGGTTCTTGTCTAGTCTCTTTTGTTGGATTGTATTGTGTTTAATGTGTTCTAAATTATTTTAGTGGTTTCATTATATGTGGAGCAATTTTTTTTTAGTATTCAATGTTCAACCGAGTCAAGAATAGAGTCAAAACATGAGTGGAAGATCATGGAGATCAACCTAGTCTAAGTTCTTGTTTTTGATTTTTTGTGAGGGATGTTGTGTTGTTTAAACCTCTAATTCGTGTGGTGTGTTCGAGTAGTATATTTGAGAGGTGTTTATGATGATATATAGATGAATTGGAGGCTATAAACTAAGGTAAAGATACCACAAAGTCAAGGATGAATGGAGGAATGTCCAACACTTAACCAATTTTTGAGAAGAAAATTCCAGAGAGATGTCACAATAGGGGCACGTCACAACTCCCATTTGACTAAATCCAGACTCGAGTCGTGACCCCCACTTGAACCAATCCAGCCTTGAGTCACGACCCCTATTCAACTCAAGCCAGTATCGCGTCGTCTCCCCCCTCCAAACATGAAAAAAGTTGTAATTTGAATCCTATATGGCTTTGGCTTTGTTGTCAATTATTAATACTTCATTGTATGTATTGTTATTCATCTTTGGACTTGTTGAAAAATAAAGGAGTCTTTTACAACTTCATAACTTAATTTTTTTCTTTGTTTATTGAGAATTCCATAAGATCATAACTTGATTTTAACCTATTGGATCATGATTGTGATAATGAGTTGCTAAGAACCCCCTTTCTGGGGTTGAAGCTGAATTCATGAGTACTGTGGTTTTGATATTAGTTCATTGATTTTATTATCCTTTTTGGTTGTGTTTTCAATCTTATTTTAACTATTTTACGTCTTGATTACCCTTAGAATACATCTATTGTCAACCTTGAGAACTTGGGAGAGAGAATGGGGAGATAGAACATGGGATTGAACAAAGTATGGTTCGTAGTCTTTTATGAAATGAGGAATATGGATTAGTATCTAGGACAGGATGTACTTAGATGCCTTACTTGATTCAAAATTAGGAAGTTATCTTAAGGAACTTAATTGGATTATTACATTCCCGCTCAACGATGTAGTTGTAATGTCCACATTAGGTAATTGGATAAATGTCGAGAGACCATGATAATGCGATTAACCCCGCAAATCAAAAACTAAGATAAGTGAATTGATGAATGAAAATCAACAACATAGTATGATTGTTCAAAGTGCTTCAACCCTGGGTTTTATTTCTATTGATTGTCCAAGATCTTTTTTATGCACTATTTACTTTACTTACATTTTATAAACTCAAATCTCTATTTTGGTTACTTTTCCACCCATTGAATCTAAATTGTGAACTGAAATCAATTCGTTGTTTAACCAAGTCCCTGTGGGATCAATACTTGGCTTTTATTAGGCCATTTTACTACTTTATAAGACCACGTACACTTACATATGCACTTGGGCATTGTCAAATACGCCAACCTGCAGCTTGTTGGATGTCATGGACTGTAGCTGCAGGTTGTGGAGCTCTCGATATCTGGCTGCTGAAATGAGTGTTTATCATATTTTGCAGTGCTGCAACATGATATAATAAGGCTGTGAATTGGTCCACCTCCAATACACCTGTAATTCTTTTTGTGGCACTTCTAGAATCTGAATGGCACTCTGGATTTCCTTATGCTATGTGGTTCAACAATGTGTACAACTCCTCATAAGTCAATTTCAGCGCTTGACCACCTACAACTGAATGTAGAAAAATCTTAGTATTTTGATCAAGTGCTTCTACAAAAGTGTGAGCAAGTACCTCGTTAGATTTTTGGTGGTGTGGACAATCCCGAAGAACGGCCTTAAAGCGTTCCCAAGCGTGATATAGATTTTCATCAAGATTATGTTTGAAGCTCACTATGTCATTGCGAAGTCTCACAGTCTTTCCTGATGGAAGGAATCTGATGAGGAACTTTTAGGCTAAGTCATCCCATGATTTGATTGAATTGGCCAGATCCGCATTCAACCACCTTTTAGCTTCCTCCAAAAGTGAATGGGAAAAAAGTGTCAGCCTCACATAATCTATACTCACCCCAGTCGGGATGAATATGTCAGTAAGCTAAATGAAAGTCTGCAAGTGGACTTGTGGATCCTCATGTGAAAGCCCTGCAAACTATTCTCTACTGATGAGAAGTTGCACCATGTTATACTTTAACTTAAAATTCCCCCAACAGCCGGTCTTTGTATTGGGGTAGAAATTTCATCTGAAGTGGTACTGCAACTTCTGTCACTGTCCTACGGGTTGCTTTCTCCTCAGCCATTGGAGCAGGAATGACTACTTGGTCTTCTTCTATTTACGGAAAATGGGGGAGACAAATTGCGTCTCTCATTCGCTGATGGAAGTGTTGTTCAGGTTTGGGGCTTAGTTTAACCCTATCCCTATCCATTGCCAGTTTCCTAACCTTAAAATTTATTTTCAGCAATCATAACACCAAGACCAAGTGTAAAAAGACCAAATAAATCTAAAAAGAAAAACTAAAATATAACAGTTGCCTATTGCAAGTCCCCGGCAATGGCGCCAAAAACATGATAGCACCTAAGAACACACGCAAGTGTACGTGGTCTTATCAAGTAGTAAAGTGGCCTAATAAAAGCCAAGTATCAATCCCAAAGGGACGTGGTTAAACAATAGTTAAATTTTAGTTCACAATTTAGATTCAACTGGTGCAAAAGTAACCAAAATATAGATTTGAGTTTGCAAATTGCAAGTAAAGTAAATAGTCCGTAAAGTAAAGATCTTGGACAATCCATAGGAGAAAAACCCAGGGTTGAAGAAATTTGAACAATCATAATATGTTGTTGATTGTCATTCATCAATTCACTTATCTTGGTTGTCAATTTGTAGGGTTAATCGCATAATCATGGTCTCCCGACCTCTAACCAATTACCAAATATGGACATTACAACTGCAGCATTGAGTGGGGATGTAATAATCCAATTAAGTTCCTTAGGATATCATCCTACTTTTGAATCAATTAAGTCATTTAAGTAAATCCCTTTCCTAGATACTAATCTGTATTCCTTATTTCATAAAAGACTATAAACCATACTTTGTTCAATCCCACATTCTATCTCCCTATTCCTTCTCCCGAGTTCTCACGGTTGACAATGGGTTTATTAGAAGGGTGATCGAGCCTAAAAATAGTTAAAATAATATTAAACACACAACCAACAATGATAATCAAATCAAATAAATAATATCAAAAACATAGTACTCATGTATTCGGCTTCAACCCCGGAAAAGTGATTCTAAGGTACTCATATCCATAATTATGATCCAATAGGTTGAAATCATGTTATGAATTAATGGAATGCTCAATATAAAAAGTAAAAACCTAAGTTATGAAGTTTTAAAAGCCTCATTGATGTTCCAAAACGTCCAAACATGAATAAAAATATTTACAAAGATGTATTTATAGTGGACAGCAAAGCCCAAGCCGTATATAATTCAAAGTGCAACTTTTGCGGTGTTTGGAGGGGGGTCGCGATGAGATACTTACTTGAGTTGAATAGGGGTCACGATGTGAGGATGGATTGGGTCAAGTGTGGGTCATGACTTGAGTTAATCTTTAGTCAAATGGGGGTCGCGACGCACCCCTATCGCGACACCTCTCTGGAATTTGCTTCTTGAAAATTGGTTAAGTGTTGGACGTTCCTGCATTCATCCTTGACTTTGTGGTATCTTACCCTTAATTTTACAGCCTAAAATTCATCTATATATACTCATAAAAATCTCAAAAAATATCCTACACGAACACACCACAATAATTAAAGGTTCAAACAACACAACATCCATCACAACGAATCAAAAATAAGAGCTTAGACAAGGTTGATCTCCATGATCTTCCACTCATGTTTCGACTCTATACTTGACTCACTTGAACTTTGTATACTAACAAAAAGTTGTTACACATATAATGAGACCATTAAAACCATTTAGAACACATTAAACACAGAAGAATCCAACAAAAGAGACTAGACAAGCACCTAGCTCAAGCTAGTAACACCAGTTTCATCGACTAAACTCTAAGTGATCCAATTAAACCCAAACTTGTTTGAAATACACTTTGCACATTATAATAACACACTTTATCACTTATATGCTTATTTATATCAATATCAACACCTTAAGAACTCAAGTTATCCTTATATCAAGGAAAAATAAACTAGATTAGTAATAATAGAGTGCATAAATACACCCAACATAAGCGTTTTGGACTGAAGTGGTGAGATTCCATCCTTTCAGAAGGCATCATTTCATGTTGGACATTCTTATACATCTTTATTTATTTTTGGATATTGGTTTTTGCCATGGTTAGGGGAATGTCCCAACCGGATATTTGTATTCTTATGGATAGAGGCTGTGTGATTCTTCTGGGGGTTGGAATAGGTGGGATTAGTATTTGTGTCATCCTTAGCATTAGCATTGGTGATTAGGCTAACATAATTTGCTTATATTGTTTTCTATTCCATCGTATTGTATTTTTGGTTTGAATATCATATTATGTTTGATATTCTTTTTGTTTTGGTACGGTATGGATGGATGGTTTGGTATGATTAGACTCAGTTGGGTCGGTCATGGTTGTGACCCTATCCCAGAGTCTCCATAAGAGCATTGCACAATATTGTTATATGCTCGAAATTTAGCTCATCCAAAGTTGTATAAGGTGGTTAGGTTGGGTTGGGTTAAGGGGTGGTCCCCAGTACTGGTTAGACATTGGATACCCATTACAACAAGGCCCCAGTTCAGGCTGCATCATTAGTTAGGATGAATTTCGAACATATAACAAGATAAAGTTATTGTTCTCATTAAGACTATGGGATAGGGTTACAGTCGTGACCGACCAACTGAGTCCGACCGTACCTCACCAACCTACCAACCGTACCAAACCAAACCATAGACCATAAACCAAAGGAAATACCAAAATATAATATAAAAATCAATCCTAAAATGCAATATGATGGAACAGTGAGAAATCATGTATGATGATTCTAGACTCTCAACTTATTCTAAAGCCAAGGCCAACAACAATACTAATCATGCCCATACTAATTCCAGAAGTACCATAAAGACTCTAAACAAAAGAGTAAAAATTTCCGGTTGGGACATGCCACCAACCATGGCCAAAACTAATATCCAAAATAAAAGAAAAGTGTCCAAAGAAATCTATAACATGAAATGATGCCTTTCGAAAGGATGGAAGCTCACCACTTTAGTCAAATGCTAATATTGAATCCACATGTTAAATAGGAAGAGTAGAGTGGACGATTCCTGCTTAGCGTAGGTATACAAATGACAGTAGACGGGGTTAGCGAATGACCACTAGCATGAAAATCAAGATAAGAATAAAATAATGTCAATTATAACACAAAGTAAAACCATCCATAATGTATACAACCATACATATATAAGTGCTGGGAAAAAAGATCGGGTTTAGCATGCACTTATAACCTTTACCTGGGTTGTGTAACTTTGTCATCCTAACTACCCACGGGCGATATGGGTTTACTTCCCCCTATTGAAAGTGACCTAGTGCATGTAGCTGCATGGCCAGTGAATATCCAATGGGATGACTAGTACGTCCCTCCAATATAAAGTATGACACTCTCACGTGGCTATCAAGGACCCCTCATTTCGACAAATATGAGTTTCCAGTTTTGGTCCCCCTGGGACCACCATCTTCCACGGCTTAGCTACACACCCTACCATTAATGCTAAATTACAGCCATGTCCAAATAATCCATTTACCATTTATTAATCAATGCCAATATTAGTGGTATCGTTATACTAACCTATTACTTGCAAGTAATATCCATAGCCAAACCATTTAGGTTAAGGGGGCCTTAGGTGACCTTCTAATTACAATATTAAATACACTAGGAAGACTTCCATGCTTTACAAAAGAATAAACTTTTATCCTTTAGCCTTTTCAAACTATTTAAACCATACATAAATCCTTTGTCCAGTTTAAAACATGCAAGAGTTCCATTAAAGAAGTCAATGCAATGAACATATCTTTATAAGTATTTTATGAAACACCTACGGGGCATAATATAACCAAAACCAATTCCAAAGACAATTACACAATTACCATGAAATCCAATTGTCCAAAACCACCATTAATGCATTTAAAAGCATAATTAAAACCATAGGAAACCATAACCAATCATTCAATATCAAAACCCCCAATAATAGTTGAAAACCATAATCATGAAATAGTAAAACCATAAAGTCAATTATATAAACCATGCCTTTAGTTTAAATTACAATAAATGAAGAGAATCATTCCTTATACCGAAGAATTGACGTAATAAAATCACCAAAGTAATCCCTTAGTTGAAACCCTAGTTTCTTTTTCCCAAAAGCTCTTAGGAGAATTATGAGATTCTTTAGAATAGTTCCTAAGTGTTAATGAATATAATAATAAGGTAAATAACATTCTAAGTGTATTAGAAATTGTGCGTCCTAATTAGGATAAGTAGGGAAATATCTAGAATACCCTTACTTAAATCCCTTACAAACCTATCACAGGGATACGACTGACCCTAATGAGTCATACCCTCCTATACGATCGGTATCCACTACACGTATCCAAGCCTCAACCCTTGGATCAAACATTATAAGTATACTACTCATCCAACCATGTTGTAACCATAACATACGATCTATACCCATAACCTGTAACCCTTGTAGAATAAAATACCAAGAGGATCAAACATTGTCTACCAAAAGATTCCTCGATACAACTCTTACCAATACCTTATAACTCATACCTCTAAGTCATACCAATTCAAGTAACCAAAACTATCCCACCAACTAACACTAGTCAGCATAAGATCAGACCATACCACTTATACCCTAGCATATAGCTTATTTCCATGAGTCGTACTGGGTCTGGAGAATGAATTTTTAGGAAATTTTCTGAGGGTTAAAACCTAGGATGTTTCAAATTAGAGATATAGTTATTGCTCGTCTGGTGAATCAAGCTCAATAGATTGAGGTTGAGAAACTAAAGGAATGGGAAAGGGAGACTTAAAGGGCTAAGATTAAACAGTTTCAGTAAGGTCAGCTTAAGTTAGGAGGGTGAACCATTCTCAATTTCAAAGTCGTTCATTAGAACCCATACTGTCTTTATCAAGTGCCCTTGTACCTATGACTAAGTATGAATAGTGGGGTAAGGTATCAGTTTCTAGATCTCAGAGTACCATTTACTAGGAAGAACTAACCTAATGTGCAAAATATATGGTAGAAATTATCTGGGTAAGTTTATGAGGGTGGAGATGGTTGTTATGGTTGTGGTAAGATAGGACATATGATCTAGTAATTCCCTTATGATAAGTAGGGAAATACACTTGCTCAACCTCAGGCCCAGTCTACTAATTCAGCAGCGTAGTCAGGCCACCCAGCTACATAGTAGGGTGTATCATCAAGTACCATTGGCGATTAGTATCTAAACCAATTTGATTCTCTACCTCTCTACCAGGATCTGGAGATCTCCCCAGATATAGCCACTGTTATGCTTCATGTTTTTTACCTTGATTCTTATGTGTTGTTTGGTTTGGGGTCAAACCTCTTTTTGTAACCCCACTGATTTCTATAAACTTTAGTATCAATATTGAGAGTCTTTCTAAACCTATTTTAGTTTCTACTCCTATTGGTGAGTCAGTTGTTACTAGATGAGTATACAAAAAGGGCCCTATTATAGTCCTCCATTAGGCTACCTTATAAATTTTAATAGAACTAGAAATGATATATTTTGATGTCATTCTTTGTATTAATTTGCTCAATTCATGCTATGGCTCAGTTGATTGTCACACCCAAGTGGTGAAATTTTAGTTTTCTAACGAGTCAGTCCTCAATTAGAATGATTGTTCAGTAACTCCTAAGGGTTGTTTCATCTCTTATCTTAAGGCTAGAAAGTTAACCTCTAAAGGGTGTAGCTATCACCAGGTTTTTGTTAAAGATACTAAGTCTGAGACCCCAACTCTCCAATCAGTTGATGTAGTTAATGATTCCTCTAAGTATTCCCTAAGGATCTACCCAGGGTACCTCCCGATAGAGACATTAAATTTGGGATTGATCTTTTTACAAATACCCATTCTATCTCTATTCTTCCCTACTGGGTAGCTCCAGCTGTACTTAATGAGTTAAAGAAATAACTCAAGGACCTCTTATATAAGGGATTTATCAAACCTAGTGTTTCTCAGTAGGGTGCTCCAGTTTATCATGTGAAAAAAGGATGGTACTCTTAAAATTTGCATAGATTACAGACAATTAAATAAGGTCACCATCAAGAATAAGTACCCTATCACTAGAATTGATGACCTGATTGACCATCTTCAGGGTACCCATTGGTTTTTTTAAATTGATATTAAATAGGGATATCATTAGTTGAAGGTAAGAGAATATAACATTCCACAGACTACTTTTAATACTTTGTATGGTCACTTTGAGTTTGTTTTTATATACTTTGGGCTAACAAATGCTTCTATAACTTTTATGGACTTAATAAATAGGGTTTTGAAGCAATATTTTTAAATATTTATCGTTGTCATCATAGATGACATTCTCGGAGTAAGGAAGAGAATGTAGACCATTTGAGGATAGTATTGCAGACCCTCAAGGACCACATGTTGTTTGCATTATTTAGTAAGTATGAATTTTTATTGGAGTTGGTTACCTTTTTAGGTTATGTAATTTTAGGTGAAGGTATTCATGTAGACCCTTAGAAAATATATGCAGCATCGCGCTAGCCTAGACCTATGACTCCATCTGATAGTAGAGGCTTTCAAGGTTTCATCGGTACTATAGGATATTTTTTAAGGGTTTTTCCTTAATATTTTCACCATTAACCATGTAGACACAAGAGAAGGTAATGGTCAAACAAATGCGAGAATTAGGAGAAAGGATAAATTAACTTAAGCACTGGTATTACCTTTGCCAAGTGGGTTAGATGGATTTATTGTGTACTGTAATTCCTCTAGAGTAGGATTAGGTTGTGTTTTGATGCAAAATGGAAGAGTGATAGCTTATGCCTCTAGACAACTTAAGGATGACCAGAAGAATTATCACAATCATGATTTAGAATTAGCAGTTGTGGTGTTCACCTTGAAAATTGGTAGACTTTATTTATATATTGTGCATATGGATATTCTCACTGATCATAAGAGTCTCCAATACATGTTCATGCAAAAAGAGTTAAATCTTCATCATAAAAAGTGGTTGGAATTTCTAAAGAATTAAGACATGAATGAGATCTACCATCCGGATAAGGAAAATATGGTAGTTGATGCCTTGAGTAGATTGTCTATGGATAGTACATACCATGTGGAAAAAAGGAAGAAAGAGTTGGCCAAAGAGGTGTATAGATTAGCTAAATTGGTAGTGCGGTTGTAACGAATAATGGTGGTCTAATGGTTTAGAATAGTTCATAGTCTTCCCTAGTAGCTGAAGAAAAAGAGAAACAATGTTCTGATATTATACTTAGCCGGTTAATGGATGTAGTTCATCACCAAAAGATTGAAGTTTTCTCCAAAGGAGGAGATGGTGTCCTTTCCTATCAAGGTCATTTATTGAAACACCCTGGTTTCTGGAACTTAGAAAATTTTCTTGATTTATGGTTAATGGTAAAGATACGACTCAGGGGAATGATTTGTACACTTGGATACGGGTGGTATGGTTCATCCATATGCAGACCAGTATTTGTTGGTGGGATGGATGTAGTTACTAGAATGGGTAGGATTTGGGTGGTACGAGTTATATAGTTGGTTATGTGTTGCATGGAAACTTTAGTTAACCTTAGGCTTGGTAACTTAAGTTGGATCTGGGTATGAGTGGCTCACCATGAACCGTAAGATAAGGTACGAGTCATACCCATGACTCATATCGTGGTCAGTTTTCAAGCCTCCTAGATTCTTAGTGATCTCTGCTGATGTATATAGTGTGTCACGTTAGGTAACTTGACTCATTTCCATTAATGAAATGAATCAATCTCAGTATTCTTCCAGGTGTACAATTTATGGGCACTAGTCGTACTCTTGAATATGACTTGGGTTTATGTGTGTCGTACTAAGGACAATGTTGGATCCACTATAGAAATCCTAGGGTATAAAAGGTGGGTAACACTCATACAGGATGGGTACGACTCGTAAGGGTCAGTCGTACCATATGACGGTAATTTAATGCAGTTTAAGTGAGGGTAATCTAGATATTTTCCCACTTACTCTAATAAGTTCCCATGAATTATATTGCATTTGGAAGGTTATTTTTCTTATTAATCTATCCTTAAACACTTGGAAAACACTCTTAAATCCTCTCTAGAGTTCTTGGGCTAGGAAAGCTAAGGTTTTATCTAAAGGAGTATATTGGGGAATGTCTTGGTGATTTCTTTCAATCATCATCTAGGTTTAAGACATGTTCTCTTCCCTAATTGTTAGTTCCAACTAAAGGCATGGTTTTATACAATATTTTTATGATTTGAATGTTGCATGATTTTGGGTTTACATATATGATTTGGGGGTTTTGGTTATAAATGCTTGGGAAAGGTTTCCCCATGTTTTTAATTATGCTTTTGAATTCATTAATGGTGGTTTTGGATAATTTTTTGCATGGTAATGGACTTTGGTTTTGGAAATATTATGCCCCTATAGTGTTTGACAAAATGCCTATAACAATGTTTTCACTGTAATATTGGTTTTTCAATGGAACTTACGCATGGTTTAAACCTAGTAATGTGACCCTGATGATATGAATAGTTGAAATGGTTTTGAATGGATTGAAAAGGCCTTGGTGGCCATGGTTTTTGTTTAATTATAAATCATGTGGGGTACAAGGGAATCCCCTAAGGATTGGCTAAGGACATACTTTCATGTTAAAGTCGATATGATGATAACACTACTAATAGCCTTGGATAATAATAATGAAATAATGGTTTTGTTAGAAAATAGTTTTAATTGGGTTTAAAGAAGGAGGTGTGTACCAAAGTCGTAAAAGGTGTAGGTCCTGGGGGGATCTAAATTGGAAACTCATATTTGTCGATGTGAGATTTGGACCTAGTGATCGTGTGCATGATGTTGCACTTTATATTTTGGGGGATGTACTAGTCATCCTAGGTTTTCTTCCTTGGTCGTTTGGCTTCATGCACTAGGCCCTCTTAGCAAGGGGAGCTGAACCCATATAGCCCATGGGTGGTTTAGGACGGAAAAGCTACACAACCCAAGTATTCCTGGCATGGTTATATATATATGTATGGTTCGTATGCATATAGATAGTTTTACTTAGTTTTATAAATAGCATTATCTTATCCTTATCTGAGTTCATGCTCGTATTCACCCGGTAACTTATTTTTGGGCGGTTGTATCCCTATGCAATGTAGGAACCGACCATTCTACTCCTCCTACTTAGCATTCGGACATTTGGGGGTCAGTTTTGGATTGAAGTGGTGAGCTTCCATCTATTTGGAAGGCTCCATTTCATGGATATTGGTCATACTCTATATTATTTATGAATATTGGTATTGGCTATGGTTAGGGGTATGTCCCAACTGGATATTTGTATTATTTTGGTTAGAGGCTTTTGTGGAACTACTATGGGTTGGAATGGGCAGGATCGATATTAGTATCAGTCTTAACATTGGTATTGGTATTGGAACTGATACTGATTGATGATGTTGTTGTTTTTTCCATCCTATTTTATTTTGGTATTATATATTTAATTATTAATGGAACTTATTTTGTTATTATTGGACCTAGGGTTTGGTTTGGTTTGGTATGGTTGGACAGTTGGTAGAGGACGGTCGGACTTGGTTGGGTCGGTCTCAGTAATAGACCTATCCCAAAGTCTGTAATCTGGATAGTTACACTATCTTGTTATATGTTAAAAACTTAGCCAACTCTGGGCAGGCGGTTGGAGGTTGGGTCAGGTAATAGGGGTGGTCTCTGGTCTTGATCAGATATGGGGTACCTATTATGATAAGGCCCCGGGTCAGGTCGGGTCAATTTGGTATCAGAGACTAGGTTCATGGTTAATTAGGAGTCCACAAAGTCATGTCTAGTAGAGTTTTTTTAAAGGGTGTGTAGCATGCCACACTTATAAGAGAGAGGCTACAGGACATTTAGGAATATTTTAGTTTCTTGGTATTCTATTTTCAAGCTTGGAGTCTAAGTCCTAGAATTATTCTTTAATCCTTGGTTGTTTATTTTTTAGATCATGCCTTGATGAACTGGAACATAAGAAAACTCTTCAATGCTAATTGGGGATAACGTTGATGGGGTATGTCCTGCATCTGAAGTTTGTCTTCGATCTCAGGGTCCTATCCTTGATTGTTCTGGAGTTCCTCTGGTTGTTACTAGTCCTCTCTAAGGTGAGGTGACTGATGTAGAATTTCTCCAGTCTATTCATACTATTGATCAGTTGGTTGCTGCTTAGGCTGAATGGGATGAATCTAGTGTGTTTTCTATTAAGGCCACAAGGTTTGCCCAGTTTATGAAACTGAATCCTCTTACTTTTACTGGTGTGAAGGTTGAGGAGTATCCTCAGGGTTTCTTAGATGAAATAGAGAAGATATTCAGGATGATGCAAGCAACAAATATGGAAGATGTAAACTTTGTAGCTTAACATCTCAAGGATGTTGCCTACCAATAGTACGAAGAGTGGGATACGGATAGAGGTTATGTAAAGGAGTTACCTTTATGGGATGCTTTTTATGGTGCTTTTCTGGATCATTTCTTTCCTCAAAAGCTGAAGGAAGTGAATATGGAGGAGTTTGTGAATCTTAAGCAAGGGAGAATGTCTGTCAAGGAATATGCCTTGAAAATTTATTAACTGTCAAGGTATGCTCTTGATTTGGTAGATGACATAAGAGCGAGGATGAGAAAGTTCACTTCTGGTTTATCTCAGGATTTGATCTTGGAAAGAAAGATTGCTTTACTGATCAAAGATATAGGCATTTCTAAGTTAGTTATCCACATGCAGCAGGTGAAGGATGAGAAGAGGAAACAGGTAGAGTTCAAAGATAGGTATGGTAAGAGGAGAAAATTTTCTGACTAGGGAGGTGATCAGTCGCAAGGTGGTCGATATGGAGGTAAATAGACAAAAAATAAGTGATGGAGATTTGGTTCCTTCTCTACGTCTAACGCTCTTTACCCTAGGCATTCGGGTGCTAGGCGTCAGTAAGGAGGTGATAATTTCTAGGAACAGAATGCCCTATCTCAGGCAAGCGGGGGTCAGCCAATTTTTTCATGTCAGTTTTATGGTCATCTTCATCGAGGTTATTGAAATAAAAGAAGGGACACGTGTTTTAAATGTGGCTAGCCAGGCCATATGCTAAAAAATTATCCAATTAGTATTCGGGAGCGGTCAAAGCTCTGATTGCTTCATCTTTTGCTCTTACGTCTAGTAGTGTAGCTTCGGTGTCTGTTCCTACTTTTAGTACCAACATTAGTTGAAATAGGCTATATGTTCTTGTATCTCGACAAGAATGCGACGTATCACCTGATATTGTTACTAGTACATTACAACTCTTTTCTCGTAATGTGTATTGTCTTCTCGATCTGGAGACCACACTTTCTTATGTAACCTTATTTGTGACTTCAGGTATTGGTTTTGATCCTGAGGTTGTTTCAGATCCTTTTTCTATTTCTAACCCGGCAGGTGTCTCAGTTATTTCTAAGGGAGTCTATAGGGGGGGTGTGGTAACTGTTGGTGGTATGCAGACTTTGGTGGACTTTTTTGAACTTGATATGCTTGATTTTGATGTTATTCTGGGGATGTATTGGTTACACTCTTGTTATGCATCCTTGGATTGTCGAACCCGTAAAGTTGTCTTTAGGTTCCCTGGTGAACCAGTTATACAGTGGGAGTGAGGTTCCCTATCTCCTAGGGGGAGGTTTATTTATTATCCTAGAGCTTAGAGTTTATTCTCTAAAGGTTGTCTATATCACTTGGTTTGGGTTAAAGATTCTAACTCGAAAGGTCCTTCTTTACAGTTAGTTTCGGCGGTAAATTATTTTCTAAGGTTTTTTCGGATGATCTTCCTAGTGTTCCTCAATATAGGGAAATAAAGTTTGGTATTGATTTGGCTCCGGACACTCATCCAATATCTATTCCTCCTTATAGAATGGCTCTGGTTGAGTTGTGGAAACTCAAGGAGCAACTTAAGGATCTTCTGGATAAGGGGTTTATTTATCCTAGTGTATCCCCGTGGGGTGCATCGGTGTTGTTCGTATGCAAGAAGGATGGTTACCTTCGGATGTGCATTGACTATCGTCAATTAAATAAGGTAACGATTGAGAACAAGTATCCTCTTCTAAGAATAGATGACTTATTTGATTAGTTGCAAGGTGCTAAGTTCTTTTCTAAGATAGATCTTCAGTCTGGGTATTATCATCTTAATATTAGGGAAAAGTATATCCCTAAGATGGTTTTCATACTCGATATGGGCACTTTGAATTCTTGGTGATGTTATTTGGTTTGACTAATGCCCCAACGACATTTATGGACTTGATAGACATGGTTTTCAGGCAGTTCTTAGATTTATTTATCATTGTGTTTATTGATGACATTTTGTTTTATTCCATAAGTGAGGTGGATCATGTTAATCACCTCCATGTGGTATTACAGACCTTGAAGGAATAGCAATTGTATGGCAAGTTCTCTAAGTGTGAGTTTTGGTTGAACGCTGTGACTTTTCTTGGTCATATTATTTCTAGTAAGGGGATCATGGTGGATCCATAAAAGGTGGTTGTGGTTAAAAAATGTCTTAGACCTATGACTCCAACCGACATTCAGAGCTTTTTGGGTTTGGATGGGTATTATCAACGGTTTATGGGGAGATTTTGGTTGATAACTGTATTTTTGACTAAGTTGACTTAGAAAAAGCTGAAGTTTTCTTGGTCGGATGCGTGTGAGGGGAGTTTTGAGAAGTTAAAAGATAAGATAACTTTGGCTCTTGTCTTGACATTACTTAAGGGCAATAAGGGGTTTATGGTTTATTATGATTCATCTAGAGTGGGACTTGGTTTTGTTTTGTGCAACCTAGGAAGGTGATTGCCTATGCTTCCTGGCAGTTGAAGATACATGAGAGAAATTATCCTACTCATAATTTGGAGTTGTTGGCGGTGTTTTTTCTTATCAAAATCTAGGGGCATTATATGTATGGAGTGCACATAAATATCTATCCTGATCATAAGAGTCTTCACTATCACCCAGGTAAGGCTAACGTGGTTGTTGATACTCTTATTAGGTTATCCATGGGGAGTTTGGGTCATGTGGATAAAGGAAAGTGAGAATTGGTGAAAGAAATTCACTGTTGGATAATGTTGGAGTTTGTCTTTTGGACTTAGAGGATGGTGTTATGATGGTACAGGAAGTGGTTTGGTCGTATCTTGGTGCAGAGATTAAGGAAGAGCAAGTGCTAGACCCTATCTTGAGGAAAATCAAGAGTAATGTGGGTATGCAGAAGGTAATTTTATTTGAGATTAGTGGTGATGGTACTTTGTTGTACCAAGGGAGGTTGTGTGTTCCTGATGTCAACAGGTTGCGACAAAGGATCTTGGCTGAGGCATATGAATCGCGCTACGTTGTACATCCCGGCTCAACGAAGGTGTATCATGATCTTAAGGATATGTATTGGAGGAATGGTATCAAAAGGGACTTGGCTGATTTTGTTGCCAAGTGCTTGGTGTGTCAACAAGTTAAAGTTGAGCACATGAGACCTGGTGGGTTGTATCAAGAGTTGATTTTTCCAAATGGAAATAGGAGGTAACCAATATAGATTTCTTTACTTGTCTCCTCAGTCCGGGAATTAATATGATTTGGTTTGGGTCATTGTGGATAGAATGACAAAGTCTGCTCACTTCTTTCTAGTGAGGAATACCTTTTCGGCGGAGGATTATGTGAAGTTATATCTTTAGGAGATTTTAAATTTGTATGGGGTACCTCTTTCGTTTATCTTTGATCGTGGTAGCATTTTTCATCTCATTTCTAGTGGTCTTTTCATAAGTGACTTGGTACTAAGGTGAGTCTGAGTACTTCTTTTAATCCTCAGATGGATGGGCAAGCAGAAAGGACTATTCAGACATCGGAGGATATGCTCCGGGCATATGTGGTTGATTATGGTGGTAGTTCGGTTGAGCATCTACCTTTAGTAGAGTTTTCTTACAACAATAGCTATCATTCTAGTATTGGTATGGACCCTTTTGAGGCATTGTATGGTAGGAGATGTAGATCTCCTATTGGTTAGTTTGAGCTTGGTGACGCGGATATGTTCAATCCAGATTTGGTCTATCAGTCTATCAAAAAGGTACGAGTTGTATAGTTGGGTACGAGTTGTTTAGTAAATTCACTTAACCTTAGACTTGGTAACTTAAGTTGTATATAAGTACAAGTATCTCACCATAAGCCATAAGATAGGGAGCGAGTTGTACCCAGGACTCGTGTGGTGGTCAGTGATCAAGACTCCTAGATTCTAATCCACCGAGGGTACGATTTATGGGTACTAGCCATACACTTGAATACGACTTAGGTTTAGGTGTGTCATACCTTGGACAATGTTAGGTACAACGAGGAAAGACTAGGGTACGAGAAGTGGTTACCACTCGTAAGGATAGGTACGACTTGTAAGGGTCAGTCGTACCCTATGAAGAGAATTTAATGTAGTTTAAGTGAGGGAAATCAGGCCATTTTCCAACTTATCCTAATAAGGTCCCATGACTTATATTGCACTTGGAAGGTTATTTTCCCTATTATTCTATCCTTAAAGACTTGTAAAACACTCTTAAATACTCTCCAGAGTTCTTGGGCAAAGGAAGCTAGGGTTTCATATTAAGGAGTTAATTGGGGCTTGTCTTGGTGATTTCACTCCATCATCATCTTGGTTTAAGGCAGGTTCTCTTCCCTCATTGTTAATTCCAGCAAAAGGCATGGTT
This sequence comes from Capsicum pubescens, assembly GCA_030864215.1. Taxonomy (NCBI): domain Eukaryota; kingdom Viridiplantae; phylum Streptophyta; class Magnoliopsida; order Solanales; family Solanaceae; genus Capsicum; species Capsicum pubescens. Next base: position 217,377,451 of record CM061548.1, read on the forward strand.
TTATACATTGTTTTCATGAATTGAAGGATGTATGATTTTTGGATTTCAATTATGATTTGGGGGGTTTTGGTTATAAATGCTTGGTTATGGTTTTCCTATTTTTTAAATTATTCTTTTATATGTATTAATAGAGGTTTTGGATAATTGGTTGCATGAGAATGGTTCTTTGGTAATGGACTTTGGTTTTGAAAATACTATGCCCCCAATGTGTTTGATAAAATGCCTATAACAATGTTTTCACTATAATATTAGTTTTTCAATGGAACTTATGCATGGTTTAAACCTAGTAATGGAACACTAAATGATATGAATTGTTTAAATTGTTTTGAATGGATTGAAAAGGAATTGGTGGCCATGGTTTTGGCGTAATTGGAAATCATATGGGGTATATGGGAATCCCCTAAGCATTGGCTAAGGAAAATACTTGGATGTTAAAGTCGATATGGCGATACCACTACTAATAGCCTTAGATAATAATAATGTAATAATGGTTTGGTTGGAAAATAGTTTTAATTGGGCTCAAAGGAGGGATGTATGTAACAAAGTCGTGGAAGGTGGAGGTCCCGGGGGGATCGAAACTTGAAACTCATATTTGCCGATGTGAGATTTTGTCGTAGTGACTGTGTGCATGATATCACACTTTATATTTTGGGGGATGTTCTAGTCATCCTAGGTTTACTTCCTTAGTCATTTGTCTTCATGCTCTGGGGCCCTTTCATAAGAGGGAGCTAAATCCATATAGCCCGTGGGTGGTTTATGACGACAGAGCTACACAACTTAGGTAAAGGTTTTAAACGGCATGCTAAACCTGGTTCCTTCTCCCGACCTGGTTATATATATATATCGATAGTTCGTATGTATATTGATAGTTTTACTTGGTTTTATAAATGGCTTTATCTTATCTATATCCTAAGTTCATGCTAGCGTTCACCCGTTTACCCATCTTCGAGTGGCTGTAACCCCATGCGATGCAGAAATCAACTATTTTACTCCTCATGCATAGCATTCAGACATTCGAGGGTCAGCTTATGATTGAAGTGGTGAGCTTCCATCTATTCGTAAGGCTTCATTTCATGGATGTATGCTCTGGATTATTTATGGATATTGGTTTTGGATATGGTTGGGGGCATGGCCTAATCAGATATTTGTATTCTTTTGGTTTGTGGCTTTTGTGGAACTACTATAGGTTGGAATGGGCGGGATCGATATTGGTGTGAGCCTTAGCATTGGTATTGGTATTAGGGATGATACTAGTTGACGATATTGTTGGTTGTTCCATCCTCTTTTATTTTGGGATTATATATTTAATTATTAATGTAACTTATTTGGTTATGATTAGATCTATGGTTTGGTTTGGCTTGGTATGTTTAGACAGCTCATAGGGGACGGTCGGACTCGATTGGGTCGGTCTCGGTAATAGACCTATCCCAGAGTCTGTAATATGGATAGTTACACTATCTTGTTATATGTTTGAAATTTAGCCAACTCAAGGTAGGCGTCTGGAGTTTGGGTTGGGTTGGATAAAATAGGTGGTCTCCGGTCCCAATCGAACTTGGGATGCTTATTACGACAAGGCCCCGAGTCAGGTCGTGTCAGTTATGTGTTCCCAGTGTCATAGATTAAGAAAAGATATTAGTGGAAGTTCATAGTTCTAGGTTTTAATTCACCTGGTTTCTCCAAGATGTATTACGAACTACAAAAAGTAATGAAAAGGACATAGGAGAGTTTATGGCTAAGTGTCCCAATTGTCAACAAGTAAAAGTTGAGCATCAAATACCAAGAGGTACACTTCAGGATATTGACATCCTAACTTGGAAGTTGGAGGTCATTAATATGGATTTTGTTACAGAACTTCCTGACACTATATATCTGCATGATTTAATTTGGGTTATTGTGGCTCAAATAACCAAGTCAGCCAATTTCTTGGAAGTTACGACCTTTGATACAACTGACTATTATGCTAAGTTATATGTTTGTGAGTTAGTAAGACTTCATGGGATTATTTAATCCATCATTTTAGATTGAGGTACTCAGTTTACTTCTATGTTTTTGTAATTGTTTTAGAAAGGCCTTGGTACAAAGGTAAAGATTAGTACCACTTTCGACCCATACACATATGGTCAAAACAAGCATACTATAAAAACTCTAGGAGACATTTTGAGGGCTTGTGTAATTAAAGTCAAAGGAAATTGGGATGAACATCTACATTTGATTAAGTTTGCTTATAATGACAGTTACAAATCTTGTAGTCAAATGGCTCCATTTGAGGCCTTATATGGGCACAGGTGTAGGTCACCTATAGGGTTGTTTGAAGTTGGTAGGGCTACTTTGATTGGGACAAATTCTGTTCTTGAGGATACATAGAAAGTTCAATTGATTCATGAGAGGTTGAAAACCGCTTAAAGTTATCAGAAATGGTATGTAGATGTTAGGAGAAGAGAATTGAAGTTTGTTGTAGGTGATTAGGTATTTTGAAGGTGTCACCCATGTAGGGAGTAATGAGGTTTGTAAGGTAAGGAAATTTCATTCTATTAAATATTAGTCCATATGAAATCTTAAATTGTGTTGGAGATATCACTTATAAGTTAGATCTCCCATCAGAATTAGCGCTCATTCATCCAGTTTTCCATGTGTCTATGTTGAAGAAATGCATTAGAGACCCATCTGTTGTAGTACCCATAGAAAGTATTGGAGTGAAAGATAGTTTGTACTATGAGAAGACTCCAGTTGAAATTCTTGATCGCCAAGTTTGAAGGTTAAGGAATAAGAAAGTGGATTCAGTAAAAGTTCTACAGAGGAATAAGTCAGTTGATGGAGAAAAATGGGTAGCAGAAGCATACATGATGAGTTGATATCCTTACCTATTTTCTCCTCACACAGAGTCAACTTGAGGTAAGAAATCTCGTCTAATCTATTCTTCTCACTAACATCCTTACTCTTCTTAGTTTAACCTATAATATTCCTGTGTAGTCAGTCATTTATTTTATCTACTTGCTCTTGGGGGATAAGCTTTAGACATTAGGCTAACACACTTATATGATATATCTTTCCTCATTCCAACATTCGTTCGAGGACGAATGTACTCAAGGGAAGATTATGTTATACCCTAAAATTTCAACAATTTTATTTTGATAGATCTCATGTATTTCAAGGTGATTTTTAAGTCAAATTATGAGAAGGGATGTTAACGTGACCATTAGTAAGTGTTTCAAAATTTTTGGAATGAATTTCGGGGCATTTTGGACCCCTAAATAGGAAGGGTCAAAAATTACGGTATGCCACGGAGGCATGGCAAACCCTTATGTAAAAACTAGTGGTCTAGTGTGATAAGGGGATGCCACATCTTCTAGTTGTCACATTAAGAGCGTGTCATTCCCTTGCCGCGGTGCGATAAGGTCGTGCTACACCCATGGTCATAAAAACACCAAAAATTAGTTTTTCCTTTACTTTTTTAGGTTAATTTTGTCTTATATGTCCTAATTTATCCTATGACTAGTAATAAACATAATCCCTCATTCTCCAACTCAAATTACACTGTGTTTTCCCTCCGAAGCTATCATGAATACTTAAAAAGGATTTCTTCTCCAAAATTCAAACTTCCAAGGCTTTAATTCAAGTTTCCTTACAAAAATTCATTAAGTTCAGGTATGTGAGGTTTGAACCATGATTATCTTCCTCCCTTACACCCAAAAATTAAATTTTACACGAATTTTAAGGAATTGATGACTACGGGTCATACCCATTTTTCATGCTTTTTAAATTTTGATATTTCCTTGTGATTTAAAGTTCATTTAGCACAAGAATTCATACTTACTCATGTTTTTACTCACATATTTTATATTATGAGATGAGTTATAGTATTTTGACATGAAGTTCCATGAGTTGATAAATGTACATAATTTCAGCATCATTCAGTCAGTTTACAAGTAATTCAGACTTGCTATTTTAGATTACAATTATTAAAGCATGACTCAAATTTAAGTTTTGATCTAATGATCATAGATAAGATATGAAATTCACATAGTTATTTAAGAACAATATTTAGAAACAGAAGCGTGGTTGGTTTTCAGGCTTATAAACCTATATGGTTAATATATGGTGAATTTCATATATTATGAGCACCATTATGTTTTGGGAGTAGTATTTAGCACCGAAAGGGATGTTGGTTCATCATACCTTATCTTTCACAAACTGCATTCCACCATAGGTGTAATTGGCCTCGCTAAAGAGCGTCTCCCTTGCCCAAATAGGCTCAGTTTAGTAGTAACTCCAGTTAAGGTTTTATACAATAGCAAGGTATGGGACAACCCTCCTCCACATTGGTAAAACATTGGACTCCATGCTAGCTAAAACACCTCAAATTTTTTCCCTTGAAAATTTCTTGATACTTGGGCTCACTGCCTTGATTACGATTAGACCCCCTGATTCGTAGGGTATCTTGATGACTCGTTGGGATGAGTCATACCCAAACCATTAAGTTTGAGGCTTGATTATTTTCTGAGTACAAGTGGCTCACTAAGAGCCTTAAGGACATGTCATGAGTCGTAGGTTCAAATTGTAGGATGTCTAATGTTTGATTCATTTGGGTTCTGAGTTTCTCACGAGTAAGACCCTACGAGTTGCAGGGTTATGTAATGAGTTGGTGGTTTGTGTCGTAAGGATAATAGTGTTAGGGGTCCTGGAGACTGTCTGTAAGGTATGGGTATGAGTCAAGGGGTTGACTCTTAACCAAAGATGATGCTTTTCTAGATTCTAAGTTGGGGACACTTCAGACATTTCCCACTTAAAACACTTTAGACCCCACAACTATAAAAAACTTTTTGGGCATTCATTCAACACTTTAACAAATTAAACACTCTTAAATTCCCTCTCAAGCTCTCTATTCAAGTTAAGCCTAGGGTTTCAAGACGATGATCAATTAGGGATTCCAAGGGTTGTTTCTGTCTGTACATCTTACTATTTTAGGCAAGTTAATCTTCCCTCATTGTTAAGTTTGCAAAGGTATGTGATTTAAAGTATTGTTCATTAGATCATTTTTTGGTTTTGAAAACAAAGGTTAGGGATTTTTAATGTTCTGAAGTGAATAATGTTTCTCATGGTTTATATTTATGATTTTCATACTTTTAATATAGTTTTGAACTAGGGGTGCATGGGTATGGTGAATGAACTAGGGAATTGTAATTTTCCCAAACTTGTGTCTTTAAAGTGGTTATAACCCCAAACCCATAATGTGAAATTGGTTTTAGTTATGAGAGTTGTGGGAATCTGTAAAATTGAACTAGTATTGAACTATTACATGATATAAAGAAGTGATTGAAATATAATGGTATGATTTAATAAACAAAGGGATTCGGTGTTCCCCAATGTGTATTAACAAACAAAGGGAGTTGTTCTCCCCAAATTAATGGAAATTGTTTTGACATGATGTATTACCTTCCAAGTATAATTGATATGATGATACCAATAATGTACGCCTAAAAGTGTATTATGGTTCGTTGAATGGGAATGTGTGACAATATTTTAATTGAGCTTTGATGAGGGTTGTGTAGCTGAGTCATTCAAGTGGAGTTTCGAGTGACCAATATTGGAAACCGCATTTGCCGACATGAGGGTCAAAGAAACTAGGGAGGTTTGAGTCTTCCTTATTTTTATTTCATGATTAGGGAGGTCTGACTCCCCAGTAAATCATTATATGATCGGGTGCTTAATTCACCCTTATATATGTTGGAGGGTTCGAGTCCCCCATGATCATATATATGATCTTATTCTCTGGTTCGTGTGGCTACACGCACTGGGCCCGACCAAGGGGTAAGAGCTGGGGCCTATATAGCCCATAGGTACTATTATATGACAGTTGAGTTACACAATCCAGCCTAAAGTTTTGAAATGGATGTTAAGCCTTATTCCCTATCCCCACCATGTCATATATGTATCTGAATATGTTTATGTATGTAATTATACGCACTGTCTTTGAATAATTCTAAACTTTTGATCATATCATTATGTTATCCTTATCCCCGATTTACATTCTATCGTTCACGCCGATAATTGTCTCGGATGCTGTATCCCCATGCAATGCAGGAATTAATAATAATCTACTCCTCCTACTCAGTGAACGCCATACTTCGGAAGACCCCATTTCATGATTATCGTTTCCTTCATATTTTTGACTATTCCTTTGGATTTGGTTTTTGTCTATGTCGGGGACATGTCCCAACTAGATAATTTTTGGTATTGATTCAAGGCTTGGTCGTATTATTATTGGCATGGGCAGTGTTAGTATCGGTATTGGTATTGGTATTGATAATGGCATTGATACCGATATCGTTTTGTTTTGGTTGTAAACTTATTTTAATGGCTTTAAATTAATATTATATATCTTGTTATATATTTGAAATTCAGCATACTTTGGGGTATGATATGTTTGGTATGGTTAGGTATAGGGGGTGATCTCCGATCCATGTGGGACTCAGATACCCATCACGGTTAGGCCCTGGTTTGGGTCATGACACTAGCTCACATGGTTTATGTCGGTTAAAGGAATATCCCACAAAAAAGATAAGTTTAGAATCTAAATGTAATGACTTATGCAACTTATCAAATTATGCTTTACTTTTCATGTTTTATGATATTTTAGCTATCAGTTTTATTCAGGATCATGGTGAGTTTATTTACACTTAGCATCCATGCTTTTAGTTTATCACACCTATTAGATTTTACTTATTGCGTTCACCCCCATATACTCAGTATATTCCAGAAGTACTTACCACATATATGTTAGTGTGGCTACATTATTTCATAATACAGGTTCTGATGTTCGTCCTCAGCAGTACAATTAGCCACGATCACCACCTCCTACATTTCATTGGTGAATCCTTATGGTTCGAGGTCCAAGTCTATGATTACTTTCACTTATTTAGCTACTATCAGTTTAGACTTTATAATTTTAGTTTGGGTCAGCTAAGGTCTATCCCAATGGCTCTTTAATAGACTTAGAGGCTTGTCTATACTAGTCAGTTGGTTTACCTTTACTTCAAATTTTCATGGGATTTAGTTGATGTTGATTCATAGTATGTAGTTTGATATTGTTTCCTCTGGAGTTCAGATTATAAATTTCACTTTCCATTTATGATTTAAAGATATTATTCATGGTTCAGTTCTATGTAGATATCATGGGTTAGCTTTGGGGCTACTTGTAGTCCTACAATCATATGACGTCCAGGGGGTAGCATCTGGGCATTGCAGTGGGTCTAATAGAAGCACATTCTACTTGACAAATAATTCAAAAAACACTAACACCTGAAACAAGACAATTTTTTTAAAAAAAATTTAAAATTTATCTAAAAGTTATACAATAAATCAAAATGAAAATCCTCTAGAACACTAAATCAAAATGAAAATCATGTAGTGCACTTCACCCAAAACAGTCAGAAGATTTCCCAACCCCACATAAAACCCATACTTTTCCCCAAAGTGTAAATTTAAGATTAAGGATAGATATACTCCTTAAGATTCTAAGCCTAGCTAGTAGCATCAGGTTCATCAAAGAGGTCTGAAGGACCCCACACTTAGCTTTTTCTATGCTCCATAACTCAGATCTCTGATATTCAGACTTCTCTTCAACCTGTTGAGTCATAACAAATACAAAACAAATGGTGGTACTAAAGGTATACTAAGAATAATAAAAGTAACTACCTTAACTTAGGTTTCCTCCTAAGCAACACCTGATATATTGTCGCGACACGACTCAACTCATAACTCTTAACCATAGTATCTCATCCTTTTCATCCTACTTAGAGCCCATATTATTACTTTTTTGTGACCTTTTGAGTGCTTTCTATTAAGGTCTACTGTTGTTTCCATACTACCTTTTTAGGCTCCCCTTTTAGTTTCTCAATTTCAAGCTTACTTATTAATTTGGGCAACTCCATACGAGAGTCCAAATAGGTAATAAGGTTTGCGTTTCTCCATCCTACACTTATCTTCTTCCATATATATGATAAGGCATAAAAATTTATAGTATGAGGGTGTATTGAGTGATTTGTAAACTTTGAAAATCATCTTTTTATCATTCAATCTCATTTTTAGAGTACCCTCTCTCACATCAGTCAGTACTACTCTAGTATCCAAAAATTGGTGTCCCAATATGATAGGCACCCTATCATTTGCATCATAATTAAGAACAATAAAGTCCATAGAAAAAAACAAACTTACCAACCTTGATGAGAACATCCTCTATGATTCCTTTGCAGACCACTCTAGTTTTGTACGCCATTTGGAGCACCACTAAACATGACCTCAATTTTCTTAAACCTAGAGTGTTAAACATAGATAGGGGCGTAAAATTTATAGTTTCCCCCAAATCACTCAAAGAATGAACCACATCACTTTCACTAATTTGTATGGGGAGGACAAAATGCTAGGGTCCTTGAGTTTTTCTGGCATCTTGCTCATATCACAGAACTGCAGTTCTCAGCAAATGCTACCATCTCGATGTCACCCAACTTTATCTGATTTTTCACCATATATTTTAAGTACTTAGTGTACTTAGGTATTCCCATAAAAATATCTAACAAAGAAAGGTTAATGTGAAGTTCTCTGAACGTGTCAATGAACTTCTTAAAACAAGCATCTTCTTTGGCTTTTTTATGTTTTTGAGGGAATGGAAATGGGGGTATCTCTTATGACTTCTCCATTGACTTTGCTTTTAGGTACTCATACCTTCATAAATTTCTAGCCTCTTTGTCTACCACTTGCATCTCATCTGCTTGCTGTGGAACCATGTCATAGCCCAATTTACAAGTCATGATGTCACCTACTAAAACCCACTAGTAGGTAAGCTGACACCGTAACCCAAAGCTAAGGCAATGGGTTTCTCTGGTAGAAACATCCAAGATGGACCAAATATATGAACATAATTATAAACACAGTGTTCTAATAAAGTAGAGAATCCATAACACAAATACCAATCCCACGACTTGGTAATATTGGTACAAGAGCATCTAAGTTCGAAAATAGGAAATATAACTCAACGTCTAAATACTTTTATAAATTCATCTTAAATACAAAAGACTGAATAAAGATAAGAGGGAAGAAAGCGGGTGACTCAAAACTCTAATATCTCACCCTGTATTCGGAAGATCAACACTGCACAAACTTAACGTAGCGGCGGTAACTACTACTCGGGTCTACACCAAAAAGGTACAAAAGTGTAGTATAGGTACCAAAACAATGGATACTCAGTAGGCCTTATCGACCGACTGAGCTAAATGATGATATAAAGATGATATAAAGTAAAACAATATCTCTATGTCAAGGCACATAATCAAACCTGAATCATCTTCATCATCACTGTATATAATCAATAATCAAAATAGAACAATACTACATCATATCCATTTTTTATGCGCCAATATCAATATATATAAGAAGTAAATACTCCAAAATGCAAAGTGTCACTAATTCAATCATAATCACATAAATACCAAGATTATATACAAACATTCAATAACCATAAGTAAAAGAATCCGCCTCGGCGTCCCAAACCACCGGGGAGTATACTCAAAAGAACATAAAGTAAAAAAACTCATCACGGCGTCCCATACCAGTGGAGAGTACACTAAGGAATCAAATCACCAAGTATATAATCATATAACCAACTCATGAATGTCCATGGTTTACCACTTTCGCATAAGCAGTCATTGCCAAGTTTATGATCATCATCAATTACCACCATTGAATTAACATATATCAAGTACCCACGATCATACTCATAAAGCCATTTAGATATCTAACTCATCAATATACTGTATCTACTCATTTATAATAATCCAAATACTCTTTACCAAGTTACTAATCTACTAGTCATTAGAACCTTCATTTATTAGCCTAGCCGATTTTGTAGAGATTTCCCCATTTAGGAGATAACAACTAATTATCATTCACTAGGTATCCAACATCCACATCTAGCCATGATGCACTGCTAAACCATAGTCCATTTAACCAAAATTCATCCCTAGTTATCATAGGTGCTCTAGTCACCATATAAGAAAATGTTACATATTATCAAACACACTTAGCTATCTATTAAATAATGTCTTTTACTAGTTAACACCATAAATCTCTAAGTCAAGAATTAAGCAACCAACGACGTTACATATTAGGCATCAATATCACTAATCATCAACAATGCTACGTCTCTTATCTTCATTAGCAGTTTAACAAACATAATTACTAGTTACCATATTTTAACTAAACAAAGTTTACGAATAAGTATTCTAGGATTCTATCCATCAAGTAATATAAACACTTTATATATACAACTAGTTATCACACAATTCATTTTCTCAGCAAAATCCTAGAATTACTCCATTTATTAAAGCCATATACATCCACTAGACGAATTCTTACGTTTACACATGATACACTTACCAATTAGTCTTAACTCATTATACAGCCTATTCCACTTCTATTCACTAACTACCATCAACAACAACCATATCTCTTAACAAGTGATTAATAGTAGAGAATTATAGACAACTTCCCAAAGAAAACATCATATCCCTAATGCACATACGAGCATAATAATACAAGGGCATAACCACATATATACATATATATTTACATATGCTTATCATACATAGCATAAGGATAACATCAATATATCCTCCAAATTTATCGAGTATCATCATAGCATCAATACCTCTTTCGGGTTTACCGGATATCATCATAACATTAATATATCCCCCGGCCTTGTTGGGCATCAACATATCCTCAATATATCCACTGGCCTTACCGGGCATCATCATAATATCAAAATATCCTCCGGCCTTGCTGGGCATCAACATATTATTAATATATCCTCCATCCTTGTCGGGTATTTTCATAAAATCAATACCTCTTCCGAATTTACCAGGCATCATCATAACATCAAATTATCCTCTGTTCTTTTTGGGCATAATCATAACATCAATATATATATATATGTACATATATATGTGTGTGTGTGTGTATATATATATATATATATATAGACAAATCAATAACAATTGCAAGCCCAGTAAAGAATGGAGCGAAAAAGAAGTAAGAGAAGATATATCATTGCTCCTTACCCCTTATTATTAATGCAATAGATTAATTAGTTGGGGCATGAGAATGTGTATACAAATGGTAGGAACATTCCATACATTTTTGGGTTTAATATGATTATTATCATAGTAAAAAACAAGCCATGGTTATACTTTCTAGAATTTCTTTTATTAGGCATGCTTCACAATACTAGCACAAAGGGGTTCTTCGGCACAAGCATAAGTTTATTCACTACGCTTGAACATAATATAAATCATAACATAATCCAAGACTCAATAGTAAATGTAGACAATTGATTAAGTGGTAGCATAATTGTGGATTCAACTTAAAAGACTATCCTTTGCTATTAAAGTAGTGACAATAAGGTCACAATAAAACATGAACATTATTTCCAAAGTCAATCTTCATGAATAACCCATCTACCAGGTTTAACCATCACATTCCAAAAGCATATTGTAGGCGCTTAACAAATATCTAGGTCACCAACAATTTACATAATCCAAGATTAATGCGGTCACATTATGCTTCTAACATCCCAACATATTCATTCAAGTATAACTTTTACCCAGACTAGAATAATTTATCAACATTATGTCTTAGAGGATTAACAGTCCATACTAGTTCTATGGTATAATTCTTCCTTAAGTATTACTCTTAGCTCATTCAAGGGATCTAAGACAAATTTCATAACTAAACATATATAAGGTCAAAATACTCTTAGTGTGAGTGAACAATATCAATCCTATCTAATTACAACATCTAGATCATTATCATGTTATTCATGAAATAACAAGTCCAATTAGCCAAGGTTCTAAGCTATAAGTCAATCACCGCACTATACAAGTTCAATGGCCTAAGTAGTTCAACTAATTCCAAATATAGCATTTATCATACCAATTCCTACGACCCATCCCAATATAAAAAAGATATTAAAATCATACTATAATAAATCTCAATCTAACAAAAGTAAGCCTAACCTACCTTGAATCCATATATAGCTCACGAACCAACAATCTTCGCTTTCATTTTTCTCGAAGCTTCTCCAAGGATACACACTAAAATAATCTATGAATTATTACGCGAATAAAAATACCCATATTGTACCATTATTCTTTGGGACCAAAAACCCCCAAGTGGGTCCCACGTATGAAAATTGAGTTTTTGAGACCAATCCAGCATTCAAATACCATTAGGATATTAGAGACCTCAAGAAATTTGTGCAAAACAATCATATTTGGGGAAAAAAGTAAGTCTCAAGACATTTGGTGTTTTGGTCAAAAATTCAAGAAATTAGAGTATGAAATGAAAGGATTCTTACCTCAAATCCATTGTTAATCGCAAATATAAATGTTAAACAAGCTTCTAATTTACCCCACGAGTAAATTTGAAGCAACCATGCCATTATAGGATTTCTATGGTTCAAAAGGAAGTGAAGAATGCCCAAAATTCTACCAAAAGGGCCTTTTTATATGAGCTTAAATGGGGCCCATAAGGTCAAAACTATTTTTGACCTCCCAGACTCATTTAGACTCCATTTTTTGCAAATCAACTATGTAAACCCGCTAATTTAAATATTTTAGGTGCATTGGTGAATTTGGATTTTCCATTCAAGGTCATTTAGGCCATTTGTGGGTCCCACACCTATATCTTTCAATTTATAAATTTTTTACCAATGGGTAGAAATGAGCTCGGGTGGAGTGGGATTCGAAGCAAAGGTCTACCTAGACAAAAATCAATATTACAAAGCTGCTGGTGAAGTCGTATTTTGCATCCAAATTTTTTTTACTGAAGTTTTCACTCGATGGCTATTTAGAATCGGCGAAGACTTCTAAATGGGAAATTGGCCCTAAAAACCAAACGAACTACCTGGTAACCGAACTATCAGTTCCATTAATTTATAAATGACTTATGGTATCTATTGAAAATCTCTAATGACTTAAATAAGAGAGAATACAAAAAATGACCTGAAGGGTCATTGCAAACCAACACTATGTGTACTTCTTGAGTTTTTTGTACTGACCCTCCTAGAAAAATTTTGTATTTCCATGTATTTTTGCCTTTTATAGCTTTACTATACCTTCCCCAAATTGTTATTACTTATCGGAGTTGGAAGTTCGGTTACCAGGAAGTACGTTTATTTTTTAGAGCCAATTCCCTATTTTGAAGCCTTTATTAGCAAGAATTGGCTACCAGGCAAAACATTCAATCAAACGACCTTATATTCCAATTATAAAAGTTTTCATCATCTCTCAAACATTGATTTTAAGATAATAATAACTTTGGTTTGGGTCCCAAGGCTTTCGGACTCATTCGGACTACTGGCCAAAAAATAATTAAAATGACACTTGGGTATGGGACCCATTTTTTTTCAAAATAACCTCAAATGGAAATTTTGAAAATGTCATTGAGTGGGGAATGATGAATTTGATAGGGTAGCATAGTTTGTTTGCATTAATAGGATTTTAGAAAAATCCTGAAGAGTCTCTGGAGATTTGGAAAGTTCCAAGTCTTCAGCAAGTGCATTTGCTTAAGTTCCCCTTGATTCTCTTAAGAAAAGGACATTTAATATCCACTTGGGTCACTTATGCAACAGAAATCTATTATCTTAAGTGACCAGGATTGCTAAGCTGAGGGTCGCTTAAGCAAAGTCCTCACCACTTAAGCGGTAAATGGTCTAGTTAAACAATGAGGGTGTAGGAAGAAGGTACCACAAATGCGACACTTGGATGCACAAACAACATAGTTTTACTTAAGCATCACCTGGGTATCCTTAAATTCACCTTCGACCAATTTTCTCCTATTTTCATACTTGATTAAGAGTGTATAACCCTAGATAGTGCGAGAACATGGGAGAAACATTAATAGGTGATTTTGGGCTGTTGTGAGCTTGAATTACTCATTTCTTCTCTAAATTCTCGGTAAGTTTTTGTTAATTTAATATTTAATGTCTTAATTATTTTCCAAAATCCCTAGATTATTCGTGGATTGATTTTAGTACCTTTTGGCCTTGAAATTTACCCATTCTTGAGGGTAAATGTTCCTTGAGCATTGAGGAACATGTTGATCATTTTGAAAGTATGATTTTGCAAATGGGTCCCTGATTGGATTTTGACATAATATTAGACCTAAAGCATAAAAATGAAATATGTGTACCATTTTCCTTGTATTGATGAGTAGATTATCATTTTGATAGTGTGGCATCGTGTGAAAGCTTCTCAGAATGGAAAATCATCAATTTGGAAGATTTCACTCGAATTTCTTTGGCATACAGGTAGGATAGGTTTACCTTTATTTTAGATTGAGCTTAATTATAGTATATATGATAATATGCTAGATAGGGGTTGTAAATTATACCTTGGAGGCATAATAATATAATTTATATTATTTAGCAAATTAAAGAACCTTATGTTAGGCATAATAGACTTAGTTACTTATCTTTTAAGGAGAATTGCTATCTTACAACTAAAATGTGGCTTATTTAAAATCAATTAGTGAATTTAGATACTTTAGCCTAGTTTGGGGTAGAATTTTCCTTTGAATGAATTTTGAGGATTAGATGTGGGCCCCTCCGACCACCTTAGGTCAACACTATCATTAGAACCTCACAAACTTTATAGGCACGTTGTACCCTTTAAATCACCTATTTAGGATCTTAAAGTGGTTTGATACTTGATTCTTATGCTAGATTGGTACTTAATAGTTGATGATAGTTTCTATTCAAGTTCGACAATTTATGATATTAAGTTTTAATTCAAGTTCGACATCTCATGATATTGAGTTTTGATTCAAGTCCGGCATTTAATGATACTGAGTTCTAGTGTATATTGACAAATAATAATGATATGAGTTTTGGTTTGAGTCTAGCATTGAGAGGTTATTTATGATATTTTTATGGTATGGAAGTAGTTACGATTATGGGTTTGAGAAATAATTACTTAGTATGATTTTTGGTTATTTGTTCTATTGAATGCACCCTCTGGGCTTATGGGGCATGTATTGGGTTATTTATTTTTCCATACTTACTATCTTATGGGGGGCAATTTTGTAATGCTAGAAATATTTTTTTTCATATTAGGGTTGTTCTGGTTATTTATTTACAGTATTTGGAGAATTATTCTAGGTTTTTCCTTTTACCTTGACTTAGCTTATTTATCTTACATTTTTAGCATATATATATTATGATTTAGCTCAGTCGGTTGATGATGCCCACTAGGTAACCATGGCATTGGTGCTCATACAACACTTACGTACCTTTTTGGTGCAGATCCAAGTACTAGTGGCCACTGTTAATACTACAATCATGTTGATTTGATTCGTAGATATGGTGATCTCTCAGAGCCGGAGTTGCCCTTTTCTCTTATTTCCACTTTTGCTTAGTCTTTCATTATTCAAGATTGATGTATATTTGACTATTATAGTACTCATATTCCTTTTATTAGTGGCTCTTGTATCAATACTACTAGGTCGTGGGATGTTATTGTTATCTTATCTATATTTTGTATTATTATTAGCACCTAATTTATTGTTTTAAGTCTTTACTTGTAAATTTTTGGACTTTATGCTATTTTTCACCAAATTAACCTATTGCTTATAGCTCCAGACTACAATTTTGCTTACCTATTATTGGGATAAAGTAGGGTCCAATCATTACTCATAAATCTGGTCATGACAATTGGTATTAGAGCACTAGGTTCGCCAATATTATTAGTACAAGAGCTACTGTCTAGTATAGTCCTGTAGATCAGAATGATGACGTCTGTTTTTTTAATCTTTAGGAGGCTATAGAATATTTATAGAAGATCTTCACTTTATTTGTTCATTCCATGCTGAGAGTCTGAGTTGGTTTCTTAAGATTTATTTGGTTTATAAAGAGAAGAATGGCTAGGATGTGTGATATCGCTGCATGAGATGAGGACCCCAAGTTCATAACTATAAATCCTTTTGTAGCTCATAAATGACCTAGAGGTCGAGGATAATTGAGAGAAATAGCCCCATCTAGAGAATAGTATAGGGGGCCATCGCCAGGCCCTATTCCTGGTCTCATACCAGAGATTTCTTTACCTCAACTATTAGTAGGACAAGAACCAGCTCAGGATCCACTGAGGTTTACTTATTCTTTAGTTCTTAGGGATGTATTGGTTTAAATCTTAGGATTGGTTGGTGGTTGCTCTGTTGATGGTTGCCCAACCTGCTATGCTTATCGAGCAGCAGAAGATGTTGGGTATATTCTTCAGATTAACTCTCTGTAGTTTTTTTGGTGCACTGTGCGAGGATGCTTATTAGTTCTTTGTTGCTTATAAGGATAAACTCTATAATTTGAGCCTAGATGAGGCTTGTGGTGTGGATTACACTACTTGTCATTTGGGTTTGGTAGCTCGACATTGGTGGAGTGGTTATCGTGATTCCAAGATAGTTAGATCTCCCCTATTTACATAGACTCAGTTCTCTAAGGTCTTCTTGGAGAAGTATATGCCTCATAGTCTTAGAGATCATCTAAGAGATTAGTTCTGGAGGTTGGATTAGGGATCCATAAATGTAATAAAGTATGAGTTTTGGTTTTATGAGTTGTCTAGGCATGCTAATTCTATCTTGCCAACCAAGTATGAGTAGGTTCTGTGTTTTGTGCGAGGGATGAGACTTTCTCTTCGCTTGGATACACACAATTTGATTTTTTAAGGTTGATCTTTTGCTAAGGTTTCTGATCATGCATAGGTTATAGAGGATATGCATTGAAAAAACTTAGAGGGAAATGCTAAGAGGTCACAATATCAGGGTATTTTCAATTGGAGCCATAATGGCTCAAAGTTCAAAGGTAGTGGTTCTTAGGGTAGGTACCTTCTATATTAGCTTTATCAACATCAGGGATAACCTAGAAGCCCATTCATGTCGCATTTCTGATTATAGATGGAGCCAGTCTAGTTACAGTGATCATCTTGGCCAGAATAGTGGTCAACCTCTAAGAGGTTTATCTTCTAAATATTCTAGATGTGGTGGTTATTCTGGGTCAATAGAATCTTCTTGTTTTAATACAGTGCTTGGGGTATGTTATGGTTGCAGGGACTTTGGTCATTTCTCGAGAGAGTACCCTAGTCATGAAGTAGTGGTTCCTGCAGCTCAGACTATTCCATCGATTACTGTAGTACCTCTCCTATCTTGAGGTGGTATGAATTGTCATCGAACTGGTCCCCAGGGTATTCATAGAGGTCTTCAAGAAGGTAAGATAGAAGATTGGTCAGGAGCCTAACCAGGTGGCGGTCATGTTCAGTTGTATGTCATACCTGCTAGACCTAAGGTAGAGTATTCATATATTATTATTACAGGTATGATTTCAGTGTGCCATTCATTAGACTGTTTTTTCTTAATTTGATGTGGGATCCACTTAATCTTTAGTATCTACTTATTATGCCCTATGACTAGAGTTATGTTGGGATTCTATATCAGTGATGTTATGTGTATCTACTCCTGTGGGTGATTCTTTAGTATTGGATTAGGTTTGTAGATCATGTGTTATAACTATTCAAAAGTTTGATACTCAAGATGACCTTATTGTCTTAGACATAGTGGATTTTGATGTTATTTTAGGCATGGACTGGTTATCCTCGTATCATGTAGTCTTGGAATATTTTTCCATCACCATTATCTTAGCAATGGATAGTATATCCCCAGTTTTAAGGCAAGGATCTATTATCTACGAGACAATGGGGATTATTTCTTATGTATGGTCTAGGAGACTTATTTTAAGGTGTTGTGAGTCTTATATCCCTTATATTGATAATGTTAATATGGAGAGTCTCTCACTTAACTCTGTTCTTATAGTCTGTGAGTTTCTTGATGTTTTCCCTATTGATCTACCTGGTAATCCTCTTCAACGTGATATTGATTTTGTTATTATAGTTGGGTACCCGACCTATTTCTATAAAACCTTACCGTATGACTCCTATCGAGATTATGGAGCTAATTTGTAGCTTAAGGATCTTTTGGGTGAGGGTTTCATTAGATTGAGTGTGTCACCTTGGGGTGCTTCTATCTTGTTTATGAAGAAGAATGATGGTTCTTTGCGTATGTATTGACTACAAGTAGCTTAATAAGGTGATAGTAAAAATAGGTACCCTATGCCTCGCATAGATAATTTATTTGACCAGCTTCAGGGATCAATAGTTTTCTATAAGATTTACTTGAGGTTTGGTCATAATCAGTTAAGGATTCTAGCTGAGGACATCCCAAAGAAAGCCTTCAAAACTCATTAAGGTCATTATGAGTACCTGGTTATGAATTTTGGGTTGATCAATGCCTTAACAACATTCATGGATTTGATGAACCGTTTGTTAAGTCCTTATTTAGATCTCCTAATGATTGTTCTCATCGATAATATCCTTGAGTATTTAAGGAGTAGAGAGGATCATATTCAATATTTTGGAATTATGCTCTAGACTTTGAGAGATCATACGCATTTTGCAAAATTCTATAAGTGTGAGTTATGGCTTGAGTTGGTGACAGTCCTAAGACATATGGTGTCTAAGGATAGGATTATGATGGATCCAACAAAGATTCAAGCTATTGATGATTGGTCTAGGCCTATATCTCTGACTAAGATTTTTAGTTTTATCTACTTGGATGGTTACTATAAGTGGTTTATTAAAGGTTTTACTATTATTGCAGCATCAATAACTAGATTGAACTAGAAGGAGGTTCATTTTTAGTGGTTAGCTGTTAGAAGCTCATTAGATTTCTCACTTCAGGTCCTATATTGGCTTTTTTTGTTGAGTATGAGGGATTCATCATATATTGTGACTCTTTTGGTATTGGTTTGGGTTGTGTGTTAATGTAGCAGAGACAAGTTATTACTTATGCATAAAGGCAGCTGAAGGTGCTGTAATGCAACTACCCTACTGATGATTTATAGTTGGCGGAGGTAGTTTTTGCGCTTAAGATTTGGAGGCATTATCCTTATGGCATGCATTGTGAGATCTACATTGATCATCATAGTCTTTAGCATCTTATGACCTAGAGAGAGCCTAATTCTAGGTAGTGCGGATGGATAAAGTTTCTTAAGGATTATGACGTCTCTAATATATATCATCCAAGAAAGGTGAATGTGGTAGCATATACCTTGGGTTGGAATATAGTGAGTATGGGTAGCTTGGCTTCTATCTTAGTTTCTCAGAGGTCGTTGGCATGGGATATCCAGTCCTTAGCCAACTTGATAGTGCGACTTGTATTTCTGACCCCAGGAGGATTCTTGTTAGTGTTGAGGTGAGGTCTACGTTAGTGGAGTAGATTCAGATTCATCGGCTTGAGGTTATGAGGTTATGTGTCATCTATGATAAGGTGTTGAATAGTGATACCAAGAGGGGTATCATATATTTTGGGTGTGTTTGAGATTTGATGGCTGCATTTGTGTTTTAAGGGTTGGTGAATTGAACCCATTGATATTATGTGAGGTTCATATCTTGAAATATTCTATTTACCCTTGTACAACTAAGATGTATAGAGATTTGAGGCAATATTACTAGTGGAGTGGAATAAGGAGAGATACAGCAGACTTTGTAGTTTGTTGTCTATGTTGTCAGCAGGTGAAGGCTAAGAATTAGAGACCTAGTGTCTTGATTCAATGGTTTCCCATTCTCGAGTGGAAATAGGAGTGTATTACTGTATACTTTGATTATGGTCTATCTTACACCTCCAATGGTTTCAATGGTATTTAGGTCATTATGGATTGGTTGACCAAATTGGCATATTTCATCACTATTGAGATGTTCTTCAATTCCAAGAGTTTAGCATGTATCAATGTTTTGGAGATATTCCATATGCATGGCGGGCCTATATCTATCATTTCATACTAGGTTTTAGTGTTCACTTCTAGCCGTTGGAGAGATCTTCAGGAGGAGCTGGGTACTTAAGTGTATCGCAACACAAGCTTCCACCCTCAGACTGATGGACAGTCAGAATGTCTTATTTAGATTCTCTATGTTATGGTCTGAGTCAGTGTTATGTATTTTGGAGGTCATTGATAACAACACTTAGCTTTGACAGAGTTCTCAAATAACAATAACTATCATTCAAATATTTAGATGCCACCCTTTGAAGATTTATATGGAAAGAAATGTCGTTCTCCGATTGAATGGTTTGAGACCTCCAAGATTAGACCCCATGGTACTAACTTGCTTCAGGAGTCGTTGGATAAGTTCTGGGTGATTTAGGATATGTTGAAGGCATCTTAGAGTAGGCAGAATGCATATGTAGATCGTAGACTTTGTACCTTAAGATTTGGAGTTTGTCCTTTCAGTATTTCCCATGAAGAGTGTGATAAGGTTTGGGAGAAAGGGAAAGATCAACCTTAGATATATTAGACCTTTCGAGATCTTTCACACAGTTAGAGAGATAGCTTATGAGTTATTCTTACCCCCAAATTCTCTACTGTCCATCTAATTTTCCATGTTTTTATATTATGGTGGTACATTCCCAATGAGTCTCGTGTGCATCAATGGGACTCGATTCAGCTGGATGAGCAGTTGACCTTCGTGGAGGATCCTGAGTTCATATTACCCAGGGATGTCAGGAGGTTCCACCCCAAAGAGATTCTAGTGGTTAAGTTTTAATAGAGACATGACCCAATAGAGGAGGCTAATTGGGGGATTAAGAGTGAGATATGGGTCTAACATCCTCACTTATTTGAGGCTTCATGTACATCCTAACCCTTTATTTTTGCAAATGAAAGTTCTTTTAGTAGTGGATATTATAATGACCCTCCAGGTCATTTTCTACATTTCCATGTATGTTCGCCATTTAAAGCTTTCCTATAGCTTCCTCAAGTCATTTATGACTTGCTCGAGCCGGCGTTATCGGACAGTTTGCTTGTTTTTTAGAGGCACTTCCTTGTTTTAAAGCCTTTGTTGGTAAGAATTGGCTACCAAGCAAAACAAAAGACTTTGTATGCCAATTTTTACAGTTCCATCAACTTTGAACATCGATTTTAGGCTAGAGGTAACTTTGGTTTGGATCCCAAGGCTTCCTGACTCATTTCGCTCTACAGACTGGAAATTGATAAAAATGACACTTGGGTGTGAGACTCACTTTTCGTTGAAATGACCCCAAATGAATATTTTGACAACGCTATTGCATATAAAATGTCGAATTTATTAGGGTATCATTATCATTTGCATTTACAATATTTTGGATGCATCCCGAAGGGTCGGTGGAGACATGGAAAAATTACAAGTCTTCAGTTGGTGCATTCTCTTTAACGCCCCTTGGGTCACTTAAGTAATGGCCAGTTTTACAGCCATCCAATTGCTTAAGAAACCAAGCTTGCTCAGCTGAGGGCCACTTAAGCAAAGCCCTCAACGTTTAAGAAACAATGGGTTTGCTTAAGTGTTGGGGGTGTTGGCAGCAGGTACACTGAAAGTGTCACTTGTGTATGAAAGAGGTGACCCCTTAAGCGGTATAGTTTCCACTTAAGCAGCACCTGGGTAGCCTTAAAGGACCCTTTGTCTGATTTTCCCATATTTTTTACACATGTTTGAGAGTGCAAATGTCATAACTCGATACTGCCCCCAGTTGTAACAAAGTGCTTAGATCCACAAGTGACCCCAAGCTAACCCATGTCCTGCTATGCATTAGGATACTAAGTAAGATTAACAAAATATTGGGCGAAAGACAAACTAGAAGTAAACTGATAATAAATGGTAATGGAATCAATGCTACTACTTTCTGAAATACTCAATGAACTAAAAACATATCTAACAGTCTGAAATCCTCTAAATCATAATGAGTTGTTTGTACAAGCCCCCAACTAACTCCAACTGACTTAAGGAAAATAAAATGCTGAAATAAATAACAAATAACCAATCCTCGAATGATGAGGACTAACAAACTGTTGTTGAGTGGTATAGGAACGTGATAAGTGCAATCTAGGTACTGAGTATACGAACCAATATTATGAGATAATATAGTGCAGAAAAGTATGTAAACAGAACTTTGTATGTATTAAGCATGCAAGAGAGAAAACTAACTGGTATAAACTAATCAGGAATGCATGGACATGCAAACTAAATGCAAGACCATGTATGAGCATGTATTGGATAAAACTAATGATGTTGGGTGTATTTATGCATTCTGGCATCCCTATTCTAGCCTTTGTTGCCTTTTTTTAAGGATAATTCTAATCTATAAGGGTTGATAATGAGATAAATGTGTTAAAACATGTGTTTATAAGGTTCCAAGTGAGTTTGTACTTAAAAGAGTCAATTTGAGTTCAATATAAAAAACTAGTATTCCTAGCTTGAGCTAGTTGCTTGTCTAGTCTATCTTGTTGGATTCTATTGAGTTCTATATATTCCTTAAGGTTTTAAATGTGTTATGATATGTGGAACAACTTTTTTTAAGTGTACAAAGTTCAATTGAGTCAAGTAAAGAGGCAAAACATTAAGTGAAAGACCATGGAAAGCACCCTAGCTTAAGCTCTTGTTTTTTAGTCTTCGTTATGGATATAGTGTTGTTTATGCTTCTAATTCGTGTGGTTTGGTCTTGTAGGATCCTTTGTGAGCTTAATATGATGATATATAGATGATTTGGAGGCTGGAAAACCATGGGAAAGACACCACAAAGTCAAGGATGAATGGAGGAACGTCCAACACTTAACCAGGTTTCAAGATGCAAATTCTAGTGAGGTGTCACGATAGGGGCGCGTCGTGACCCCTATTCAAGTCAATCCAGCCTCACTTTGTAACCCTTGATCCAAGTAGCTAGTGTGTTGCGACCCCTGGTCAAGTCAAGTCAGCCTCGCGTCGCGATCCTACTTCAAACACGACCAAGGTGTGAAAATTGAATCTGAATTGGCTTCGAACTTGTTGTCTACTATAAATACATCTTTTTTGTCATTATTAATCATCTTTGGACGTCTTGGAGCATCAATAAAGCTGCTACAACTTCATAACTTAGGTTTTTATTTCTTTAAACTAGTTCATACATGTTCTTAGTCGTTAATTACCTCCTTGTGATTGCGATTATGACTATGCGTGGCTAAATGCCCTCTTTCCGGGGTTACGGCCAAGAACATGATTATTTTTCCTAGGGATTCAGTTTGTTAGCTTTGATTATCAATATTGGTTGTTTTTTATTCTTATTATAACTATTTTAAGGATTTGCGACCCTTAAAATACATCTATTGTCAACCTTGTGAACTCAGGAGAGGGAATAGGGCAATAGAACATGGGAATAAGCAGAGTATGGTTCTTGATTCTTTATAAAATAAGAAACTTGAATTAGTATCTAGGACAAGGGTGTACTTATATACATTTCTTGATTCATATATAGGATGATATTTGTAAGAACTTAAGTGAATTATTACACCCCGCTCAATGATGTTGGTGTAAGGTTCAACTTAGGTAATAGATTAGAGGTTGGAAAAACATAATCGCCCAATTAAACCATGAATCAACAACCAAGATAACCATGTTAACGAATAAAGTCAAATAGCATAATATGATTCGTCAGAGTGATTGAACCCTGGGTTTTCTCGTACTGATTTCCTTAAGATCTTTACTTTACGCTTTTCTTACTTTTCTTGCAATTATAACTTCCAAACTCTATTCGGTTACTTTCTCATTAAGTGGATCTAAACTATGAAATAAAATAAAATTGTTGCCAAATCACTACAACAAAAAGGTCTATTTAAGACCAACATTTATGGTCGAGTTAATAATTTGGTCTCTAAAAGTATATTTATTGAGATGATATTATATTCCGGTCCTTAACTGTGCATTTTTTACGAAGGTATAAATATATTCCTAAATTTTTTTTAACTCGTCCCTATTAGTAATAGATCCTTGAGCGGGAAATTAATATTTTAATAAAAAAATTCATACGTATTTTTTTGCTAAAAATAATACATAGGCGCCAAACTGCCAATTTTTTTCCTTTTCTAAAATCTAATTAAAAGGAAACCTATATTATTAGTCCTCTTGAAAATATACTAGCAGCTTAAATGTTTTGTTTTTTCAATCAATAATTTGCCCTAATTATTTTTGCACTGTCGAAGAAATTCTCTCAATTACATGATCTGCTTTGCGTCTGTGCGTGCTTTCCCGTTGATTTTTCCCCATAATCTTAGTTTTTCAAGCGGTGCACATATGTTTTATCTTAAATTTTGTTTGTTTGGATGGAAAATTCTGTCTGTATTGATCTTTTCAATTTTGTTCTATTACTTTCTCAATTTTTATCTATTTTCCATTCATCTAATAATCTCTGTGCTTTCTCAATTTCATTTATTTTCGATTTTGTTTCTATTTCTTATTTGATTCAAATTCTGTTTTTGCTCAATTTCGTTTGTTTGATTTCACTAATCTCTATTTTTGCTAAATTTTATCGACATGTTGACTAAAATACTAATGTGGATGTAGCTATATTTGAAACCGCTGGCAATGATATGTTTATATGTATAGTGATGTGTTGTGCTGGGGAAACTATAAGATGTATTTAGATGTAATTTTTTCTAGGTAGTTAGCGCGGGATGTTGTTGAAGGTCTTCTCTGTGTTACTTTTGCAAAGTTTATAATGATCATTCAATCTTGGTCATGACAACAAACTGCCATTCCAATAGTTTAGGCTTCTGGATACTTGACAGGTTTGAAAAATTTATATCGTTGAGTGTCGGGCTTGTTTGTCCAAAAGTACTACCTTTTGTTCCTTCATTAGATATGATCCTTGGTTTGAGAAATTTAAAATACACGATTGTAGCAAGTGGTTGGTGTCTATAGCGTGTAATTTTTGTTAATCCTTTTCGAGGTTCTATTTTGCTGAATGAGGTTCTATTTTACTGAATGAGGTTCTATTTTGGTTGATGTCTGAATGAGTAATTGTGATTCAATTCTTTTAGAAGGGATCCTAAGTACATGTTTGGTTATTTCCCAACCGTTGCTAGTCCTTAGGCTTCTTTCTGCTTCACGTACAACTTTTTGTTTGAAGCCTGCTAGCGAGAATAGAGCTCAACAGCTGTATTTTGTTTTTGTGCTTCTGCTTTCTTCTAACTCTCGAATAGTTCGCGGCTTCTGCATCTTTCTGCCTCTTGTTTAATTATGAGTTTTCCTATTGAACCTGTGTTAATTAAAAGGTCATTGTGATTTAATGTTCATTGCCATTCCTATATACATAATCCCTATGATCTTTGAATATAAACTCAGATGATATGAGTCACTAGTTTATTTTATTATCTACTAGAATTTTTCGGCTGACCGATTTATGGTTCACCTGCTCAGATGAAGATATTTTTTTGTGAAAACTAATTAATAAGACAATAATGGAAGTGAACCATAATTTAATATAAGTAGAACGCAAGCTAGCTTATAAGTTGTTATATCTGCTTATGCAAAAGGAACTACTCTACTTAGCGGATTTGGGGTATAAGGAACTACTATTTTTTCATTGCAGACTATAGGGTATTTTCATAACAAGATGCATTGTAACAATAACTCTGTTTATTCTTACCGTCTAAAGAGTTCAAGGAATTTTTTCTCTGTAATAGTGTTTGAGTGAACCCAAGCTTGAGCTGTAATAAAGAACTATGAAAAGAGTAATTAAAAGAGGCGTAAGGTGATTTTTTTTATCTAGTACCTCTGTCCCCTTCCTCGATTTTGAAGTCTTATATACATAGACGAGACAAGTACCATCACTGAGATCAAAGAGGAAATTATTATCCATTCCCATATCCTGCTCCCATGGGAAACTGGTGTATCTGTTCATAAGAAAGTCAAAAGTGTTAGTTGTTTTGTACTCATAAAAATTAGGATTCATCTCTGTTCTGTTAAGGAATTTGTAGAGTTATTTTCTTGTTCTATTAATACAACGTTAAAGATTTTGAAATGAGAACAACTAGATACATGCAGGTTAGTTTCATCTTTTGCTAGATTGTATAACTTCAAAAAAAGGAATGACAAATCTACATGAACCACTTAATCAAGTACTAAAATGGGAATCCTATTAGTTAACGTTTATGAACCAGTTAACTGTATAATTAAGGCACTGACACACTTATCATATCCCAAGTAAGAAATCATGTTTTACCTAGTTTTTCGTTTGATATCCGTATAAAAATGTCATTCCCAGATTTATGTGAAAGTCTTATATCAAATAACTCCCCCAACCAAACAAGGCATTTGCTGCCATTTCTGTTTATATTGATGTTAGTATAAGTCATACATAATTTTTCCTTTAAGCACTTCTCTACACATTCCTCGGGATATAACATTCCCCAGTAAGTTGAATTATCAGACAACTTCTATTCAATATTCTTCACAAACACGTCTTTATCAGTATAGTTAAGTGGTGTGATTCTCCTACATCCTTTGGTAAAATCCTTCTTGTTCCACTCATCTTGTGAAGCAGCCATGAAACCATCAGTACATCAATAGTGTGGATCTTCATCAATAGAAACTTCATAAGAACAACAAGTCCTATACTGGTAACATATATCCTTATTCAGTGTCTTCACTACATCCCAGTGATTGGTAGCTTTATTCCATTTCAAGAACTCTATCTTTCCCTCCAGATTCAATGTCAGTTTCAAACTCCAGTTGTTCTTGGCTTCGAATATGAAATAAAATGCATCAGCGTTAGAATTAAATATTGGTCTCAAGTAGTCGCACTACCAGAAATTTAGTCTATGGAAAAACAGGCAAAACCATTGCAGTAGATGAGTAAACTGTTGCTGTAGAGGTATTATGATGGTTAACAAACTGTTTCATCAGGTCACATGGTGATAGGTCTACTGCTACTGTTTTTGTAACAGTTTCATAAACCGTTGCTATATATGGCTGTAGCAACGGTTTTTACCATCACTATCACAACACTTATTTAACATCAATTGCAATGAAATAAATTGTTGTCAATGAGTTTTATGCAACGGTTATTATATTTGTTGCAACAGTTAAATAAATATATTACACAACTCAGTTGACACTATTGCAACAGTTTTGTCATTAATGCAACAGTTATTTTTTGTAACATGAACTCTATAGCAATGGTTTAAAAGTTATTGCCATAGGGTCTTATGCAACGGTTATTTTTATCAATTTCAACAGTTAATCATATTATTGCAATAATTTTATGGTTAATGCTATACTATTTAGTGACTTTAAATGAGCTATCACAATATTTACAGGTTGTTGCTATAGCCTTAATAGTTTAATTGAATTTTCTATAGCAACGGTTCTAAGTTACTATTGCAAAAATTTAATGTACTACAAAAATTTGTAGCCCTGCAATGACAAACTAATAATAAATACCAATAAACTAAAATAATGAAAAGATATAGAATTACAAAACAGTACATTATCAATGTTCATCATTAAAATTGTATATCAAAAATATAAGCTTGCCATAGTAGTTAATATCCATAAACTATCAACATAAGTTTCAATTTGTTGTCGATTTCAAAAATGTCCTAGAACAAGTTACAAAAACCATCTAAAATCTTCTTAACGTTCTTCAATGTTCTCCTCATTTGCTTCTTCATTTTCTCCACCTACAAAAAAAAATTGTGCCATTAATATTTGTCAATGTTCTCCTCAATGTAAAATTGTTTCACATTGTTGTCACAGGGAATATGACCTTTTTCAAATGCAACTGCCTCAAAAAGACAAACAACAAGCAATAAAGCCACTTCAGAAAACTATATCAAAATAAAATTGCAAGTAGTTACACCAAATCCACCATATAGTTAGACTAAGTTGCCTAAAACTTTCCTACAAATCCATGCATTTCACTACTGTCTACTTTTGCTAATGCAGAATTCTCAACTATGAATTTATTGTAAGTATCCATTCACAATTTTATCTTATAATTTAGAAAAAAATTCCAAAATTATCATGGAATATATATTTTTTAAAAAACAGGTTCAAGAAAAAACTGTAACAAGGCTTTGCAGAACCAAGAATATAATCACAATCACTGGGCAATTTCCAGGACCAACCTTGACAGTTCGAAACAGAGATACACTAGCTATTACTGTCATTAATCGAGCTCGTTACAACGTTACCATCCACTGGTAACTACCTTTTAAATGACCTTTTATGTGTACATATATATATATATATATATTTACACTGTCCATATAAAAATTTGAGAAGTCTTTAGTAGCTCTACATATCCCTTCACTTCACATAAAATCAGTTGTATGTAACTATACAACAAGGACTACATGTCCCCTCTATTCTTTTTTCCCAATTGCCTTTCATACTAAAAAACTTCTTTAGCTTTAGCTAGCTATAATAGGGGGCATTTTTTGAAAATATGGAGGTACAATTACACCTCTCTTTGTCTCTCTGCAGGTACAATAACATGACTTCTTTATCCCTCTCTCTCTTTTTCTTTGTCAACAACAACATATATACACTACCATGGTTGTCCTAATTACATATTCCACATTGCTAACTTACATACATTAATAATGCTTACACTTGCATGAACACAAAAATTTATCCACTACCTATAGCATAGTTATTATTACTATCAGGTATAATTAAGAACATAACAAGCAACATACATGTAAAACCAAACATTCACCTGTCCTTCTCAACCATAAAGCTATTCTATCATCAACATATTTTAAAGAAAATATCATATTTATTTTCCCACTTTCTCTCTGTCTATCTTATAATTAAAAATTAATATATATACAAGAGAATTATACATGACAAGTCTCACTAAAATAAAAGAGTCTCAATTAATTCAACTTTGTTTTCCTTTTGTTGATGCAACTAGCTAGCTTATTAAAATTGACATACACAAGAAAGAAGAAGAGCTTACTTGTCCTTCTCAAGCTACAGTCCCACCATATATCCACCTTCTTATCAAGTTTCTTTAAGATGTAACCTTCTGGCAATTAAAGCCCCAATATTACCAGTTCCTCTTCTTAATTCAACATAGATATTCCATCTCCTTAAATGCAATATGAACCCAAATTTGTCCAATATTTCCATGACCTTCATTTCTCCCAACCCCCTCATGATCAGTATAATCTCGATACCAGTATTATGGTAGAAGAAGATTCCAACAAATTAGACAAACATGAAGAAGAAGATCATGAAGAATTAGTACTAAAAAGCAGCAAGAATAAGAAGGATGAGATGAGCAATACCACTACTAGTACTATGCGTAGGAAAAACAACAAGTGCGCTGCTGGTGCTGGTGCGGGTGCTTCAAACAAAGATAGACACAGCAAGATTAACACGGCTCGTGGCCCTACAGACCGAAGAATAAGACTCACTCAAAATAGCTCACAAATTCTTCAATTTGCAAGACTTTCTTGGGTTCGATAAGGCAAGTAAAATAGTGGATTGGCTACAGTGGCTACTCACCAAGTCAAAATCAGCAATCAATGAGCTCGCTCAAAAAATAAACAAAGAAAACTACAACGGTACTATATAAATTAATGCATCGTCTCCTTTAGAGTCGTGTGAAGTTATATCCGGTGTAATTAATGAATTAGCAACTAATAATACTAATAATGTTGTTCACAAGCAATAGAAAAAGAAGGTTAAGTCGATTCGTAGGACCATATTTCATCCAGTTATTGCAAAGGAATCAAGGAATCAAGCTAGAGCAAGGGCAAAGGATAGAACAAAAATAAAGAATAGCCTAAATAATAAGAATAATATTGGTGAATCCATGAACAAGCAGTAGAAGAACAACAAGATGAAAAACTATTTGCTAGTGAATCGAAATAGGCCTCACACGGCTTCACTAGACTTTGAGTTTGTGTTTTGAACAAGAAAATGAGATGAATAACAAGGCAACAATGCTAGTGAATCGAAAGATCCCCACACGGCTTCACTAGACTTTAGATTCAACAACATAATGTTAACAAGATTACTAATGCTCTCAAATTTCAATAAAAATGTAATGTGTAATTACCTGAACAACACAGATTAAGGATGAAGATAAACTTCTTGAGAAGTTTTGACAGTATTGTACATCCCATTGTGACTAAATGGATGTTTCAAAGACAAGCAACAGACGTTATCAAATATGTTCAGATAAGAAAAACTGAAGCGAGAAAAGACAATAGAAATGGAAAGAAAGTGTGCCTTTCAACAACAACAACAACATACCCAGTATATTCCCACTAAGTGGGGTCTGGGGAGGGTAAGTGTATGCAATCCATACCACTACCTCAAATATGAGATAGAGAGGTTGTTTTTGATAGACCCCCGGCTCTAAATAAAGCAATCTAAGATAAGATAAGGAATACATGAGAAATGAAGAATCAGAAAATAGTATGCTCCCTCCCAAAGATAAAGGACATTTACACCTCATAATTATATCCATTATCATATTTTTCCTTTATTTAATTGGAAGCCTGGTTGTGGAGTGAAACAAGCAAGAGCAATAGGGATTATGGAAAAAAAAGTTTAACCAACTATGAGAAAAGATATATATCTACTAGCATTAATGCCAGTCAATGTAATATCACATTACTTCATCCATAGACAAAGATAGAAGATAGGAATACCAATTGAGATGCTTATGAGCAAGAAACAAATTCATATAACACTGGTCATATTAGCGAACATCTTAACTAAAACTCATATATAATGTACATATTTAATTTGCCTGCACGGTAACTACTCATTATGGAACTACCATACAAAAGATCTAGAAACTAGAAAACCAGAAAAAATGAAATCCAGAAGTAGGACAAATCGCTCTAACCTAACTCAAACTAATACGTAGTACAATGCCACCAAAATGAATATACTAGGTGGTCAAGGATCCACCTACAACAAGTAAGAGTGCACCAATGCTAAGAAACAATTACACTCGATTCAAATACATATATTTTTTTAAAAATTGTGTATTTATAATTCTTCTGCACTTATTATAACAAAGAAATGGTTAGCGCAAACATAATCAAACCTGCTAAATTAAAACAATAAAGCCACCTCTACATACTGGATAAACTTTTCTGACAGTTAAAAGAGCAAGAAACAACTATATATCACACAGATCACATTACCGAACAACCTAGCAGCAACTCAAATGGGTGATGCAATAGAACATCAAAGGTACTATTGAGAACTGGAACCTTTGGAAAGCTGATAGACCCATCAGGAACACCTGGTCGTTCCCTTTTCTGCTATTTGGATAGCTCTCCGACCCTTGCGATGATGTTGATAGGGTCATGCATGTATTGGTGGCTAAAGTCCCCTGGTAGTATAAAAGGTAAAACTTGACCTAACTGTCATTAATGTAATGGTCATGGAAGAAATAAAAGAAGTGTGGTGATTTACCTTAAAGTATAAGACCTATGGTAATTTTACATGGACACCTTTGTTTAACTCGATCATCAACCATAGAAATGTTAACTTTGATCATTTCTTTTATCACCACTAAGTCTAAGTAACCATCTGAAAACTACAAAACCACTAAGTTATAATGTACGTATTGGCAGTTAAAATAGTTGCAGCTAAGTGCTTCTGTTAAATTACAATAAGAATGTATTAGCTTGGATTATATAGATAGGCTAGTGTGTTTTCTATGCAAAACAGGACCACGATATCACTTGTGCTGAACGAAATTCAATTTAACTTCACTAATGGTTTCACCTTCCAGCTCAACTGGTTCACCGAAAGATTCATAACCTAGTGCAGCCACAAATTTTATACAACTATTGTACCTCCTAAGTCGGAATGTTTGTTGCATTCCCTAGCAGAATAGCACTGGACTAAAGTTAATGAGCATAATGATGATGCTTTAAAGGAACCCCGTGTACTCAAAGTACCCAATATTACTGCCATAAATGCACTGTGAGCTACTCAAAGGAAATAGATAGTAAAACGTACATAAAAATCTATTAGAGCACTACCCATCCATCTATGCTTCTCAGACTCGATATCAATATTAGCTATTACACCTGGAAAACAAGAAAACTTCAGCATTAATATAATATCAATATCAGCTATAATTGTCTATTATAATTCGTTAAATACTTAATTATAGGACAAAACACAAAGCTAAAGATGTAATACCACAGGCGAGCATCAGCACACTGAAAAACCGGCTCTGACCCTGTGAAATAGTAGCTACGTCTAGTGATTGCTTGTGACCTGCAAGAAACCACCACCCGTGTTGCATTAGATGCATACAAGATAGATCAACAACGAGTACAGCCCATGAAAAAGCCCTAAAAATACAAAGCCAAACGTTTCCAATTTCTGATCAAAAGCTTTACCGCTAGTGGCGACTTCTGACGACGATGGTGCCACCTCGCTAAAGCTCCTAACCAAAAATTGGCAATGTAATTTGATGGGAAATTACCCCAGCAACCTAAATTTTTCATAGATTATTTTGTAGCAACTGTGACTGGAGAGAAAATGATCGCAAAAGTTGAAGTTCCCTTCAGAAATCCCCTTCAACAGACCAATTCACAATGGCAATTTCATCTTCAGCGCAAAAATTGGAGGTCAAAAAGGTGTATTCTAATCTGTTTTTAGTTTAGTGAGAGAAAATTGGAGAAAGAGGGAAAAGGGATTAGATTTTTTTGCTTTTGGCGGGTTATAAAAATAAGAGGGCAAATATAGGGATTTAATAACTGTTGTAATTGATAAATATACGTGATTCCATAGATTGTTTTGTAGCTACTGTTCATAAATTGTTGTTATAGGGATGCCTATTGCAACGGTTATAAATTAGTGGCAACGGTTGTGTTATGAAATTCTGGTATTATAATTAAACTTTTTAGCAACGGTTGTAACCGTTGCAATATACTATCTACAACAACGGTTTATGAACCGTTGCTTAAAAACTTGTTGCCATAGACCCAATTTCTGGTAGTGCCATTTTCCATGAGGGCACCATTGCCATTGAACATTTTTCCATCCCAAGGATCCCATCTTGAAACTCTTTGTTGTTTTTTCTCAAGAACTAGTTGGGTGACTAACCTGAGTCACCGAAGTATAACCTGAACAAATAATCACCTGGAGATGGATTAACACTTACCCTCCAAACCTCATAGATTGGTCAATACCAGTTATCTGGTCTCAACTAAGCTTCATTCATCGTAACAATGTGTCGACAGGGTGATCAAACCTTAACCATAGGTACTCACCAGCCGACAGATTTCTAGAATCACTAAACACAAGATTACCTAAATCCAGGAGCTTTAGAACTGGACTGGGAATAATTTGGTTTGGCTTATAAATCGATATGGTTGTTCCTATAAAATTTTGGAGAAAAATTCATCCTTCTTTGTCAAATTTAAGCATTGCACCAAGTCCAGTCTATTGCGAACCCATTCTATATTGGGTCCTTCATTATTGTACCACAATAACAGGTACTGGTTCCCAAATAGTTCATTAGTACCAAAAAATCCTAATTCAAATCTTTTGTTCGACGAAACTAAAGTCTCACCGTAATAAAGGACTTGATTTGGAAATATGGTATTAGTAGAAGCAACGACACGAGTATATGCGGTTATGGATATAAATAGTAGCCAAGAAAGCATAGCGTCCATTTCTTTCTTGCCCAAACAGGTGATTATTAAGGAAGTTAATTTTTCAATTCAAGCCCAAATTTTTGCTTAGGCTTAAGTTATAGAACTTAGTGAACACTAAAGAAGAAATTGACAGAACCTGCAACTACATAACTTAATGAATTCTAAAGAAGAAATTGATAGTGTAGTTGCATTTAAGGCCACTATACTAAAATTATTCGTGATCGCAATATCTGTTCGCTGGGAGTATCATCATGGAGTGATATTAGAAAAGAAAAATTGAATCACATATGGGCAGCTATTGAGGTAAATAACATATCTACATATGATTTAGATTATTTTTTACTATGATAGCTCTACTTATTTTTATAAAATCTGAGCTCATCATATTGTTCATTCTGGTCCTTTCTTGGTAAAAGTGTTTGATAGTATTTGCAACCCATAAGACTTATCCCATATTTTGATTATTGTAGGATAAATTTGAGGGTGTTGAACTGAGTGATCATCATGAACATATTTTGAGATGGATGAATGAGTTATGGAACAAATGGAGAGGATACTTATATGGAGCATATGTGAAGAATAAATCACTTTAACAAGCTCTAAAGAATAAGGCAAATGAAATAGATAAGAAAGAATGGGAGTGGTTGGTAAAAGAAAATTTTTCTTCTGAAGCTTTTCAGGTATGCAAATACTTTTTTATCTGAAATCCAGCAAGACAACAAGGGAATTTAGGCAACTCCCTGGTTTCAAGATGGATTTCCTTATGGGGATTTATGCAACTCTCTTTTATTTAATAATTTTTATTTGAATTATTAAAAATTAGCTTATTATTTTACAAATATAGGAGAAAAGCAAAAGGAATCCAGCGAATCTAGCTAAGTTGATGATTCTTCATCACCTGGGCAGCAAGCCTATTCTAGATATTATTTTTTAAAAGGTATTATCATAAAGTTATTTTCCTGTAAAAAAATTATGAGGTGTTATTTGACATGTTTGTCTTTGGTGTAAAAGGGGGGGGAGATGGAAATCCACCAGACTTGGGGACTATTTTCTATGAGAGTCAAAAGAAAGATAACAAGCTCGTTAAACCTGAAACAATTAAAAATATGTGTTTGGTTAACTTAATATGTATATTAATTACTTTAAATTATATGGAATTATGATAGAAAATATTTCTTTCTACATTTTACAGGCTTAAATAGAAGAAATAGTGAATGCAGAGCCATCTTTATCTAGTATAGAGATTGTTGAAAAGTATTTTAGACCTAAAAATCATAGCCATGTAGTTTCCTTTGGGGTGGAGTAAAGGCGAAAGACTTAAAAGGTGACACTTCCTCCAAGGCTGAATTATTATCCACTCTACATTCTACTCAAGAAGAAAACAAATACTTGAATGAGGAAATTAAGTCATTGAATGATCGTCTGTCTACCTTAGAAGATGAGATGAAGGAAATAAGGAAAATGAAAGAATTCTTTGCTTCTCAACAACAAGTTAGGGCTACAACATCGCTAATTTCAAATGAATGACCACTGCCTTATGCTCTCTAAGTTAGTAATCATATATCTTCTCTCTCCCCTTTGTATATTTATTGTATTGGTTTGAGAAATTTGAAATGCATGAACTATATAAAGTGGTTTGTGTATATAGCATGTAATTTTTGTTAATCCTTTTGGAGGTTCTATTTAGTTGAATGAGGTTCTATTTTGGTTGTTGTCTGAACGAGGTTAATCCTTCATGTATATGATTGGTGTCTAAATGAGAAACTAATGATTAACTATATTGAATGATGATATAATCAATCTTGTCTAGATACACTTGCAACCTTCTTTATCTTGTCTAGATACAATATACCTCCCAATGATTTCCCAAACATAAAAGAGAAAGTAGACTGCTGATACCTTATATTGATTATGTACATGCTTTAAAAGGTAATAATATATACAAGATTTCAAATAAATTCATCACTAGCATCAACTTCTTCACAAAATAATTACTGTAACAAAGTCATTACTATTTAGTGCCATAAGCAACAGGCAATAGCTTTTAGGGTGATGATATTACAGTTTTCTCTATTCAGCCCATATGTACTACCTATTCCATTAGATATCGACATTATCTCTAAGATACAATGTATATGATTGATTGGGCTAGCATTTTATTGGGTCTCTCTGTTTTAAGCTACCTTTATAACCAGTGACAGATCCATATGTATCCAAGGGATGTCACCTGACAACCTTCATTGAAAAATTACTGTGTAGATAAGTAAAAAAGTTCCATCATGTATATATCCTATTTACTAAATCCCCTTGTTTTTTTTATGTCTACTTTATCATATTTTGATACCCCTTGATGCAAAATCCTAGTTCTACCACTGCTTACTACATGTACTCTTGGCTGACTAACACAGATACAATTATATAATAGCAAGTACCATCCAAGCTAAAAAACAAGGCGCCTTGTTATAGTAGCTTTGTACTATAAATTATCTGATAAAGCCTCAGGCTATTCACAATCCACCACCAGTCCTATTTCCCCTCCTTGCTTATCCTGTGAATATAGCACAACTATTATCACCTACTAACAAAGCAGAGAAGTGCCATCCCCAACTTCTTAGGGAGCTTAAGTACGGATAGTACATAGAAATGAATGTAATCATAGAAACTTAAGCTACAACAGTTAAGCTAATATCAGTGAGATAGATAACTCTGACTGGAAGAATTTCCAATAGCATTTTTAAATAAGAAAGAGTAATTTTCAAACTGTAAGAGCTACCTTAAATTTATTCCTATAGATAGAAACAACTTCTGCATATGCCAATAGCTTATTGTGTGCTACAAAGAATGGTTTAGTAGAAGAAATTTCACTTCTTTCGGGGGCATGTATACCAGTACAATGTCCAATTACATCTTTCTGAAGAGGTTCATTACTTGGGACTCAAAGCCACTGAACTGAGCTTTTGAAATTCTTTTTTTCTGGGTTACTTTTTGTATTTGTATAAAGATTATTTAAAGTTTGACTATATGTCATATTTGGCTAGTAGTTACTTCTCTATTTGTATTCTCTTGCTGTAGGCCAGTTCTGAAATTGGATGTCTAATTGTTCTCGACAGAGATATAAAGATGAAGTACTGAATATTTCAACGAACTCCTTAACTTTGAAATACTAAATATTTTTACTTTTGATTTATGAATAGATGAACCAATTTCACATATTATTTTTCTCCTAAAGTGATGTACTAATTTTTTGCTTTATTGCTTTAGGAGTTTCTTAATTTAGGTGAAGCAGTAGGAACTAAAAGTGGAGGACTTTATTATTTTTTTGCCCTATGATGGAATTTGGCGATCTGAACTAAAAGTCGAGGACTTAAACAGTAGAAACAGGAGTTACATAGATTATTTTTTTTCTATGTATTCAAATCTTATGGAAAGATTGATGTCATACTTAGCTCGATCGGGATGGTAACTATATTTTTTGTGAAACAAATATTGAAACTAATATCATGGAATGTTAACTTAGTTTTCTAGTCTCTAATTATATCATGTTTTTGAATTGAGATTCTCGATAGCAATTTGATATAAATTGTTGGAATTTAGTATTTTGTGATATATATTAGCCTCATTTGTGGTCAATTAGAGACTAGAAATATTGTTCATCTTTAAAGATTGATCTAGGACTAGAATAATTCTCGTCTTTAAAAGTTGATCCACGACTATGATGTTGCTCGTCCTTAAAGGTTGATCTAGAAAAATAATTTTGCTCGTCGCTAAAAGATAATTTAGGACCAAGTATTTCTCATCTCTAAAAGATAATTTAGGACCAGGTAGTTAGTTTATTTGAGACGAGATATATCATCGCTAAAAGATAATTATGATCAAGTAGTTAGTCTATTTGGAATGAGATATATCATCGCTAAAATAAAATTATGACCAGGTAGTTAGTCTATTTGGGATGAGATATACCATCGCTAAAAGATAATTATAACTAGGTAGTTAGTTTATTTGGGATGAGATATATCATCGCAAAAAGATAATGAGGGCAAGGTAGTTAGTCTATTTGGGATGAGATATATCATCGCAAAAGGATAATAAGGATCGGATTTTTGGCCGTCACAAAAGATTTTTTAGGACTGGCTTTGTTGAGTCATTGCTATTGAGCTTTTGCGGAGGATCTTGTTAGGACGGGGCGCGATCAGTTTTTTCCATCCTAAAAACACAATTGGGATGAGATTTGGACTTTTTGGGACTAGATTTCCCTTCCTTATAGGCTATTTTTCTTGTAGTGATATCTAGTATCTGTGGGATCGATAACTCGGCTTTATTGAAGGCCACTATAATACTTGATAGACCATGTACACTTGCGGTGTGTGCTTGGGCGCTGTCAACTAACTAACTGAATACTCAAAACTTACGGTGGCACCGTAGTTCTAGAACTTAGGGATTTCTGCTAAAGGTCTCTCCTAACTAATGGGCGATCCATCAAATCTGCATTAACTTGGTGCTAAGTACTACTCCCAACTGAATGAAAATGAAACATAAAATGAATTTCTCATCATGAAATAATTTTGAAATTATAAATTATGGATAATTTGAAGTTCTTAAAGACATGTAAGCTGATATATGCATGAGTCCCTAGGTATCGGGTGTTCATAACCCACCATATTTTACTAATACAAACTAAACATGATAATAATGAAAGTTGATCATAATAAATAATTTCATAAATCAAGCCAAACTCAATGATTTATCAACCAAGGTAAAATTTATGATTCTAGTATGACAGGATGCTACCCCTATAGAAAAATAGGTACTCATTATTTAATTACAAAAATAAACTAAAGGGATTTAGTAAACTCATATTTGACCTAGAAATCAATTCTTTGAGAGGAAATTAAGCTTGAGGATTAAAAAGTAATTGGGACTTAATGGATAAAAAGAACCCATTGATAAAATCCCACATACCTGGAGGTGGAAGCCTTAGAGAAATCCTTGGAATTTAAACTTGAAGTTGAGATACCTTAAAATGGATTTGGAGAAAAATAATCGCCCCTTTTATTGGTTTCAATTGATTTTGCGACTTAATGGGGAATTTGGGAAGTTTGGGCTAATATACCACCCTTGGGAAAGCCTAAATGACATGGGTTAGGAGTTAAAAGAATGGAAAAAGACTAATCAACCCTTGTTGAAACATGCAGGAAAAAGATGATACCAGTTGTAATGACTTGTGAGGCCAGGTAACGAGTTGTGACCTGGAGTCATTGTCTAAGGTTCTAGACATTGGGCCCTTACTATTGTGATAATGAGTTCTCTCCTAATAACTCATTTGTTCTGATAGAAAATTGTTAGGAGGAGTTGTTATTATGGAATTGATTTGTAGATTTATTTTGGTTGTGATGACAGGTCCACCTAATGACTCATTAGGACTAGTAACGAGTTATATGCTGGATTTTTACCAATGAGCTGAAATCTAGGATCCCTCGCTGCCGTGGTAATGACTCTACTAAATGACTTATTGTGTCTGATAATGGGTCGTTGCCAGAGTCATTTTCACTGGTAGTTGACATTTCCTTAGGCAAATTTTTTCATAACTTATAGATCTTAAAATCTTGGGGTATTAAAATATCTCTGCATTGGGATCATCCATCCTCAAATGAAATGGACTAAGCTGAGAGGCAAAGAAAGGCTGAAATTTTTCCCTTAACACTTATGAGCAGAACCATGAGTTGATATCTAAATTTGGGATTGATGCATGGACTGACTAAACTCATGAATCCATGTTATGACATGGAAATAGTTGTATGACTTGAGATAGAAATGAAAGAATTAATTAATTTTGGGAACTATTACCTCAAGCCTCAACTGGATTCGAAGAGAAAAGATGGGGTACTTGGCTAGCATATCTGCCTTTGCTTCCCAAGTATCTCCCTTAACTGACTTATTTCTCCACAGAATATTTACTAAAGCAACCTGTTTATTCCTCAGCCTACGAATCTGATGATCAAGAATCTCAAATGAGACCTCTTCATAAGATAGGCTATTTTCCATGTCAACCCTTTCTAATGTAACTACTGATGTTGGTTCACCAATGCATTTCTCTAATAAGGAGACATGAAAGACTAGATGTACTGATGCTAAATCTATAGGCAATTCCAACACATATTCTACCTTAACAAAATGACTCAAAATCTTATATGGGCCAAATAACGAGGACTGATCTTTCCTTTATCACCAAATCTCTTCACCCCTTTCATGGGCAAAATCTTCAAGTAGACAAAATCACCAATATCAAACTCAAGCTCCCTTCTCTCATATCCGTATAAGAATTCTGACGTCTTTGTAAAATTTTCAACCTTTCTATAATCATCTAAACCTTTTACATTACCTCATACACAGATCTATCCCTATCAAAGCAGCTTCACCAACATTAAACCACCCAATAGGAGATCTACACCTCCCACTATAAAGAGCCTCGAATGGGGATATCCTAATACTCAAGTAATAGATGTTATTAAAAGAAAACTTGATCAGAGATAAGTAATAATCCTAACTACCCTTGAATCAATTAAATGCCCTCAACATGTCCTCTAAGGTCTGAATGGTCCTTTCTTCCTGACCATCTATCTGTGGGTGAAAAGGTTGTGCTAAGATGAACTTGGGTACCAATACCCTTATTAAAAACTTTCCAAAATCAAGAGGTAAAATGGGTAACTCTATCTGAAATAATGGTCAAAGGGACTCCATTCAATCTCACCAACTCCTTAAGATAAAGTCTAGCATAATCTTTAGTTGAAGAAATATTAACTAACAAGAAATTAGCTGACTTAGTTACTCAATCCATAAAAACCCAAATAGAGTCGTGTTGTATACGAGCATAAGTTAAACCTATAATAAAGTCCATATTCACCACTTACCACTTCCAATTAGGAATATTGAATTTTTAAAGCATACCACTTAGTTCTGGTGCTTAACCTTAACCTGCTGGTAATTTGGACACTTTGCCATAAATTTTGCAATATCCCCCTTCATGCCATTCCACTAATAGGCTTCCCAAAAATCATAGTACATCTTAGTGGTTTATTGGTATATAGAATACCAAGAACAAGGATCTTTTGCTAACATCCTTGTAACTCCTCTAATTTTGGTCCTTGGAATTTTCCTAAGTTTTGAGCTCACTGCCCAATCTATGACTTACCTTACGAGTCATAAGGTGTCATTATATGTAATGGGACCAAATTTGTAGGGTGATCAGTGAAGGTATCCTGTGTTTCTACCTTAGATATTACTTGACTTAATAAAACATAAAAACTCATTACCAGTCATAGAGTTTCAATCGTAGGATGACTAGTGTGTTGCCCAAACTTTCTGACCAATGTACGACTAGGATATAATGAGTTGTATGTACACTTTACAAGTCGTATAGTCCCTTTTGTAGTGAAACTAGTGTGGTAGCCCTTTGATTTTGTAGTGACCATGACTTCTCTACACGAGTTATAACGTATCTATGCGAGTTGTATGGATCTAATCATTGTCAGACTAGTGTGGGTTCCCTATCCTTTTAGTCAGACTACACCTCCTGGT
Organism: Capsicum pubescens; assembly: GCA_030864215.1. Lineage (NCBI taxonomy): Eukaryota > Viridiplantae > Streptophyta > Magnoliopsida > Solanales > Solanaceae > Capsicum > Capsicum pubescens. The sequence continues at coordinate 217,418,603 of CM061548.1, forward strand.
GACGATTCATAATGTGTCCTCATGAGTCATAGGGTGACCCGTAGTCACTAGCGATAACTTTCATCTTTCAATTAGTGGCACTTTGTATGTTTCCCCTTTTCCTAATAATAACCCACGACTTAAAACCCTATTAAAGACCTCATTATCATCCATAAAACAATAAAAACAACTATCAAAACTCTCTTAAATCCTCTTAAGAAAAAACTCTTAGGGTTTCTCAAGGTTGGCAACTAGAGCTTCCAAGGGTTGAATTCTCTCAATAATTGTGATACGTTTGGGCATATGACACTATCATTAAACTTATTTACCTTAAAACATGAGTATTAAATGATTATTGAGGTGAAATTGAATATGGGTTTTGGCATGGGTTAAGGGTTTTGGTATGGTTGAGTCTTAAATAGTTTTCCCATGATTATTATGAATAATTCATTCCTCGAATTGAATGTTTCTTAATTAATGGGGTGCATGGGTTTAGAAATTGGAATGAGGGTTGAGGCATTCCCCCAATTTGATGATCTTTGTATTAAAATTTGCTTCGAAATCAAAATGCCCCAAACTTTGGCCCTTTTAAATTTCTTAAGGTTTGAACTTTTGATTCATCTTACGACTCACATCATAAGTCGTATGTGTGGTGATGGGTCTAGGGACCCTAGTAGTATGTTCATCAGTGTATTGTTTTCTAAGTTATGTACTGGTTATGAGAGATTTCATATGATTCGTATGGTTATGTGACAAGAGGGTTATGATCCAATTGCATGTTGTCCAGTGTTTAGCCCTTGGTATTCTACCTTGGATACAACTAGACCTTACCAGTCGTATGGTCTAGTGACACCTGGGGCAAGAGAGTTGTAAGTTGGATAGAGTCTGGTGTCCAACCTTCTGTTCTGGTGATGACTTGATGATACCAATCATATATTGTGGTGATGAATTGGAGGGTCAACTCATAACCACCTGCGAGTTTCTGTAGCTTTAAGATGGGGGTACTTTGGAAATTTTCCACCCTAAATCCATTAAGACCCTACACTTATAAACCAAATTGGGCATTTATTCTACACTTGGAAAGATTAAAACACTCTTTAAACTCTCTCAAAAACCTCTCAAGAAGATTAGGCTAAGGTTCTTCAAGGTTGTCATCTAGAGGCTTTAGGATCAAAAAATTATCTGTGAATCTTCATAAGTCAGGCATGTAATTCTTCCTTCATTGTTAGTTCACTAAAATCATATGTTTTAAGCATTGTTCATGAGTCATTAATGGTGGTTTTAAAAACTATGGTTGAGGGTTTGAATGCATAATGTTGAGTATTGTTTTCTCATGTTTTAAATTATGATTATATATGTTTTTGTAATAGTTTTCTCACATTTAGGTGCATGGGAATTGTGGTTTAACAAATGGGTCATGTTTAACCCTAAATTTGATAGGTTTTGGATTTGATAGTGGTATTCTCTCAACCTATTTGTGAAATTGTCAATGAGAATGATCTTGTCACACATTGAACTATGTTTTGAACTAAGGCATTGTCCTAAAATATTAATGATTGGTAAATGGTTTTATGAAGGTCTTGTTGGACATAAATTGATTTGAGTTCTAACCTTGGCGGTTTAGTTATCTAAATTGGTTTGAGTCCCTAAATGTTGAATTAAATTGATGTCTATTTTAGACAATGGATTTAAGTCCTAAGATGACTAGTACTAATTATGGCATATTGTATACTTGCAAGTGGGGTTGGTATGATGAAACCAACAGGATATGTTTGGTAAGTAATTTGATTAATTGGTGTGTATGTGTGATGAATGTTTTAATTGGGCTTTAAAGAGGGATTTGTAGCCAGGATATGAAAGTGGAGTTCGAAGTACTAACACTACAAACCGCACGATCCAGTGCGTGTGTTTATATGACCAGGAGGTTCGAGTCCCCCAAATGGATATGTAAATGGGAGGTTCAAGTCCCCCATATTGTATACATTGGTACTTAAGTCTCCTTGATTATGCCAGGAGGTTCGAGTCCTCTATAAAGGCATATACAGATATGGATATTCTCTGATTGATGTAGCTATATACACTGGGGCCCTTCCAACTATGGGAGAACTAGGCCCATATAGCCAATGGGTGCCTTGTTTCATGAAAGTTATGCTACAAACCCAGGTTAAGGTTTTCAAAATTTATGTTAAGCCTTGTTCCCTATCCCAGCATGATATATATAGGTATATATGTGATTGCATATGGTTATTTGATTTGGTTTTGAATGATGGAATTATTTTATTCCTCTATCCGTGAGTTATATGCTAGTGCTTCAACCGCTAACCCTCTTCAAATGTTATATCACCATGTGATGCAACCACCGAAACTTCTTATACTCTACCTATACAATGATCAGGTGTTTGAGTTGGTTCATATATTGATATCGAAATGGTGAGCTTCCATATTTCGGAAGGCTTCATTTCATAGTCTTTATTACTTATGTCTTAGACATTGTTTAGAGTTTGTTTTAAGATATTGTCGGGAGCATGTACTGACATTTAATTGATTTTGATTTTATAAAGTCTTTGTTGGTTTACTGTGGACTTGGATGTGTTGTTTTGGTGGATTGGATTGGTGACAGACGATTGTCCAATTACCGATGATTGGTTTATAAATTTTATGAATTAATACCAGTCTTAGCTTACACTATCTTGTTATATGTTTGGAATTCATCCGACACTTGAGGTTGTTGTGTTGACTAGGTTAGGTGAAGGGGGTGATCTTTGATCCACATGGGACTTGGGATATCCATCACAGCCAGACCCTGGTTTGGTTCATTACAAAGTTGGTATTAGAGCATAGGTTCATGTCAATTGAGTATCCACAAGCCGTGTCAAGTAGAGTCTCTTTTATGGGTGTGTAGCACTCCACACTTATAAGAGTAAGTCTATGAGACATTTAGAAATATTTCCCTTTCTTATTGTCTTAATTTTAGGCTATAAAGTCTAAGGTCTTAGATCCTTTTGATTCCCATTTGTTCGTCTTTCAGATCATGTCTCTAAGAAGATCTGATGTTTGTGTGGACTCTTCTATCCCATTTGAGGACAATACGGATGGAGCTCATCCAATTTTTAGGGTACAGAACCTGTCAAGGGTTTCTGTATATGACTTTACTCGTGAAGTCTCACCTGTCCCTATTGATCTTACTCCAGAGGGTGATATTTATACTCAGTCGCCTCCTGAGGAGGTTACTAATGCTGAGTTCCATCATTCCATTAACCTATTGACTCACTTGGTGACGTCTCAGTCACAACAGTTGGGTTCTCCTGGTACTGCTATGGATTTTTCTGAGGCCACTAGAGTTGGCTAATTTATGAGGTTGCATCCTCTAATATTTACTGGTACAAAGGTTAAGGAGGATCCTCAGAGTTTCATTGATGAGATGGAGAAGATATTCTGAGTTATGCATGCTTTGGAGGTTGAAGGTGTAGAGTTTGCTGCCTATCAATTGAAAGATATGGCGTTCTAGTGGTACAAAGAGTGGGAACAGTTGAGAGGTGAGGATGATGGTTCTGCCTTGTGGGATGATTTCTATAGTGTATTTTTGGATTGCTTCTTTGCTCAGGAGTTGAGAAAGGCGAAAGCAAAAGAATTTGTTAACTTCAAGAAAGGAAGAGTGACAGTCAAAAAGTATGCTTTGAAATTCCATCAGTTTTCTCGGTATGCTCCAGCATTGGTATCTAATATGAGGGTCCGAATAAGAAATTTTACTTTAGGATTGTCTCATGAGTTGATTCTTGAGAGTAAGGTTGTCTTGTTGAACAAGGACATGGACATCTCCTGATTAGGTGTGTATATACAATAAGTCAAAGAGGAGAAAAAGAAGCAGGATGAGATTGATGAGAGGTAGAGTAAGAAATTTCAATTTTTAGAATAGGGTGAAAGCCAATAACAGAGTAGGAAATGGTCTAAAAAGAAGAGCTGGGGAGTCTTAACTCCTATTCGACAGCTAGTACTCCCTACCTAAAGCCATATAGTGACCAATGTTTTCAGGGTGGTGATACTTCCTGTCACGACCCAATTTATAAGATTATGATGGCACCTACTATAACCCACCAGTAGGCAAGACAACCCGTAGTCCGAAACGACTAGTAACGGGCTACTAAATAATATAAGAAAAAGAATGTGAAATAAATGACACAAAGATCAATACATAATAGAATCCCAAAACCTGGTGGTATCAATACAAGAGCTTCTAAATATATTTAAGAGTATGAAAGTAGTCTATCAAGAGAATTACACTGATACAACTTATCTCTACATTCAATATAGAGACTAGTCTAATATAAGGAGAGAGATAAGTAATACTCAAAATATCAGTACTTCACTCTAAGTCTACGAACCATGGCTGCTTTACACGATGCACAATCAATGACTATAACTAGTACTATGATCTGCAGGCTGCAGAAGTATAGTATGAGTAACAAACAAATGGTACTTAGTAGGCTACTGCCAACTGAGCTCCAATAATAAGCATATACGTACAACATATGAATAGAATGGAAACTACAACCAAGAATCCAGAGCTTATATAACAAGTCAATGAGAAAAATAAGGACAACTATCTTGTTCAAGTCCAAGAGTCTAACATAACAAGAATAAGGAAGTATCAAGGTGAATATCCTATTCCATCCACATTCATCAGACGTCGATTCTATACCTTATATCCCAAGAAAATATACGAATGGAGAGTGAAAGAAAGATATATAGCAATATATAAGGTCAAGAAATGAATATACAATATAAACAAGTGAGGAAAGGGATACAAGATAGTGTCGTAGCTTCATATAGCTATATATATATATATACGTAAACATAACCAAGAGGTCATCTATAAGATTAGTCTTGATCATCATATCCTCATTCTAAGACCTCATCATAATACTATCGGGATTCAATATGATCATAGTCAGAGTTTCTAATCCACATGGATAAACATGATATACTCATGTACAAAATTACCGTCATAAGATAGAAGAGGCCAAAGACATACCTCAATTCTCGATAGCGGATCAATTCCAATCTATCATAAGCTATCCATAATATTGATCATAACAATGATAATACTAATATCAATAACAACACAAATAATCAGCTAACCCGGACAAATAAATACCTAGCCGAACCTATGTGTACCCCCACCGCCCAAACTCAGAAGGTTCAATCAACACACAATGATACAAGTCATATTTTTCTCCCATGTTTATGTAATCATCCCATACCAGCTGATAGACATAGTTGCATACTGGTGATAGGTGATGCACATGCAGGAATAAATACAAGGTACACAATCAATATCATAATTCATCATAACCGTCATCATCATGACCATTATCATTGTAATCAACCTCTGGCCTTGCCAGGTATCAACATATCATCATAATATCCTTCGGACCTATCGGGTATCAAAATCATCACAATGACATCCTCCATCCTTGGTGGGTATCAATATCACATATTATCCTCCGACCTTGCCGGGTATCAATATCACAATAGTATCCTCCTGGCTTTTCGGGTATCAATATCAATATCACAATAGTATCCTCCGGCCTTGTTGGGTGTCAATATCACAAGTCATTATAGAATAACATATACTAATAAACTCAGGAGCATAATCATATCACCAAAAAGTATCTATCTAGTCAATACATTCTAACTACTCGTCATTAGCTAACCAACACTTATTATTATGAAACCACTATTTCACTAGTCATCATATGACCTCTAGTTATTATCCTAAACATTAACCTTATTCATGGGGTAGAAACTAACCATTCTTTATCAAATATCCAACATCTAACCCCTAGCCAACATTCATCACTAGACCATAATCTCCATTTATCTACTATTCAAAATTATCAACTAAACAACATATATTTGTTAACTATTATTAGACAACACATAACCACTTATTATCAAACCATCCTTTATTAACTAACATCATTTATTAATTAACCATCATTAACCATCTAATCCATATTTCACTATTCATTAATCAACCATTTAGAAACTAGTCATGTTTTATTACCAATATCACCTATTATCTAGCCTCATTAATGCACAACTCCTCATTCTGACAACTAATCGACATTATAAGGTTAGTCATTAATATCATTAATCTTCACCTAAGCTAAACTCAACATCATTATTATCCACGTATCAACCATCGATAACTACCATGTTTCAACTAAGATAGACTCATTAACTAATACATTCAATTCCTAGCCACCAAGTGCTATAGTCTTCTAAAAGACAACTAACTTCTACATAGCTTAAGCCTTAATTAAGAAGAATAGTCATAAGATTTTTTTTATCTAGAGTCACATAAGTTACCGATACAATAATCATAAAAGTACAAAATCTATACATTCCATCACCAGTATCCAATCAAATAAGTTGTAAACAACATACCACATCTTTCTCCATCCCATGCCAGAGAGGTGTATATAAAATATTATGAATCCATAAACTTTAATAGTATCCTTTACAATGATAAACACTTCTTGGATATCCAATCATTATCATAACATAGACTTTGGACCAATAATATATCCAAAACATATCGACAATCATATTTATAAATCATAGCATATTTATAATCATCTCACATATAGGAGGCATAATATCAATAAGCATATCGCCTCTATTGGACATCTCATATCTATAAGTCATACATCATGACCAAGAGCAAAATAATCTCTTTAAGCCCAATAATTATAACTAAGAAGAAAACCATTTCCATATACCAAATATCATAACTATGAGGAAAATGCATCTCTATGGGCCAAATATCATAACTAAGAGGAAAATGCATCTTTATGGGTCAAATATCATAAGTAAGAGAAAAATGCATCTTTATGGGCCAAATATCATAATTAAGAGGAAAATGCATGTCTATGGGACAAATATCATAATTAAGAGGAACATAAATCTCTATGGGTCAAATATAATAATTAAGAGAAAAGTGCATCTCTACGGGCCAAATATCATAACTAAGAGAAAAATGTATCTCTATGGGCCAAATATCATAACTAAAAGGAAAATGCTTCTATATGGGCCAAATATCATAAATAAGAGAAAAAATGCATCTCTATGGGTCAAATATCATAATTAAGAGAAAAATACATCTCTATGGGCCAAATAACATAACTAAGAGAAAATAACATCTCTAAAGACCCAATATCACATCTAAGGGAAATTAATATTTCTATAGTTCATTAACCATAATACTGCGAAAATCATCACAATTTATCAACTCACCAAGTAAATCTTATAAATAAGGCTCATTAGTCACAACTAGGCCTAATATCCGCAACTAAACCCGCAATGGCTAACACCAGTCTTGGCCTAAGTGGGTTGGATGATCCCACTTCTAATCCTCAATCTCCATATTTAGGTAAACTACGCCAAAAACTAATCTAAGTTATCTAGTTTAACTTCTAGATGTCAATTAAGCCATAACCAATCCTAAAATAAGAATTTTTTTTAGAAATATTAGCAGTTATGTCAATTCTACCCTAAGATACGATTTTAAGATCACTAGAATAGCTCAACTAAGGTCAATCACACTAAACATGATTCCAAAACTTGGACCACATCCCAAACCTACAATCATAATATTTCTATACTACAAACTAATTCAATCTAGGGAGAAGGCAATAGGATTCTAAAAAGGTCATAAACATACTACCTTACGGTTCCAAAACCCTCATCTAATTCCCCAAATATCAATAATCAGTACTAGGTTATTTATTCATAATCAATCCTAACATTTATATTCAAATTCCATACATAACACACATCATCTTTGAAGAAGAGTAGGTAGTAGCCTACCTCAAGGCCGAACCATAAAACCTTACGTCATGCACCATATGCTCGTCTTCACTTCACAATATCCAAAATGTCATTATGCTATCAAAATAACAATCTATTCATCAATACGAGTCTAATGATACCCATATTGCACTATTGTGCTTCAGGTCAAAAAACGACACTAAAAACCCCAAATGGGTCCCACGTACCAAAATTACATTTTCAAGGTCAACCCAATGCTCATACATCACCAATAAATCATAAAACTCAATTAATGGGTGCAAACAAATCAAATTTGGGGATAAATCAAGACCTAAGATAAATTGAGGTTTTGGGTCAAGAACTTAGAAATTCACCAATAAAGTGATGAAATCTTACCTTAATCCAGATGATAATCATGATAAAAGATGTTTAAAAAGCTCCTAGACACCCATAAGACTTAATTTTGAGTTATAATACCCATTTAAGGTATTAGAATCACAAGGATTAAGGAAAATACCCAAATTCGTGACCTTGGGGTCTTTTTATAGACCCGTCGGCCAAGAGATGCGGTATCCCCGTGACAGAAAAGTCAAAAACTTGTTTTTAACCTCCGAAACTCATTTGAAACCCAAAATATATAATCCAATAGTGAAATTTTAGTCTAAACCACATTTAAAATCCATTGGAACCATCAAAACTTTCATACAAGATCGTTTTGGCAAAAAGTGGGGCCCACATATATAGTTTTGATTTTCCAACTTTTTGACTAATTTGTCGAAATGAGATCGGGTGCATTGAAACCCAAACCAAAAGTCTTCCAAAACTAAAATTGATATTTTATTTCTACTGGTACAGTCAAAATTTACATTCGAGATCGTTTCACTAAAGTTTTGACCTGATGACCATTTGGAACCAACAAAGATTTCAAAATAGGTAATTGACTCTAAAAATCAAATGAACTACCTGAAAACCAAAATGTCAGTCCCAAAAAGTCATAAATAACTTGGGGTAGCTATGGAGAATCTCAAACAACAGATATAAGCATAAATATGGAAAATGACTTGAAGGGTCATTACACTTCTAGGGCTCAAGGGGCCCAATCATTGTAATCCTGTCCCCCCTACAGATTCTGGGGTCAACATCATCATGGTCAGTGCGAGAAGGGGAGTAATTAATGTTTTACGTGTGGTTAGATTGGGCATATACACTGGGATTGTCCCTCTATATTTGTTTTTAGGGCAAACAAGGTTCCTATTGCCTCTTCATCAGCTTCTGCACCAAAGGGTGCCACTTCTGGCTCCGAAATTAGTCGAAACATTCTTTATTCTCTCAATACTCATTAGGAGTTTGAGTAATCTTTATATCTTGTCACTATTATATTGAAAGTCTTTTCTCATGATGTGTAATATTTACTTGATTTGGGGTCCACTCTCTCTTATATGACTCCATTTGTGGTTGTGCATTTTGATTTTGGTCCTGAGTGTCTATCGGACCCTTCTTTTATTTCTTCTATGGTGGGAGACTCTGTGGTTTTTAGAAGAGCCTATAAGGGTTGTGTGGATTCTATTGGTAGTAGAGAAACTCTTGTAGACTTGATAGAGTTAGACATGCTTGATTTTTATGTTATTCTAGGAATAGACTTGTTACACTCGTTCTATGGTTCTTTAGACTATTGGACCTATTATGTTAGGTTTAATTTCCCTAATAAGATGATTGTTAAATAGGAGGGAAGTTCTCTAGTACCTAAAGGAAGGTTTATATCATATCTTAGAGCCTAAAAGTTAATTTTGAAAGGTTGTCTCTATCATCTAGTCTGTGTTAAAGATTCTAACTCGAAAGGTCCTTCCATGCACTCCATCCTAGTGGTGAATGAATTTCCTGAAGTCTTCCCTAATGAACTTCCTAGTGTCCCTCCCGATAGGGATATTGTGTTTGAGATTAATCTTATTTTGTACACTCGTCCAATTTTTATTCCCACGTATAGAATGGCTCTAGGTGAGTTGAAGGAGATTACGAAACAACTAAAGGACCTCTTAGACAAGGATTTTATCCATTCTAGTGTGTCCTCATAGGATAAACTAGTATTGTTCGTGCGTAATAAGGAGTGGTCACTTCGTATGTGTATTGATTACCAACAATTAAATAAAATGAAAATAAGGAATAAGTACCCTCTTTCGAGAATTGATGATCTCTTTGACAAGCTTCAGGGTGCCAAATTTTTCTCTAAGATTAATTTTCAATTCAGGTATCATCAGTTAAATATTAGGGAGGTGGATATTCCTAAGATAACTTTTCATACTCGATATGGGAATTTTGTATGCTTGGTGATGTCGTTTGTCTTAGCCAATGCCCCTGTGATATTTATGGATTTGATGAATAGGGTTTTATATTAGTTTTTAGATCAGTTTGTGATTGTCTTCGTCGATGATATTTTGGTGTACTCTAGGAGTAAGGAGGATTATGTTGATCATCTCCACCTTGTATTGTAGACCTTAAAATATCAACATTTGTATGCTAAGTTCTCTAAATATGAATTATGGTTGAATGTCGTAGCTTATTTGGGTTATGTTGTGTCTAGTTAGGGGATTATGGTGGATCGCCAGATGGTTTTTATGGTTACGAAGTGGCCTAGACTAATGACTCCAACAATATTTAGAGCTTTTTTGGTTTCCCTTGTTATTATAGGAGGTTCGCGGAGAGTATTTCTTCTATTGATGCTCTATTGACCAAATTAATTCAGAAGAAGGTGAAGTTCTTGTGGTTTGATGCTTGTGAGGGTAGCTTTGAGAAGTTAAAAGATATGTTGACTTCAGATCTGATATTGACATTACCTGAGGGTACCGAGGGTTGTGTCATCTATTATGTTGCGTCCTAGGTTGATTTGAGTTTGTTTTGATGCAACATAATAAGGTAGTTTCTTATTCCTCTAAACAATTTAATATTCATGAGAAGAATTATCTGACTCATGACTTGGAGATATTGGTTGTGGTGTTTGCATTGAGAATCCGATGTCACTCTTTGTATGGGGTGCATGTCGATATCTTTTCTGATCATAAGAGCCTATAGTATATGTTCACTCAGAAAAAGCTTAATATCAGGAAAAGAAGGTGGCTTTGGTTGTGAAGGACTATAATATGAGTCTTCACTACCACCCAGGTAAGGCTAATATCATTGTTGATTCTCTTAGCATGTTGTCCAGGAGTAGCTTGTCGCATGTGGAATAGAATAAACGGCAATTGGTGAAGAATATTCACCATTTGGCTAACATTGCAGTTCATCTCTTAAACTCTAAGAATGGTGGTGTGTTTGTGCATTTGGTGGCACAATCATCTCTTGGTTCTGAAATAAAGGAGAAACAGGTATTAGACCCTCTCTTGATCCAAATCAAGGATGATAAGTGTAATCAAAAGGTGATGGTTTGTGTTCCCGATGTTGATGGGTTGCAAGGCAAGATGTAACGCCTCAATTTGCTGAATTAGAACACTACACGGTGCTCATGACCCCGAGGGACCACAAGCTAACCCATGACTGATATCTGTACCTGTATGCTGCAAATCATGACATAATAATACGGAATATGTAAGACTGTAAGGCCATAAGGTTCAACTGAATAAAACAACTCAATCTGAAAGCTAAGTTTGAATGTAAATCTGAGCATAAATCTGAAAGCCTCTAAACTATCTAAATAAGGAGTTGAAGGAACATGTATCCAACTAACTCCGTAAAACTGAACTGAAGAAATAAAAAAATGTATCAAATCATATTGTCCTCGAATCAATGAGGACTCATTGTGTCTCTGCGACTGGAATGCTACCGCTACTGCTGGGCTGGAGCTCGTGTCTCAGAACCTATGGTGTAATATAAAAAGAAAGCACCATAGCGCAAATGCGTCAGTACAACTGGAGTACTGAGTATACGAGGAAGGTAGGCTGAACATAAATGGTTTCAAGCATGAACAACACTGACTGACTAATATGAACGTGGGAATGCAAACATACATATATAGAAACTGGGACCATGAATGTGTGATAGCAAGACCTGTAAGATAATACATGGTTTACTGATAACTATCATGACTGATACTGTAAGATGATAACATGGACGACTATATCTGACAGTCCTGTATATACTGAAATCTAAAGAACATAACGACTATATCTGACAGTCTTATATATACTAAAATCTGAAGAATGTCCTGAGTTCTTTTACTGAAACTGTGGGAGGTAGTGATTAACCGACATGCCCCATGTATGCCGTTATGGAGAAGCTGGGGTCCAATCTATGCCCCGACTGGAGGGGTGTCAATACCGTGCCATGGGTAAGGACAGATTTTGAGTGACCCTTATCTTGAAGGTACTCAATGAGAACGGTGGGAACCCTAAACTGACAGGTTAAACCACCTTATCAACCCTAATATGACAGGTTAAGATGTCTCAACCTACGCTGGCTACGTAGTTCTAGACCACAAGGACTGCTTCTAAGAATCACACCTTGAACTGGCGGGTGAGTTCCCATCGTTGGGTTCACTCGGTGCTAACCTGTACTCCCATTTGGAGGGACTAGACATGAATAACTGACTATACATGACTTAACCTTACTGAATTCCGTTGACTGGCAGAATATTACTGATATCTGACAACTGACTGAGATCATGAGGTTTTCCTGAGTCACATAACTGACTGAAGTCTATGGAATCATAGCTTGAGTTCGGATATCGTGAAACATGACATGGCTATAGGCACACAGCTATAGTTTTTGGGTACGAATAACCCCATGACTTGATAGGAGGATACTGGCACATATGACATGACTTGATCACAAGATTTGAGTCCACAATTCACAATATCATAAGCAGGGGATAGTGTACTTCATGTATTTATTCAACATTTCAAACATGATAGGAAAATGATGGATATATTTTGTATACATAATTTATATCTCCATTATCATACATGCTTTATACCACAACAATAACAACACATAATTTGCATGGAAATTTATATTGGAGTGTATGGCTAACATGAACTTGTTATTTAGATATCATGAAATCATGTAAATATGAAGTTCTAACATACTAGGCATTTTATCGAACACCTTGAATTCATTCCTTAATGCATAGGTGGATTTCATACTTGCATTCTATCAATCCATCTAAAGATCATGTTTTTCAACTAACAACATAACTTTCATGAGATATACAGTCACGATACTATTATATAGCAAAAAAAACAAGCATCAACATGGGTATGATCATATCACCACAACCAACCAAGCTTTTGTATTTTAAATATTGATTCTTGAAACCCACGGATGAAAGGAATCCGTGGATGAACACTACGCATACCTTGGAAGGGAGGTTCTTGATGATTGACGAAGGAATTTCCTTAAAATTTGATCTTCAAGCTTGATTGTGCAACCCTAGCTGTTTTTATCCTATGGTGCTCTTGTATAATGAACTTTGAGATGTTAATAGGGTTGTAATGTGTTTATAAGCTATAAATTTCGTGAGGTTAGGTTTAGGGACATGTAAGGAGTGTTAAAAGACTTAACTACCCTCGAAATAACTCTAAAACTAAGTGTTTTCTTGGCTGAAATCATACATAGGCGCCTCATATGATATCGCCTATATATACATAGGTGCCGCATATGATATCTCCTATATTTACATAGGTGCCGTATATGAAATCTCCTATGCTTTCCAGTGTCCATGTGCGATAGGTTAGGCGACGCATTCTACTTTGAAAGGCCATAACTCCTTGCTCGGGTGTCGGATTTTAATGAAATTTGTATGATTGGAAAGCTAATTCGATTCTCTACAATTTGGTGGGTATAAATATGACAAAATGTCACATATTAATCACGTTATTCTTGTTCAAATATGAACCTTGAAAAATCAAACACTAAGACCTGATGGATTCAAAAACTCTTAGCTTGCATCACTCTAAGGGATTCATATGAGCATGCTTAAGACATCGCAAGCTATCCTATCGCTAGGATATTCAATATAAGTCATGCACTAAAATTCTACTCACAGGATAGGAGGTTTCATATGTAGGAAAACTTATACACTTCCTAGCTTAGAAACATGTGGGGTATTATAATATCTCCCCATTGGGAACATTCGTCCTCGAATAAGAATTTACTGAGAAGGGATACAAGACAATAGAACCTGAACTGAACATAAAGAACTGAATCTTGATCTCATAAATGACATGCTAAACATACTGAACTCGTGCATATATGATGCACGGACAACTGATACATGAATGCATGACTGAGTATGCAACGGTTAATAGGTACCAAGTTTATACTGGAAACATGAACATGAAACTGAATAAGCTTAAGAAGAACTGTTACCTTGAGCTTGATCTAAATTGGCGGGGAAGAGGTGAGGATACTTGATACGCATATCTGCTTCTGTTTCCCAAGTAGCTCCCTCATGAGACTGATTTCTCCAAAGAACCTTGACTAGAGGGACTTCTTTGTTACTCAATCTATGAGTCTGATAATCTAAGATTTTGACTGGAACCTCTTCATAAGAGAGGCTGTTCTGAATGTCGATGCTCTGAATAGGGACAATAATTGCTGGGTCACCTATGCACTTCTTGAGCAGAGAGACATGGAAGACTGGATGGACTGAGGCTAGATCTAAAGGCAACTCAAGCTCATATTAAGCTCATAAGCTACCTTACCGAAGCGACAGAGAATTAGGAAGGGACCGACATATCGGGGACTAAGTTTCCCTTTCTTGCCGAACCTCTTCACTCCCTTCATGGGAGAGATCTTAAGATAGACATAGTCATTGACCTTGAACTCGAGATCCTTTCTACAAACATCTACATAGGACTTCTGTCGGCTCTGAGCAGCCCGGAGTCTCTCCCTAATCAACTGAACTTTCTCTAAGGTGTCGAATACTAAGCCAAGACCTATGACTGAGACCTCACTAACTTTGAGCCAACCAATCGGAGATCTATATCTCCTACCATAGAGACCTTCGAATGGAGCTATATGAATACTAAAATGATAGCTCTTGTTGTATGCAAACTCAATCAAAGGAAAGTTGTCATACAAAATTCCCTTGAAGTCAATTGCACACGCCCTTAGCATATCTTCAAGAGTATGAATGGTCCTCTCTTCTTGACCATCTGTCTGAGGATGAAATGTTGTGCTTAGATGGACTTGGGTACTGAGACCCTTTTGGAATGCTTTCCAAAAGTGAGAGGTGAACTAGGTACCTCTGTTTGAGATGATAGATAGTGGAACACCGTGTAACCTGACTAACTCCCTGATATAGAGTTTGTCATAATCCTTGGTAGAATAAGAAGTACGAACAGAAAGGAAATAATCTGACTTGGTCATTCGATCTATAATGACCCAGACTGAATCATGCTGATGACGAGTTCTAGGAAAACCCGTTATGAAGTCCATGTTCACTTCTTCCCACTTCCAAGTAGGAATGGTGAACTCTTGCATGGAACCACTAGGTTTCTGATGCTCTATGTTAACCTGCTGGCATGTAGAGCACTTAGCCACAAACTCAGCAACATCTCTCTTCATCCCACACCACTAATTGATCTCTTGCATGTCACGGTACATCTTAGTGTCCCCTGGATGAATAGAGTATCATGCACCATGCCCTTCTACAAGAATTTTCTTCCTCAATTCATCTACACCTAGAACACATAGACGACCCTGACAACAAAGAACACCATCTCCCCCTTGAGAGAAAACCTCAACTTTCTGATTCTGAACTGACTCTTTGAGATTGACAAGGATAGGATCCCTGTCTTGCTTCTGTTTCACCTCAGAAACTAGAGATGACTCTAAACTACTGTGAACACATACACCACCCTCTGAAGAATCGACTAAGTGAACACCTAGTCTAGCAAGCTGATGGATCTCCTGAGCTATATTTTTCTTGCTACCCTCAACGTGAGAAATACTACCCATGGATAGTCTACTAAGAGTGTCGGCCACAACATTGGCTTTGACCGGATGATAAAGAACACTCATGTCGTAATCCTTCAATAGCTCTAACCACCTTCTCTGACAAAGATTGAGATCTTTCTTAGAAAAGACATACTGGAGGATTTTATGGTATGTGAAGAAATCTACATGAACTCCATAGAGATAATGCCTCCAAATATTCAAGGAAAAAACTACCGCTGCTAACTCAAGATCTTGAGTAGGATAATTCTTCTCATATGACTTTAACTGTCTGGAGGCGTAGGCTATGACCTTACCATGCTGCATGAGGACACAACCTAAACCCACTCTGGATGCATCACAATAGACTTCAAAACCGTCTGAACCATCTGGAAAAGTTAGAACTGGAGCTGAGGTGAGTCGAGTCTTCAACTCTTGAAAGCTCTTCTTGCATGAATCTAACCACTAAAACTTAATCTTTTTCTGAGTCAATCTTTACATAGGAGATGCTATAGAAGAAAATACCTCGACAAACCATCTTTAATAGCCAGCCGAACCCAATAAACTCTTGATATCTGATGGAGATACGGGTCTGGGCCAGTTTCTTACTGCCTCAATTTTATGAGGACCTACTCTAATTCCATCATCGGAAATAATATGGCCAAGGAATGCTACTGATCTTAGCCAAAATTTACACTTGCTGAACTTAGTGAATAACTGGTGATCCCTAAGAGTCTGAAGAACAATCTTGAGATGGTCTGCATGATCACGCTCTATGCGAGAATAGACCAGAATATCATCTATAAAGACTATGAAAAATATGTCTAAGTACTGCTTGAACACATGGTTCATCAAATCCATGAAAGCTGCAGGGGAATTGGTAAGACCAAATGACATGACTAAAAATTTAAAATGACCATACCGAGTACAGAAAGTTGTCTTCAAAATGTCACCTTCTCTAACTCTGAGATGATGATAGCCTAATTTGAGGTCTATCTTGGAGAAGTAACTGGAACCCTGAAGTTGGTCGAATAGATCATCAATCCTGGAAAGAGGATATCTGTTCTTGACCGTGACCTTTTTGAGTTAATGGTAATCAATATACATCCTGAGAGAACCATCTTTCTTGAGCACGAATAATAGTGGCTCACCCCATGGGGAAATGCTGGGTCTAATGAATCCCTTATCTAAGATATCCTTCAATTGATCTTCCAGTTCCTTGAGTTCTGCTAGTGCCATTCTGTATGGAGAAATACAAATAGGTTGAGTATTCGGAAGAAGGTCTATGCCAAAGTCTATTTCCCATTCGGGAGGAATGCCTGGAAGATCTTCAGGAAAGACATTTGAGTATTCATTAACAACTGGGATTGTTTTGAGACTGGGATATTCAGAGTTGGAATCTTTAACATGC
Organism: Capsicum pubescens; assembly: GCA_030864215.1. Taxonomy (NCBI): domain Eukaryota; kingdom Viridiplantae; phylum Streptophyta; class Magnoliopsida; order Solanales; family Solanaceae; genus Capsicum; species Capsicum pubescens. Next base: position 217,435,752 of record CM061548.1, read on the forward strand.
ACGAGATGATACACACACCCCATAGAAATCATTTTCCTTGCCCTAAGGTAGGAAACAAGTTGACCCCTGAATGGTGAAATGCTACCCTTCCACTCTAGGACGGGCTCATTCGGGAACTGAAACTGAACTATCCTATTTCTGCAGTCGATTGTGGCATAGTGGGAATGAAGCCAATCCATGCGGAGAATGACATCAAAATCAGTCATCTCTAACTCAACTAAATCTTCTAACGTGGATTTTTGAGATATCATAACCAGGAAGTTCCTGTATACCCGCCGGGCTATGATGGTTTTACCCACTAGGCTAGAGAATAAAAAGGGCTCTGCTAGAATTTTGGGACTGATTCCAAAATTGCCTGCTATGTATGGAGTAACAAAAGACAAGGATGCACCTGGGTCTAGCAAAACATAAACATGAACATGGAAAATCTTTAACGCACTAGTAACGACATCAGGAGAATTTTCCTGATCCTGCCGGGACTGAAGAGCATAGAGTCTATTTGGGCGTTGCCCACTAGTAGCAGTGGAAATGACACCCTGCTGGTTCGGGTGACCGGACTGAGCTGCAGAATAATTTTGCTGACCCTGAAGACTTGACTGCGGACACTCCCTAATCCTGTGGCCTGGCTTGCCACAACCAAAACAAACATCACTACCGACTCTGCAAATGCCCTTGTGGTTCTTACCACAAGTCTGACAAAGGGGATTCGTTCGGGCATTGCTAACACTACCTTGAGATTTAGAGCCTGGCGCTTTATCTTTGTTGCCGTCTCTAAACTTTGGCACTGGAGCGCTGGCAGAGGAAGGGGTTGGAAAGGATGACTTGGAGCAAAACTGTGAACGATTTCCTCCATCTAACTTGGGGTGAGCAAAGTTGAAGTTACCTGACTTTGTTCTCTTGTTCTGCCTCTCCCCAGTCTTAACTTTCTGCTCTTCTACTTGCTGGGCATGGGTCATGAGTCTGGCTAAGGTCATATCACTGATCAGCATCACAGACCTACACTCCTTTACCATGCTATCGTTGACCCCTGACACGAACTTACTCATCTTATCCCTATTGTCTGCAACCACATGAAGAGCATAACTAGCTAGCTGAGTAAATCTAATAGAATACTACCTAATCATTATATTCCCCTGCCTGAGGTTGATAAACTCAAGAACTTTGGCTTCCCTCAGCTCTTGGGGAAAGAATCTATCTAAGAAAGTCGTAACAAATTCCTCCCACTCAATAGGACCTGCATCATCTAACCTCTCAGACTTCTACTATTTGTACCAATCATGAGCAAAATCCTATAACTGGTAGGCGGCTAACTCAACACTCTCAATAGAAGTAACACCCATGATGTCAATAACCTTCTGGACTTGGTCAATGAACTCCTGAGGGTCCCCATCATACTTAGACCCATGGAAATATGGAGGGTTCATTCGGGTGAAGTCCCGAACCCTAGCTGCTATGGGATTGGCCACTGGATTAGCTGGAATGACTGGTGGCCATTCATTCTGTGCAGCCACGGACTGAGCAAGTATGGTAAATGCGGCTCTAAACTCCGCATGGGAAAAATATTTGTCCAAAGAATCTTTGGGCTAAGGAGCTGGCTGGTTTCTTCTTTTTGGGGCCATGGTCTGAAATAAGAGAAGAATGGATTTTGCTGAGAATCTAAATTGTGATTATGCTTACTAGCATGACATGAATACTGAAGAAAGGGGACTGTTCCTAAAACATCTTATAGACTCCTGTACATAAATATGGCACGCAACACACCCATGTACAAAACTCTATTAGAAGCGGCTTTCAGACTTTCTAGGACTCTATTGAACCTTAGGCTCTGATACTAAGTTTGTAACGCCCTGATTTGCTGAATCGGAATGCTACACGGTGCTCATGACCCCGAGGGACCACAAGCTAACCCATGACTGATATATGTACCTGTATACTTCAAATCATGACATAATAATATGGAATACATAAGACTGTAAGGCCATAAGGTTCAACTGAATAAAACCATATCTGAAAATCATAACGTCCATGTAGGTGAAAATACCCAAAATAACTCAATCTGAAAGCTTAGTCTGAACATAAATCTTAGCATAAATCTAAAAGCCTCTAAACTATCTAAATAAGGAGTTGAACGAACATGTCTCCAACTAACTCCGTAACACTGAACTGAAGAAATAAATAAATGTATCAAATCATATTGTCCTCGAATCAATAAGTACTCACTGTGTCTCTGCGACTGAATTATACCGATACTGCTAGGCTGGAGCTCGTGTCTCAAAACCTATAGTGTAATATGAAAAGAAATCACCATAGCGCAAATGCGTCAGTACAACTGGAGTACTGACTATACGAGGAAGGTAGGCTGAACATAAAGGGTTTCATACATGAACAACACTGACTCACTAATATAAATATGGGAATGCAAGCATACATATATAGAAATTGGGACCATGAATGCATGATAGCAAGACCTGTAAGCTAATACATAGTTTACTGATAACTGTTATGAATGATACTGCAAGCTGATAACATGGATGACTGTATCTGACAGTCCTATAAATACTAAAATCTGAAGAACATAACGACTATATCTGATAGTTCTGTATATACAGAAATCTGAAGAACGCCCTGAGTTCTTTTACTGATACTGATACTGAAACTATGGGAGGTAGTGTTTAACTGACATGCCCCATGTATGCCGTTATGCCTAATCTGGTGTCCAATCTCTGGCCCGACTGGAGGGGTGTCAATACCGTGCCATGGGTAAGGAGAGCTTGTGAGTGACCCTTATCTGGCAGGTACTCAATGAGAACAGTGGGAACCCTAAACTGACAGGTTAAACCACCTCATCAACCTTAATCTGATAGGTTAAGATGTCTTAACCTACGCTGGCTACATAGTTCTGGAACACAAGGACTGCTTCTAAGAATCACACCCTGAACTGGCGGGTGAGTTCCCATCCTTGGGTTCACTCGGTGCTAACCTCTACTCCCATCTGGAGGTACTGGACATGAATAACTGACTATACATGACTTAACCTTACTGAATTCCATTGACTGGAAGAATATTACTCATATCTGACAACTGACTGAGATCATGAGGTTTTCCTTAGTCACATGACTGACTGAAGTCTATGGAATCATAGCTTGAGTTTGGATATCATGAAACATGACATAGCTCTAGGCACACAACTATAGTTTTCGGGTACGAATGCCCCCAGGACTTGATAGGAGGAAACTGACACACATGACATGACTTGATCACAAGATTTGAGTCCACAATTCACAATATCATAAGCAGGGGATAGTATACTTCATGTATTTATTCAACATTTCAAACATGATAGGAAAAACATGGATATATTTTGTGTACATAATTTATATCTCCATTATCACAGATGCTTTATACCACAACAATAACAATACATAATTTGCATGGAAATTCATATTGGAGTGTATGGCTATCATGAAGTTGTTATTTAGATATCATGACATCATGTAAATATGAAGTTCTAACATACTAGGCATTTTATCGAACACCTTTCATGCATTCTTTAAGTCATAGGTGGATTTCATACTTGAATTCTATCAATCCATCTAAAGATCATGTTTTTCAACTAATAATATAACTTTCATGAGATATACAGTCACGATACTATTATATAGCAAAACAAACAAGCATCAACATGGGTATGATCATATCACCACAACCAACTAAGCTTTTGTATTTTAAATATTGATTCTTGAAATCCATGGATGAAAGGAAAATCCGTGGATGAACACTACGCATACCTTAGAAGGAAGGTTCTTGATGATTGACAGAGGAATTTCCTTAAAATTTTATCTTCAAGCTTGATTGTGCAACCCTAGTTGTTTTTCTCCTATAGTGCTCTTGGATAATAATCTTTGAGATGTTAATAGGGTTGTAATATGTTTATAAGCTATAAATTTCGTGAGGTTAGGTTTAGGGACATGTAAGGAGTGTTAAAAGACTTAAGTACCCTCGAAATAACTCAAAAACTAAGTATTTTCGTGGCTGAAATCATACATAGGCGCCGCATATAATATCTCCTATATTTACATATGTGCCACATATTATATCACCTATATTTACATAGGCGCTGCATATGATATCGCCTATGCTTTCCAGTGGCCATGTGCGATAGGTTAGGCGACGCATTCTACTTTGAAAAGCCATAACTCCTTGCTCGGGTGTCGGATTTTGATGAAATTTGTATCGTTGGAAATCTAATTCGATTCTCTAAAATTTTTTGGGTCTAAATATGCCAAAATTTCACATATAAATCACGTTATTCTTGTTCAAAGATGACCCTTGCAAAATCAAACACTAAGACCTGATGTATTCAAAAACTCTTAGCTTGGATCACTCTAAGCGACTCATATGAGCATGCTTAAGACATCGCAAGCTATCCTATCACTAGGATATTCATTGTAAGTCATGCACTAAAATTCTACTCATAGGATATGAGGTTTCATATGTAGGAAAACTTATACACTTCCTAGCTTAGAAACATGTGGGGTATTACACATGATTTTGGCCGAGGCTCATGAATTATGGTATATGGTTCATATCGATTCAACCAAGATGTATCATGACATCAAGAATATATATTTGTTCAATAATATGAAATAGGATATCGATAACTTTGTGGCTAAGTGTAAGGTGTGTTAGCAAGTGAAGGTGGAACACATGAGGGTTAGTGGGCTACTTTAAGAAATTGAACTACCATTGTGGAAATGAGAGATAATTAATATGGATTTCATTACCGTCCTTCCATGATTGCAAAATCAATGTGACTCTATTTGGGTCGTCATGGATAGGATGACTAAGTCTTCTCACTTCTTGCTAGTGAGGACTATTTATTCTACCAAGGATTATACGAAGTTCCTTCAGGAAGTTGTAAAGTTTCATGGTGCGCCTGTCTTGATTATTTGGGATCGTGGTACACAGTTCTTATTGCAATTTTAGCGCTCATTTTAGCATTGTTTGGGGGCTACATTTAGCCTTAGTACTGCCCTTTACTCACAATAGGATGGCAAGAAAAAAGAACTATTTAGACTCTGGAAGATATGCTATGAGCTTGTGTGGTTGAATTTTATGGTAGTTTGTTTAACCACTTGCCTCTTATTGAATTTGCTTATAAATATAGGTACCATTCTAGCATTGGTATGGCTCCGTTTGAGGCATTGTATGGTAGGAGCTATAGATCTTCTATTGGGTGGTTTGAGGTTGGTGAAGCAAAGATATTTGTCCTGAATTTAGTTCACCAAGCTATAGAGAAGGTGGTATTAATTCAAGATAGGTTTAAGACCACCCAAAGTTACCAAAAGTCCTATGCGAATGTAAGGTGAAGGGACTTGGAATTTGAGGTTAGAGATTAGGTATTCTTGAAGGTCTCTCAAATAAAGGGAGTAATGATATTTGGGAAGAAAGGAAAGCTTAGTCCCCGATATGTTGGCTCGGACTTTGTTTCGAGAAGGTTGGTATCATTATGTATGAGTTGGAATTACCCTCTAGCATGAGTTCTATTTATCCGATAGTCCATGTATCCATACTGTAGAAATGCATGGGAGAACCTTCATTGGTTTTTCTCTTGGAGAACATTGGTATTTAAGATTCTTTGTCCTATGAGGAGGTATTTATGAGGATCTTGGATTGACAAGTTCGTCCATTGCGAACTAAAGACGTGGCTTCGGTAAAGGTTCTATGGCAGAACCAAGAGTTTGAGAAAGCCACTTGGGAAGCTGGGAAGGACATGAAGGCCAAGTATCCGTTCCTATTCTCAATTTAGGAAATTTGTGCTTGAGGTTTGTGTTTTTCTTAATATCCTTGTTTTTTTCCTTTGTTAAAAGAAAAGGTTGGTTGATTGGCATCTTTGTTTTCTAACTTAGTTAAAGGTAAGAGTAGAGGTGTGTGGAGTCCAATCGTGTTTGTTTTGCCTTATCCCACCATTCTAGGAAGAATGATCCTAATGGGCGAGGCTGAAATGCCCCAAACTTTAGCCCTTGAAAATTTCTTGAGTTTTTAACTTTCTATTCATTTTACGACACACACCATAAGTCATATGGTGTGGTGAAGGGTCTAGGGACCCTAGTCATATGTTCGCCAGTTTTTTGTTGGCGAAGTTCTGTCCTGGTTGCAAGAGACTCCATACGATTCGTATGGTCATGTGATGAGAGGGTTACGGTCCAATCGTATGTTATCTAGTGTTTATCCATTGGTTTTCTTCCTTGGATACGACTAGACCTTACTAGTCATATGGTCTAGTAACAAGTGGGGCAAAAGAGTTGTAAGTTGGGCAGAGTGTGGTGTCCAACCTTTTGTTCTGGTGAAAACTTAATGATACCAATCGTATGTTGTGGTGATGAGTTGGAGGGTCAACTCGTAACCACCTGCGGGTTTCTATAACTTTAAGTTGGGGGTACTTTGGATATTTCCCACCACAAAGCCCTTAAGACCCCATGTCCTATAACACCAATTGGGCATTTATTCTACACTTAGAAAGATTAAAACACTCTCTAAACTCTCTAAAAAACTCTCAAGAAGATTGGGCTAGGGTTCTTCAAGATGGTCATCTAGAGGTTTAAAGATAAAAAATTTCTCCATGAATCTTTGTAACTCAGGCATGTGACTCTTTCTTCATTGTTAGTACACTAAAATCATATGTTTTAAGCATTGTTCATGAGTCATTAATGGTGGTTTTGAAAACCATGGTTGAGGGTTTGAATGCATAATGTTGAGTATTGTTTTATCATGGTTTTAATTATCATTATATATATTTGGGTAATTGTTTTGCGCATGTGGGTGAATGGGAATTGTGGTTTAACAAATGGGTCATGTTTAACCCCAAATTTGTTGGTTTTTGGCTTTGATAATGGTATACCCTCAACCTTTTTGAGGAATTGTCAATGACAATGATCTTGTCACATGTTCAATTATGTTTTGAACTAAGGCATTGGCCTAGAATGTTAATGATTGGTAAATGGTTTTACGAAGGCCTTGTTGGCTATAAATTGATTTGAATTATAAACTTTGTGGTTTAGTTGACTAAATGGGTTTGAGTCCCTAAATGTTGAATTTAATTGAAGTCTTTGTAATACAATGGGTTCGTGTCCAAAGTTAACTAATAATGATTATGGAATGTTTTACGCTTGCAAGTGGGGTTGGTATGACGATACCAACGAGATGACTTTGTTAAGTAAATGGATTAATCATTGTGTATGTGTGATGAATGTTTAAATTGGGATTTAAAGCGGTATGTGTAGTCGGACCGTGAAAGTGGAGTCTGAAGGACTAACATTGAAAGCCACGCTAGTCGGTGTGAGTTTCTATATTTCCGGGAGGTTTGAGTCCCCCGAATGGGCATATGAAAGGGAGGTTTGCCTCCCCCATATTGTATACATTTGTTCTTAAGTCACATTGATTATGTTGGGAGGTTCGAGTCCCCCATAAAAGCATATACGGATATGGATATTCTTTGGTTCGTACGGCTACACACATTTGGGCAATTCGACTTAGGGGAGAGCTGGGCCTATATAGCCTGTGGGTGTTTTGTTTCATGAAGGTTATGCTACATAGGCCAAGTTAAGGTTTTCAAAATTCATGCTAAGCCTTGTTCCTTATCCCATCACGATATATATGTATATATTTGATTTCAAATGGTAATTTTATTTGGTTTGAATGATGGCATTATTTTATTCCTCTATCCCTGAGTTACCTGCTAGCTCTCCAATCTCTAACCATCTCCAGATGTTGTATCCCCATGTAGTACAGGCATCAAAACTTTTTCTACTCTTCTTGCGCAGTGATCATGTGTTCGAGTTGGTTCCTGAGTTGACATCGAAGTGGTGAGATTTCATACTTCAGAAGGCTTAATTTCATTGTCTTTATTACTTGTGTCTTATCCATTCTTCTGACTTTGTTTTGGGATACTATTGGGGTCATGTCCCTATATTTTATTGATTTTGATTTATAGAGGCTTTGTTGGATTACTATGAACTTGGGTGTGTTGTTTTGGTTGATTGGCTCAATGACGATTGGTTGTACGGTTACCATTGATTGGTTTAGACATTTCATGAATTAATATTAGTTTTAGATTACATTATCTTATTATATGTTCAATATTCATCTGACATTTGAGGTTATTGTGTTGACTAGGTTAGGTGAAGGGGGTGATCTCCAGTCCATGTGGGACTTTGGATACCAGTCACGGCTAGGCCCTGGTTTGGGTCATGACAGAAATTGTGTTACCTCAACCCATTTGTGAAATTGAATTTGAAATATGGATTGTTCACATAGTTTGACTTCCTTACCCACACTATTGCATAGGATAAATTGTTAAAAGATTATACACTAATTCTGAAGGCCTTGTTGGCCATGTTTTGATTGAAATTGAAACCTTAGGGGTCTAGTCATTCCCCCGAGTGGATTTGATAAACTAAAAAGGATCAAGACATTCCCCTAACTTGATTTAATGAACAAAGGGGGTCATGCATTCCCCCAAGATGATGGAATGTAATTAAAATAGCATAAGTGTAAGCTTGCAAGCGTATGGGTATGGCGATACCTATGGTTCTCCATAATGTATTATTTCATGGTTAAATAAATTGAATATATGAACCTTGCTTTAATATGGGCTTAAAGGGGGTTGTGTAGGTAAACCGTGAAGGTGGATGTCTTGAGGGGATTGATACTAGAAACTCACATTTTTTAGTCTTCGGGTTGGTCTTAATGACCGTGTCCATATGCCACACTTTATATATATTTGTATCCTGGATTACCGTGGGGTCTAGTCATTCCTTAGTCTTCCTTGATACCTCTGGTGCCTGCGGCTAACAGGCACTAGGACTATTTCAGCTGGGGAGCTGAACCCATATATCCCATAGGTGACTTTTTATGTCGGTTTAGCTACACAGTCCAGACTAATATTTTAAAATTTATGCTAAGCCTGGTTCCCTATCCCTGCATATTATATTTATGTTTATGTAAATTCATATAATTGGGTGCATTGGTTTTTGATGATTTTAAATTGTTGATCATGGAATTATTTTATCCTTTATCCCTAAATTATATGCTAGTGCTCAACCCACTAATCATCTCCGGACCTTGTATCCCCATGTGATGTAGGCACTGGAGATACTTCTACTTTTCCTACACCGTGATAGGATTTTTAGGTGTCACCAGTTAGCTTGAAGTGGTGAGCTTCCATTCCCTGGAAGAGTTTCATTTCATGGTTTTTCTATTTTCTTATGTCCTAGACTACTCGTATGGTTTCTTTGGATATCGTCGGTGGCATGTCCCAACCTAGATTACATTCGGTTTTTTCATAGAGTCTTTGGGGATTACTTTTGATTTGGTATTGTTGTTTATATTCTTAGACTTGTTTGAGCTTACATTTATTCTATCTTGTTATATGTTCAGAATTCATCTGCAGCTAGCTATATCCTGTTTTGTTTGGCTAGGTAAAGGGGGTAGTCTCCGATCCTTGGTGGACTTAAGATACTTGTTACGGCCCGGCCATGGTTTGGGTCATGAAAACATGCCGCCTTAAATCATCCGCATCTGAAACACATAATCTGTCTTGACAATGAAAAATACCATCACCCCCTTGGGAGAAAACCTCAACCTTCTGATTCCAAATTTTCTCTTTCAACTTAAGCAAAATAAGATCTCGATCTCTATTTTCTTTCACTTTCTCTACCAAAGAAGATTCCGAACCATTTTGAACCCAGACACTACCTTCGACCTAATCAACCAAACAAACTGCAAACCTAGAAAGATGATGAACCTCACAAACTAACTTTTTTTTCATCTTTAATGTGAACAAAACTTTATATGGATAATCTGCTAAGTGAGTCATCCACAACATTGACCTTACCTGGATGATACAAGATACTCATATCATAATCCTTAAACAACTCTAGTAGCCTCCTCTGATGAAGTTTAGATCCTTCTAATTAAACAAGTACCGAAGATTTGTTATCCGTGAACACATCAACATGCACCCCATAAAGGTAGTGCCTTAAAATATTTAAGACAAATGCGATTACTGTCAACTCAAGATCATTAGTCGGGTAGTTCTTCTCATGAGGCTTGAGTTCTCTAGAGGAGTATGCTATAACATTTCCCCGCTGCATAAATATACAACCTAGGCCAACTCTGGAAGCATCAAAATATACCACAAAACCATCTGAACCCTGTGGTAGTGTCAAAACTAGATTAGAGGTAAATCGAGTTTTTAAATCCTGAAAACTCTTCTTGTAAAAGTCTGATCATTGAAATTTGATTTTCTTTTAAGTCATATTTGACATGGAAGAATAAATAAAGGAAAATCCTTTGACAAACAGTCTGTAGTATCTGGCTAAACCCAAGAAGCACCTGATATTTGATGGAGAGATAGGTCTAGGCCAATTTTTTACCGCTTTGGTCTCTGGAGGCTCAACTTGAATGCCTTCACCGAAGATAATATTACCAAGGAATTCTATTGATTTCAACCAAAATTCACACTTTTCAAACATAGCAAATAATTGGTGATCTTTCAGAATCTGTAAGACAATCTTTAAATGGTTTCATGTTCACCCCTCACTTTGAGAGTAAACGAGGATGTCATCTATGAAGACCATAACGAACATGTCCAAATACTGCTTGATCACTCTGTTAATCATGTCCATAAAATCTTCAAGACCATTTTTTAGTAAAAAAGACATAATAACAAATTCAAAGTGACCATACTGTGTTTTGAAGATTGTCTTCGAAATGTCACAGTCTCTGACTCTATGTTGATGATAGCTGGATTTTAGGTGTATCATAGAGAAATAATTGGCTCCCTAAATTTGGTCAAACATTTCATCAATCCTTGGGATGGGATCCTTATTCTTGACTGTATCTTTGTTCAACTAACTGTAGTTGATGCACATTTTGAGAGAACCATCTTTTCTGAGAGAAACATCTTTCTTGCACATAAAAAGAATTGAAGAACCCTATGGAGAGACACTAGGCTTAATAAAACCATTTTATATGAGGTTCCTCGACTATTCTTTCAATTTCTTAAGCTAGGCAAAGCCATTCTATAAGGTGGAATTGAAATAGTCTAAGAATTTGGAAGGATATCTATTTCAATGTCAATTTCTCTCCCGAGAGGAACTCTGGGAAAAACTTCAAGAAACTTTTCTTGAAATTCATTCACTACTAGGACTTACTCAATATTAGGACTTTTGACGTTGTGTCCTTGACTTGAACTAGATGATAGATGCACCCTTTTGAAATCATTTTCTTGCCTTATAGAAAGAGACAAACTGACCTATGGGCGATGAGGTACTACCCTTCAACTCTATGACTGGCTCATTTGGAATCTAAAACTAGACTACTCTGCTTCTATAATCAACTAAGGCATGGCTAGAGTGGAGCCAATCCATGCCATGAATGACATCAAAATCAGTCATGTTTAACTCTACAAGATCGACTAATGTGACTTTCTAGGATACTGTGGCTGGGAAATTTCTATATATTCATCTAGGTATAATTGAACTACTAAGTGGGGTAGAAATTGAGATGGAATCTTCTAGGATTTAGGCACTGACACAAAAATATACAGCAATTGAGGGAGTCACAAAGAAAATTGTGGCTCCGGGGTCTAACAATGCATACACATAGATATGAAAATCTTCTAACATACCAGTAACCACATCAGGAGAACCCTCCCAATCCTATTGAGTCTGTAGAGCATAAAACCAATTCTGACGATATCTAATAGTTGCACTAGAAGTGGTACCCTAATGAGTCAAGCTACCTGCTGGAATTGTTGATGAGTTAGTCTGAGCCTGTTGATGATCATTCCTACCTCTATGTGCAACCACTAGGCAATCCCTTTTTCTATGGCCTGACTTGCCTCACCCAAAACAAGAATCAACACCAGCCATGCATTCACCCTTGGCTTTCTTACGACATCTCTTACAAATTGGGTTGTTTCAACCACTATTTACACTACCATGGGACTTAGAGCCTGGTTGTCTATCTCAAGTATCTTTTTTGAACTTGCGCTCTGGATCACTGGAAGAAGATAGGGTTGGGGCTGAAGATTTATGAGGAACTGAGAATGATTACCACCATCTGACCTTGGATGAGATAAATTGAAACTACCTATTTTGACCCTTTTTTCTCCCTTTCCTTATCCTTGATCTTACCTTTCTCAATCTGTTGAGAATGGACCATCAATTTAGATATGTCTATCTCTTTAATAAATATGTCTGTTCCACACTTTTTTACCACATCCTTTGAAATACCAGACACAAACTTACTCATTCAGGTTCTAAAATTAGCCACCATAGTCGGAGAATAACTTGATAGATCAGTATAGTTAAATGAGTACTCCTTAATACTCATACTTTCCTACTTCAAGTTTATGAACTTTTAAACTTTGGCTTCCCTCAACTAAATTGGGAATAACCTGTCAAAAAATACAACAACAAAATCATCCCACTCTACTGGCCCTACACCTGCTCTATTATCTTCTTTTCACTACTTAAACCAAGTATGATCCATTCCTTATAGTTGGTAAGAAGCTAAATCAGCACTCTCACTCAAAGTGACACCAATAATCTCAGTTACATTCTGAATAATGTCTAGGAACTCATGTTGATCCTTTTCAGATTAAGACCCAAATAATGTTGGCGCATTCATTCGATTGAAGTCCTAAATTATAGTTACTATTGCATTCATTGTTGGGTTGGCTGGGGCAATAGCCTACTGGTTATATAGTCATAGATTTGGCTAATTCAATGAAAGCAACCCTAAACTTAGCATGAGAGGCCTTCCCATTCAGAGGATCTTCGAAATTGGCAGCGGTGCTTGTTGATTTCTATCTCTCCTTCCATTTGTTCTCTTGGGAGGCATTTTCTCTAAATAGATAGAGGAGAAGTTAGAAGAAAAGTTATAATAGAGTTCCCACTCTATTGTATGACATGGATCATTAATAAAGTATTTCATGATAGGGAACAAGGCTTATCCTAAACTTTAAAACTTAGCCTGGATTATGTAGCTCAACCATCATAACATAAGAAGGAACCTAGGGCTACATGGGCCCAACTCTCCCTAATTAGTGGGGCCCTAGTGCGTGTGGCTGCATGAACCAAAGGGTATACATATGCACTATAGATAACTGAACCTCCTAGCACATCAAGGTGACACAAGCACCCAATCATGTACTATAATATAGGGGACTTGAACCTCCGAATCATAATGTAAAAATAAGGGGCACTAAAACCACCCGATCATATAGAACCCCGCATTGGCAACCATGGTTTCGAGTATTAGTCCCTCAAAACCTCTACTTTTATGACTCAGCTACATAACCCTCATTAAAGCCAAATTAAAACAATTATCACACATTTCCATTCATTGAACCATGACACATATTTGGGCATACATTATCGGTATCGTCATACCAACACTTGCACGATAACAACAACATGCCTAAACAATTTCATTACTTGGGGGAATTCTCAACCCCCTTGGTTAAATTACACTTGAGCTTGGTGAATTACACAACAATTCAAAATCATTATGTTTCATTAGCTTTTCACATTATGCAATACTTCAAGAGTAGCTCAATTTGCATACTTTTCATATACAAAAACCAATTTCATAATATGGGGTTGAGGTTATTATCACTTCAATGATCAATATTCACAAATTGGTGGAAATCATAATTCCCTAGTTTATTCATCATACCCATGCATCCCACAAGTTCAAAACCATGAGTAAAGCTTGAACAATCATATGTAAACCATGGGAAACATTGTTCAGATAAAAACATTCTTAACTCCTCAACCCATGTTCCTAAACCAATATCAAAACCACATGAATTATAATTTAAAACCAAAGCTTTAAAAAGATGATAATAATAGGGGAAGTCTAACATCCCTGAAATATGAAGTTTCACAAATAGAATTCAACCCTTAATCCCTTGGATGACCTACTTCTTGGAAACCCTAAGTATCTTTCTTGAGAAACTTAAGAGAGTTCTGAGAGTTTTTGAGTACGTTATGAATAATAAATAACCCACTTAAGTTCTTTATGAACATGAGGTTTGAATTGAGTAAGAAGGGAATTGTCCAAAGTGCCCTCAAATTAAAAGCTAAAATTTAGTCATCAGTGATTAGAGGTTATCATATGTCCCAACCTGGCAGGATAATGAACTTCTTGAACTAACTTTTTCTTACCATCCTCAACGTGAGCAACACTACCCATGGAAAATATACTGAGAGCATCAGCCACTACATTATCCTTTCCCGGATGATACAGAACCCTCATGTCATACTCTTTAAGCAACTCTAACCACCTTCTCTGATGCAAGTTCAAGTATTTCTAAGAAAATACATATTGCAAACTTGTATAATCTTTGAACACATCAACATGTACCCCATACAAATAGTGCCTCAAAATCTTTAAGGCAAACATTACAGCTGCTAACTGAAGATCATGAGTGGGATAATTCTTTTCATGAGGCTTAAGTTGTCTAGAGGCATAGGCTATGACCTTACCTCTCTTCAACAAAACACACCCCAAACCAACTCTAGAAGCATCACAATATAGAACAAACCCATCTAAACCATCTGGTAAAGTCAAAACTGGGGATGTAGTGAGTCAAGTCTTCAACTCCTGAAAAATCTTCTAACAAAAATCTTACCACTAGAATTTGACTTTCTTTTGAGTCAATATGGACATAAGGGATGCAATAGACTTAAATCCTTCAATAAAATGTCGGTAATATCCAGCCAAACCTAAGAAACTCCTGATATCTGATAGAGAGATAGGTTTGGGCCAACTTCTCACTAATTCGGTCTTTTGAGGATCAACTCTAATGCCATCACCAGAAACTATGTGACCAACGAAAGCTACTGACCTTAGCCAAAATTCACATTTACTGAATTTTTCAAATAACTAAGAGCTTTGAGGTTCTGTAATACTATTTTGAGGTAGTCTGCATGATCATGTTCATTGTAAGAGTAGAAAAAAATGTCATCTATGAAGACTATGATGAACATATCCAAGTACTGCTTGAACACACGATTCATCAAGTCCATGAAAGTTGTTGGGGCATTGGTAAGACCAAATGACATAACTAGAAATTTAAAGTGACCATACCTAGTTCTGAAAGCAATTTTTAGAATGTCACATTCTCTGACTCTGAGATGATGATAGCCTGATCTGAGGTCTATCTTAGAAAAGTTACTGGCACCCTGAAGTTGGTTAAACAAGTCATCAATTTTGGGATGTGTGTACTTGCTATTTAATGTGACTTTGTTCAACTGGTAGTAATCAATACATATTCTAAGAGAACCATCTTTCTTATGAACGAATTGAACTGGTGTGCCCCATGGGGAGAGACTGGATCTGATGAACCCCTTATCTAGGAGATACTTCAACTGCTCTTTTAGTTCTTTGAGTTCTACTATAGCCATTCTATATGGTAGAATAGAGATAAACTGAGTATCTAGAAGGTCTATTCTGATGTCAATTTCCCTCTCAGAGGGAACACTGGGAAGATCTTTGGGAAACACATCTGGAAATTCACATGCAACTGAAATTGACTCAAGGTTAGGGGTCTCGTAATTAGAGTCTTTAACTCGAATGAGATGATAGACACACCCCTTGGATATTATTTTTCTCGCTTTAAGGTAGGAAACAAGTTGACCCCTAAGCATTGAAGTACTACCCCTCCATTCTAGGAAAGGTTCATCCGGGAACTGAAAATAGACAACTCTATTTCTACAGTCAACTGAAGCATAGCATGAATGTAGCCAATCCATGCCTAGAATAACGTCAAAATCTATCATCTCTAACTCTACTAAGTCTGTTGAAGTAACTTTCTAAGATACCATAATCGGAAAGTTCATGTATACCCATAGGGCTATGATATTTTTACCCACTGGGGTAGAGACTGAGAAAGGCTCTACTAAGATTTTGGGATTGACTCTAAAGTCAAAAGCTATATAAGTAGTTACAAAGGACAAAGAAGCTCCTAGATCTAGCAAAGCATAAACATGCAAATGATAAATATTTAACATACCAGAGACCACATTAGGAAAACTAACCTGATCCTATCGGGACTGAATTTCATAGAGTCTATTTGAGCGTTGCCCACTGGTGGCACTGGAAGCAGCACCCTGCTTATTCCAGCGATCGAACAAAGCTAGAGGACAATTGTACTGACCTTGGGAACCTGACTGAGGACAATCTCTGATTCTATGACCTGGCTTACCGTACCAAAAACACATATCGTAGCCAGCTTTGCAGCCACCCTGATGGTTTTTGCCATACTTCTGGAAAATAGGATTTGTTCAAGGACTACTAACACTACCCTAAGACTTTGATCCTGGTACCCTATCCTTATTACTATTTTTGAACTTAGGCACTGGAGCACTAGCTGAGGATGAGGCTGGAACTAAAGATTTCAGGCGGAACTAAGAACTATTTCCACCCTCTAACTTAGGTTGATTGAAGTTAAAGCTACCTGTTCTAGCCCTCTTATTCTCTCTCTCCTTCTCCTTAGTCTTTTACTCTTTTATCTACTGAGCATGGACCATTAACCTATCCAAGTCCATCTCCTTAATTAGCATCAAGGTCCTACACTCTTTGACCATACTTTTGGATACCCCTGACACAAACTTACGTATCTTAGATCTGTTATCAGCTACCACATAAGGAGCATATCTGGCTAACTGAATAAACTTGAGAGAGTACTCATTCATTGTCATGTTGTCCTACTTCAAGTTAATGAATTCTAACATCTTAGCTTTCCTCAACTCCAATAGGAAGAACCTATCTAGAAAGGCAGTAGCAAACTGCTCCCATTCTATAGGCCCTGCATCTGCGGCCCTATCTACCTTCCATTACTTAAACCATGTATGAACCACATCCTAAAACTGATATGCATCTGGCTAACCACTCTCACTAGCATTTACCCCCATAATATTTATGACCTTCTTCACCATGTCAAGGAATTCCTGTGAGTCCTCTTTAGACTTAGACCTTGAAAATGAGGGAGGGTTCATTCGGGTGAAGTCCCAAATTCTAGCTGCAGTAGTATTGGTCATTGGGTTGGCTAGAATAGCAGCTAGGCATTCATTCTGGGCTACTGCAGAATGGGCTAGAGTGGTGAAAGCTACTTTGAATTTTTCATGAGAAATATGTCATCCAGGGGATCTGCCTGAATGGGCGAAGGTGCTGGCTAGTTTCCAGTTCTTCTTCCATTAGTCTTTTTAGGAGGCATATTCTCTAAATAGAAGGGAAACTTAGATTAGACAGAGATTTTAACTTGAGATCATGCTCACTCGCACTATATGAATACTTAAAGAAGGGAACTTTTCCTAAAATGCCTCATAGCCCATTGTCCATAAGTGTAGTGCGCTATACACCCATGCACAAGACTCTACTTGACGCAACTTTCAGACTCCCTAGGACTTTGTAGAACCTTATGCACTGATACCAAGTTTGTAATTCCCCGAGTCTACACCCTAGATATAACACGGTGCTTACAATCTTGAAGGACCATAAGCTAACCCATGACTGGTACCTTCTTTGAGCACTGAATAATAATATTGATAACAAATGAGAAAATATAACTAAAATTCCATAACGTTCTCAAAATACTTAAATAAATACCGAATATTGATAGAAATACTAAAAAGCTGAACATCTGTCTAAACTAGTCTAGTTCGAAAGCCTCTAACTGTCTGAATAGAGAGTTGATGAGACAAGTCCCCAACTAACCCCTACTACTGAACATATAGAACTGCTGAAATGCTGAAATAATAACTTTGTCCTCAAAATATGAGGGCTCACTACTATGACTGATGCTGATAACCAAAGCTGCTAAGTACGATTAGGACCTCATGCGTCTGAACCTATAATATATGGAATCATAGCCCAAAAGAAATAGTATGTGTCAGTACTTTGAATGTAATGGTATGCTGAGTGAGGTAGGCTGATATACATGGTTTCATATGCTTGAGATGATAACTAACTAAATGAACATCATGAAAAAACTGAATGAGAGTATATGAATAACTAAAATTGTTGTAATTGTTGATGATTCAATACTGCGCTTGTACATATATATATATATATATATATATATATGACATCATACAAAAACTATATATTGAGTTCTGATAACTGAGTGACTGATATCTGAGATTATTGATAATTGTATTACTAATAACTGGGTGATTGTTTGTGACAGTCCTGATTCTGTAGAATTGAACTGAGTTCTATACTGAGTCTGAAACTAAAAATGTAATTTGGGAGTGTTCATCTAATAGACATACCCAATTATAAACGGAGTTGGGGTCCAACCTGTGACCCCAGTTAGAAGGGTGTTAGCATCGTGCCACGAGTACTAGAAATGGCTATGTGGATCCACTAAAGAATCACCCGCATCTGGAAGGTGAGCTATGTGTTAACCTCAACTGGTAAGTGAACACTTTATCAACCCTCAACTGGAAGGTCAATATATTTAATCTACACTGGCTGCAAAGTTCTGGAACTAAGGGACTGCTACCAAAGGTGACCTCAACTTGCAGCTGAGCCGCCATCCCTAGGTTCTCTCAGTACTGAATCCTACTCCCAACTGAATAGACACCAAACTGATTATTATACTGTACTAGCCTTGACTGAATTGTTACTAATGGTGTTGACTGACTAAAGCGGACTGAGTTCACTAAGTTCTATAACTGACTGAGTACTACTATTCATGATGTTATTGAGACTATTCTGTAGCTACTATAATTCTAGGTATACATCTAGGTTTTTGGTTATTGAATACCCCTAGGACTCGATATCATCAATATCAAAACATGGCAAAATCTTGAAAACATTACATTAACTACTTATTCGCCATGCATTCATTTAGACATTTTGCCAAACACTTGAGAGGCATGAACTTATACATGAATGGGACCACATGATAACATGTCATGAATTCACTACTCAATTTACATAGGCATTCTATCAAACACTTGGGGAGCATAATTAATGCACATAGAATTCATCAAAATATAAACATCATGGCTATAATATTCAACTTGCAATTCAAGGTTTAACATGAGAATCACATAATTCAACTCACATGCTAATTGATTCACTTGAAACTTGTAATGAATCTTGATTTGAAAACCAACCATCAATACATACATGAACACAATCCAAATTCAAACATGTAAATCATGAATTCAATACACTTATAGTTTAAAAAGGGTTCTTGAACTCCAGGGGTGGAAGGAAACCCAAGGATGAACACCTAACATACCTTGCAGATTAAATTCATGAAAATTATTGGTGTGTTCTTGAAGCTTGGACTTGAAATTAAATGACCAAAGGTTTTGTTCTTGAGAGGATTTGAGAGAAAGTGAGTGATTTTTCCCTTAGGATAGATAAATTTCATGTTTTAGGGCTAAATAAAAGTGGGGAAATTGACTTAATTAACCCTCTAGATATGAACTTAATTACTAAAAAACTTGTCCAGCGATGCGTAGACTGACGTGATGCATCGATGGGGTCGACACATTGGCTGACGTGATGCATCGAGATTACATCAGTTCATTGGAAATTTCACGCTCAAACTAGTAACGATACAGACAATGCGATGGACAATGCAACGCATCAAGATCTCATTGATTCACTATTTTTGACATCCAATTATTTTTCTAACGACGTTCGAAACTCACCCTAGGTGACCTATTGATATCCCAGATCATGAATTGACTTAAAAATTGACATTTTATGGTAGTAAGGATCAAAAATAAAGTCATTGAAATATCAAGGCCAAAAATGAGACTAAGTATCAATACTTCGTTGAGAATTTCTAAGTCTGGGACCTCTTTTGGCATGCTATCTATGACTGAAACGACAGGGATTTGGTGGGGTCTTCCAAAGACAATGTACCAAATAGACATATATATAGGTTGATACCTCTGGAAAGTACTGAGTATGTGGGGGTGAATGCATAAGTAAAGCAAAGACTAAATATATATATATATATACACATACATACATATATATAAGCATATATATATATACAAAAGATTCAAATGATGCACGCTAATCGCAAATAACTCACCTTGGACATAAGCAAAATTGAAAACTATAAGATCATAAAACATGGATAATGAATCATATGAACAATCTTAGTGAGCCATAACACTTAGTTTCTAAAATATTTACTTCTATTCAGTTTACGGACAAAAATGAGACTAAGTATCAATACTTCGCTGAAATTTTCTAAGTCTAGGACCTCTTTTGGCATACTATCTATGATCAAAATAACTGTGATTTTGTGGGGTCTTACAAAGACAATGTAGCACATAGACATATATGTAGGTCAGTACCTCTGGAAAGTACTGAGTATATTGGGGTGAATTCATAAGTAAATCAAAGACTGAATATATATATATATAAATACATACATATATATAAACATATATATATATACAAAACTTTCAAATGATGCACACTAAGTGCAAATAACTCACCTTGGAAATAAGTAAAACTGAAAATTACAAGATCATAAAACATGGATAACGAATCATATGAATAAGCTTAATGATCCATAACACTTAGTTTCTAAAATCTTTACTTCTATTCTTTCTTATGGGAGATTCTTCTAATTGACATAAACTATATGAGCTACAATAGAGTCCAACGTCTTACCCACGTTGGGGAGAAATGTTCTACCCTTGCCGTTGGAATAGAACCTTAACTTAAGTGATAACTATACTTCATCTATATTAGTAAAAATATTAACTTACGGTGGCTCATAGTTTCCAGGAATTTAGGATACGCTCATCTGCATTCTATACTACTCCCAGAATACATATATGCTCATACTTAAGAAATCCATCTTAAAATAGTATAAGGATTTATAGAATAAATACCAGTTATGCTTCTCTTTTCCTTAAATCATAATCAAGATGAACAATTGTGGATTTCATGTCTTATATTTTGGTCAAAAGATAAAGCTTTTCTTTAAAGCATATTATGGAATATATCAATGGAACTTAAGAGCACAAACTTCTTGTAAACTCAGTAGTTGTAAATAGGACTTGTAACTCATGCTTTGTTTCATAGAAATTCATAGAAAAAAAATATGCTCAATAATCACCTTGAAATCTTTCAATAACAACCCAGTCAGAATAATGAATTTCAAATCACAATACAGATTTTATAAGTCAAAACATAATTATATGTAAACCTTGATATACCTAAATCTTTCTATCCCATGGTAACGTCATACTTCAAGAATATGATTATTTGGATATGAACCCTAATTCAAAACAAGTAAATTCAATCTTAAAGTCATGCTTTTTTAGCACAAGGATTAAAGAATAACATTGTTCATAAACCCTACATACTTGGAAATGCTTGACTTATGAAGAAGGCTTGAATTTTTGAGACTTGGAAAATAGCTTGGTTAGAAAACCCTAATCTTTATGTTTTAGCACAAGGATTAAAGAATAACATTGTTCATAAACCCTACATACTTGGAAATGCTTGACTTATGAAGAAGGCTTGAATTTTTGAGACTTGGAAAATAGCTTGGTTAGAAAACCCTAATCTTTATGTTCTTTAAGATGGGAGGAGGAAAGTGATGTTTATTGAAAAAAGTGAAGGAAAATAACACTCTTTTTTTATGTTATAAGTCATGGGTTGGGAGTTATAAGAGGGGAAAAGACCAAAATTCCCTTTAATTGAACATTACAGAAATTGATCACCAGCCTATAAAGTCAGCCATACGACTCGTATGGTGAAGTATGAGTTAGCCTTGTGACTCATAAGCTTGGAAGGATCAAAGATGGTATTCACTGGTCAACTTACGAGTTTAAACCTACAACTAGTAACTTCACCATATGACTTGTAGTCCCCCACTCGTAACTTGGACAGAAACTTAGAGAACCTAGGCTACTGACCTTACGACCCATCTTCATACAACTCATATAGTGATCTTACGGTTCTAAGGGTTGAGTCATACCTAAAATAGAATGTAAACTATTTCACACTATCTTGGATATGAATACAACATACTACTCGTATGTTTTATGTATGACTCAAAAAAAATAAGTCGTATGATGCACAGAAGCCTTCAGACATGGGGTATTACGATATCTCCCCCTTTGAAACATTCGTCCATGAATTTTATTCATCTAGGATTGGGATTTGGAAAAGAAACCAAACCTATACACCAAAATTATAACCAATCTTATATCTATCACAAGTATTCAATCACTCACAACATAACATATGACTTAAGAATACTTAAACAGATTTAGAGAGAAAGAGCCTTTGCTAAAAAAAACTATTTACCTTCAGTAAGAACTGAGCTGGAACAAAAGAGATGAGGATACTTGGTCATCATGTCTACTTCATCTTCCCAAGTGGCCCATTTGGATAATTGGTTTCTCCAATGAACCTTTACCGATGCTACTTTCTTATTCCTTAGCCTCCATGTATACTTCAGCTTCCCAAGTGGCCCATTTGGCCAATTGGTTTCTCCAGTGAACCTTTATTAACACTACTTCTTTATTCCTTAGCCTTCAGACCTACCTATCAAGTATCTCCACAAGAATATCCTCATACATCAAGTTATCCTTGACCCCAATACTCTCTTGGGGAACTACTAAGGACGGATCTCCTATGCACTTCTTAACCATCAAAATATGGAACAATGGGTAAACTGTAGCTAACTTCGAAGGAATGTTTAATTCTTAATCCACCTCTCATATGCGCTTCACTATCATATACGGACCAATAAATCATGGACTCAACTTCCCTTTTTTCCTAAATCTCATTAATCCCTTCATATGCAACACCTTTAATAATACCCAATCACCCACTTCAAACTAGATCTCTCTTCTTCTCACATCAAGATATATTTTTTGATGGCTCTAAGCAATTTTGAATCTCTCACGAATCAACTGAACCTTTTCCACAACTTCAAGAATGGATTACGGCCCAGTTAAATTTGTTTCCCCCACCTCAAACTACCCTATTAGTGATCTGTATCTACGCCCATACAACACTTCAAATCAAGCCATTTGAATGCTAGCATGATAACAATTATTATAGGGAAAATCAATAAAAGGTAGGTGGTCATCCCAACTTTCTTTAAAGTCTAAGACACTCACCCTCAGCATGTCTTCTAATGTCTGAATTGTACACTCAGCTTGACTATTAGTCTACAGATAAAAGGAAGTACTAAGCTTACCCTTTATACCAAGGCCCTTCTAAAAGACTGCTAAAATTGAGAAGTGAATTGCATTCCTCTATCTAAAATAATGGATAAATGTATTACATGAAGTTTTACTCACTCGTGATATGCATTTTGTCATAATCTTCCATTATATCTAAAGTCTTGACAGGTAGGAAATGAGTTGATTTAGTTATTCGATCTACTATGACCCAAATTAAGTCATACTGAAGTCTTGTATGAGGTAACCGTGTGATGAAATCCATATTTATTGCTTCCCACTTCCAGGTAGATATACTAATCTCTTGAAATGTACCTCCTGACCTCTAGTGTTCAACTTTAACTTGCTGGCAATTTAGACACTTGGCCACAAACTTCTATGTACCTCTTAATACTATTCCACCAATAAATTTCTCATAAGTCTCGGTACATCTTAGTAGCACCCGAATGAATGTAATACCTCAAACCATAATCCTCGGCTAGTATCCTTTTCCTCAACCTGTCTACATTCAAAAAACAAAGATTACCTTGATAGTGAAGTACTCCATCTACCCCCGGGAGAAAACCTCTACCTTCTGTTGCTGGACTGCTTCCAGTATTTTGCTAAGTATGGGATCATTTCATAGTTTATCCTTCACTTCTACTACCAAAGATGATTGATTCTGAACCGTTCTGAACTACTACTCCCCTATTATCAGTGTCGAGAAAACTTACTCCAAAATGGGCTAATCTATACACCTGTTTGGCTAACTCTTGTTCTTCCTTCTTCACATGGGCCACATTACCCATGGATAACCTACTCAAAGCGTCTTTCACCACGTTGGTCTTAGCCGGATGATAGAGTACATTTATGTCATAATCTTTCAGTAACTTCAACTACTTTCTCTGACAAAGATTCATCTCCCGCTAAGAAAATATATACTGAAGATTCTTATGATCAGTGAAAACATCAACATGCACACCATATGAGCAGTACCTCTAAATTTTTAGGGTAACAACTATGGAAGCTAAATCCAAGTTATGAGATGGGTAATTCTTTTCATGATCCTTAAGTTGAATAGAGGCATAGGCTATTACTCTCCCATTCTGCATCAACACACAACCTAACCCAACTCTAGAAGCATCATAATACACCAAAAATCTGTCAAACCCCTTCGGTAAAGCTAACACTAAAGTCGAAGTTAATCTATCTTTCATCTCTCAAAAACTCTTCTCACACCTATCCGACCATATAATCTAACTTTTTTTAGTCATTTTGGTCAATGGTACTGATATTGAGGAGAACCCCTCAACAAATCTTCTATAATACCCAGCCAAACCCAAAAAGCTCTTGATATCAGATGGAGTGATGTGTCTAGGACAGTGCTTCACTACATTAGTCTTTAGAGGATATACATAAATACCATTCCCTAAAAAGACATACCCCAAGAAAATAACAGATTCCAACTAAAATTCATATTAACAAAACATTGTATATAACTGATGGTCCTTGAGGGTCTACAGTACTATTCTCAAATGATTTGTCTGTTCCTCCTCACTCCTAGAATACACCAGTATGTCATCTATAAAGACAAAGAAAAACATGCCCAAGAACCACTTGAAGAACCTATTCATCAAATCCATAGAGCTTACAAGAGCATTTGTTAGTCCAAACAACATAACCATGAACTAAAAGTAGTCATACCTTGTAAGGAAAGTTTCTTTCGGAATATCTTACTCCCTAACTTTAAACTGATGGTATCCTGACCTAAGGTCAATTTTGGAAAATAATCGGGCACCCTGAAGTTGATCGAACAAATCATCGATTCTAGGAATGGGATACTTGTTCTTGATAGTGACCTTGTTTAGCTGTCTATAATCTACCCACATTCTGAGAGTTCCATCTTTCTTGTGCACGAAAAGGACTGGAGCATCCCACAGAGAAACACTGGGTCTGATGAAACCTTTATCTAAGAGGTCCTTAAGTTTCTCCATTAAATCTTTAAGTTTGGCCAAAGCTATACGATATGGAGGGATAGAAATGGGTTGAGTATCAGGCAGAAGATCGATACTAAATTCTATTTCTCTATTTGGAGGTATCCCTGGCAGATCTTTGGGGAAGACCTTAGGAAACTAATTGACAACACGGAATGATTGAACTATCGGGACTTCAGAATTAGTTTCATTGACTCGAACTAAATTGTAGATATGCCCTTTTAATATTAACTTTTAGGACTTAAGATAAGAGATGAAATGACCTTTGGGAGACACAAAATTACCCTCCTACTCAAAATCTATCTCACTAGGAAACTCAAACATAACTACATTGATGCGACCATCTATTAATGCATAGTATGAATGGAGCCAATCTATTCCTAGAATGACAACAAAATCTACCATCTCTAACTTTATTAGGTCCGCTAGTATGATCTTATGGATGGCGATAATATAATACTCCATATAGACTTGCCTAGCAATAACTGACTCATCCATGAGGGTAGAAATTGAGAAGGGCTTAGGGAGATTTTCAAGACAGACCCTAAAATTTATAGCAAAGAATGGAGTTACATAAGAGAGATTTAATCCCTGGTCTAACAACATATATACATCAAGGTGATAGGCACGAATCATACTAGTGACAACATTTGGTGAACTCTCATAATCTTGATGGATGGTAAAGCATAAAACTAATTTTAGTGTTGATCACCATGGTACTAGATGATTCGCCCTGTGGAGGAACTTGGTGGTTTGGCAAAGCTGCTGGATTGCAGGCTGAGATTAAGGATGAGCATATATACCACCCTACTTAGAATATTCACACTTCTTAATCTTATGGCCCAACTTTCCACAACCATAGCAACCCTGTTTTCCCATTAAACACTCACCAGGATGGGTCCTGCCACACTTTGCATATGTTGCATAACTTGTCCTCCCGACTGTACTGTTCTGATACCTGGAATTTGAAGTCCTGTCCCACTGCTCCTTCTTGGTCCTAGGTGTAGGGGCACTGGCTGAAGGTGGAACAGGCATAGATGAATGACCCTAAAACTATGAATGGTTTCCCCATTCCGGACCTTGACTGACTATACTTAAATTTTCCAGTCCTAACTCTTTTGTTTTTCTTCTCTCTTTCCTTTAACTTTTCTGCCTCAATCTGTTCATCATGAGTCATCAACTGAGCAATATCCATGTCTCCAATCAGCATGATAGTCCTACACTCCTTGACTGCCAAAGCAGACACCTTAGTAACAGACTTACTCATACAATCTCTAGATTCAGATAACAACTCGGGAGCACACTTAAACAACTGAGTAAACTTAAGGTAGTACTCATTCACTGTCATAAAGCCCTACCTTAGGATCATGAACTCCTCCATATTATCCTCCCTCATCTTATGCAGAAAGAACCTGTCTAGAAAAGTACTCTAAAATTCCTGCCAACTCAAAGGAGCTACATTCTAAACCCTACCACCATTCCACATAGTAGTGACCCAATAATAAGAAACAACCTTCAACCTACAGGATGATAACTTGACACTCTCCTCTTCAGTAATATGCATAATATTAGTAATTTTTCTCACCTCATCAATGAGGAGTTGAGGATCCTCATCCACCTTTAACCCATGGAACTCAGGTGGATTCATCCTCACAAAGTCCTGAATCTGCGTTGCATCTAAATTACCATTTTGCTAAAGTGGGACCGCTTCTTGTTGGTTTCCCTAAACATTAGCATTCAAATCTTGGTCCAATGCTTAAAAGGTATCCCAAAATTCAGCATGAGAAACATTATCATTCAGAGGGCTACATGTAGGGGTGGTTGATCACCATTTCTATGCACGTCAGCTCGGTAAGGAGGCCTATTCTATTATGTAAAAGAACGAGTTAAGTCATACAGATACAATTATAAGCATGAAAGAAATGATGATTCCTAAGTTGCTCTGTAGCTTTTTGCTAATAAATTTGGTGCGGTTCACATTCATGATCAAGACTCTACGTAACGTGGCTTGTCTGACTCCCTAGGAATCTTTAAACCTTAGGCTCTGATACCAAGTTTGTAGTACCCCCTGTACATTACAAGGTACTTAAGACCATGAATAGCCCTAAGATAACCCATGATGCCTATTCAGCTTGAAATACGCATAAAAAGTGAACTAATATATTTAGAAACTGAAGGTAAACTATTATATGTCTTAGTATAAATCTTTAACTTTGGAAACCTTAAACTCCATGAAATAAAAACATACACAGTCTGATAGGTCTATACTGATAACTAGAAAACCACTAGGATAGACCCCAGTTGACCCAAAATTAATTAGAAATCAAATACTAAAATACTTGTATCAATGAACAGAAGTATGATAAGTTGCGTCCTCGGACTATGAAGACTCAATAAAATTAAGGATGTAGGTGATGATGGACATTGTCAATCATGCTGCTAGAAACTAGCACCAGAACCTACATTATAAGACAATGTAGCACATAGATAAATATGTGGGTCAGTACCTCTGGAATGTACAAAGTATGTAGGGTTGAATGCATAAGTAAAGCAAAGACTTAATATATATATAGAGAGAGAAACTTTCAAATGATAAATGCTAAGCGTAAATGACTCACCTTAGACTTGAGAAAAACTGAAAACTACAAGATCACAAAACATGGATAATGAATCATATGAATAAGCTTAGTAAGCCATAACACCTAGTTTCTAAAAATCTTTACTTTTATTCTTTCTTATGGGAGATTATTCTAACCGACATAAACCATGTGAGCTACAATGATGTCCAATGTCTTACCCACGCTGGCGAGATTTGTTCTACCTTTGCCATCAGAATAGAACATTAACTTAATTGATCACTATAATTCATCCATATTGGAAAAAAGCTTAACCTATGGTGGCTTGTTGTTTCCAGAAATTTAGGATATGTTCATCCGTATTATATTCTCGATGCGAAATACTACTCCAACAATACATATGTGATCATACTTAAGAAAACCACCTTAAAATAGAATAAGAATTTATAGAATGAAAACTAGTTATGCTTCTCTTTACCTTAAATCATAATCAAGATGAACAAATGTGGATTTCATGTTTTATCTTTAGATAAAAAGATCAAATTTCTCTTTAAATCATATTCTGGAACATATCAATGGAACTTAAGAGCATAAACTTCTTGTAAACTCACTACTTATACTTAGGACTTGGAATTCATGTTTTATTTCATGCAAATTCATAGCAAAACATTATGCTCAAAAATCACTTTGAAATCTTTCAACAACATCCCAGGAAGAATAATGAATTTCAAATTACAATATAGATTTTACAAGTTAAAACAGGAGTATATGTAAACCTTTATATACTTTAAGCTTTCTATCACATGGTAAAGTCAAAATTCAAGAATATGATTATTTTGGTATGAACCATAATTCAAAACAAATAAATTCAATCTTAAAATCATACTTTTTGGGCACAAGGATAAAAGAATAATGATGTTCGAAAACTCCACATACCTGGAATTGCTTGACTTGTGAAGAAGACTTGAATTTTTGAAACTTGGAAGATGTCTTGGTGAGAAAACCCTAATCTTTATGTTCTTTTAGATGGGAGGAGGAAAGTGTAGTTAATTGAATGAAAGTTGAGGAAAATAATGCTTCTTTTTAGGTTATAAGTCGTGGGTTGGGAGTTATAAGAGGGAAAAATACCATAAGGCCATTTAACTAAACATTATAGAAATTGATTGTCAGTTGATACGAGTTAGCCATACGAATCGTATGGTGAAGGTACGAGTTAGCGTAGTGACTCGTAAGCTTTATAGATCAAATATGGTATTCACTGGTCAACATACGAGTCTAAACCTATGACCAGTAACATCACCATATGACTTGTAGTCCCCCACTCGTAACTTGGATAGAAACTTAGATAACCTAGGCTACTGACCTTACGACCCATCTTCATACAACTCGTATAGTGATCTTATGACCTAAGGGTTGAGTCGTACCTCAAACAAAATTTCATCCATTTCACACTGTCTTGGATACGACTATAGTATACTACTTATATGTTATTTGTATGACTCAAGAAAATGCTTCGTATGATGCTCAAAGTCCTTCAGACATGAGGTATTACAATTACTATCAACTGAGTGACACTGAAGTATAACTAAAACATGAACTGGTAACTTATATACTTAAGTCATGGTATTCTGAAAGTAACAATCCATGCATAATTCGAAGTAATCATGAACATGTAAACTAATATCTATTTATACTCCTAGCTATGGGGTGTTCATAAACCGCCAGCTCTATCTAATGCAGTAGGACATGATAATAATTTTGAAGCATGATAATAAAGTTTCACAATATAAAACCAACAACTCAACAATCTGTCATAATGGGGAAAATTCATGATTTTGAAACATGGGGAATCAATAATCTTAGGGAAAACACATATTCATGGTTTGGATACACACATAAACTGATGGGGATAGAATATCTCATATTTGACCTGGAACCTAATTAAAGGAAAAGGGAATTGCACTTGTATATTTAGGGAGTTCTTGGGACTAAGTGGGTGAAAGAGACCCACAGATGAAATACCACATACCTAAAAGAAAACCCCTTGAAGATATCTTATTAAAATTGAACTTGATGGATGAACCTTAGTTGGCTTTGGGAGAGAAAGAAATTACTTCTTTTCTCTTTTTTGATTGATTTCTGAGTTATGAGAGGTTAGGGTATTGTGTACCCTTGATAACTGATGTTTTAGGGGCTTAAATGGTGTGGTTTGGGCTAAAAGGGGTTGGAATTTACCAAATAGCCCTTGTTAAGAACATGAAGGATTTTTGGTTCCAGCCGTCATGGCTCACCTTACAACTCGTACCCTTTGCTCATGAGTCATGGACTGGGTCGTGACCTAAGGTTCTGAGGTCTTAGATCTTTACTGCTAAGTTAATGACTCCCCCTCCTAAAGACTTATAAGGTCTGACTATGAGCCGTTAGGAGTAATCATAGTCTGATACTCAATATATGGGTTTCTTTCTACTAAGGTGATGAGACCACCTAACGACTTGTCATTACTGATAACAAGTCGTAGGTTCTAGTCG
The DNA here is from genome assembly GCA_030864215.1 of Capsicum pubescens. Lineage (NCBI taxonomy): Eukaryota > Viridiplantae > Streptophyta > Magnoliopsida > Solanales > Solanaceae > Capsicum > Capsicum pubescens. Next base: position 217,466,090 of record CM061548.1, read on the forward strand.
TTACCCCTAGGTTGAAGTTTGATAGATTCACTATAGTGTCAATGAATCACAGGTAATGACATGTTACCAGAGTCGTTGTCACTGCAATGTGACAGACCCTTAGGGTAACTTCCATGACATCGGATTAAGGCAATACTTGCAGCCTTGGAAAACTAATTTAATGGCCTATCTTTTGACGGTTCTAAAGCTTAAGAATTTTGGGTATTAAAATATGTTTGCCCTTATTTTAGATCACTATTAACTCAAAAAAAATGGATGAACATCTTGAATTACTTTTTCTAGATTTTAATGTAGGCTCAGGAAAAAGTAGGATAAGCATTCAAGATAAAAGTAATTGCACCATTCGTGAACTACAATAATAACACAATACATCAAACTTTGATCATTGGCCACTTCATTTTTATACAAAACAAGTGCCTAGCTTCTTCATTCTATCTCACCCACATATTAAAAACTTTCTTTTTTTCTTTTGTTTTTGCATTTTGTTTCTCTTTTATCTGTTTCTTTCCTTTATTTTCCTCCTTTATTTTTAATTGTTGGTTTTCCTTCGAGGAACTCACTCACATATCCACTACAAATGATCACCTCTTCCAAGTTCCACCACTACCCTAACTTAGGCTTTTAGCCTCAAGTTGGCAATTCAAAGCTCAAGGAGGGTAGGGTTTAAGAGAGAAAGATTTCAAAAGGTATGGTAACTAGTGATACCATTCATGCACGGGTAGACTCTTAAGTTTAAGTGTTTTTCAAAAGTCACAAAAAAGGCCTAAGATCATTTCACCAATAGAGTAAAATCAAGACTAGTATTGAAAGAACAACTGGGTAAGCTCCAGATGACACAAGTATGCACAAGAATTATTCATTGAACACTCAGCACACATAGAATGCAAACTACTTTAGAAGGATTGATTTTATTTCCTAAAAAGGAACAAAAGTAGTTAGTTTTTCACACTACCACCACCTAAAGATTTAAGAGTCACCAAAAGAGTCATGGCATTGTCATAACATCATTCACTTTCAAGCGTTTGTTTTTAGTAAAATTTTAGACGGAGGGATATGCTCATTTCAGGTCTTACAATGCAAAACTAACTATTAATAGTACCAAACAACAATCTCTCATTTAAACATTGATAAGGGGAATAATTCCATGGCTACACATACTTTAACACAATAATTGGCTACTCAAACCTCACCATGATCACAATCACAACCCCAAGTGATAATGCTACAGGTACTCAAACTTTCCTTGCACAAATGAAACTAACACCCAAAAATGATGATTTTCCCTTAAGAATGTCATCACTCAATCTATCAAAGGAAAATAATCTCCCAAAATAACTACCAATAAAAAAACTAATCGATAAATGAAAACAAAATAAATATGATTAATCTAACAAAATCCAAATAAAGATAAAGCCCGACAAAGACAACAACATCCCTAATAATAAAAATCATACCCAGCAAGGGCATATGAATATCCAAATAAACATAATAGAGAGGCTCAAAAAGACACACAAATATCCAAATAAAACATCATAAATATCCAACTAAAATATAATACAAATACAAGCATAAGTCACCCCCAACTTAAAAAAGTACAGTGTCCTTACAACATAAAATCAAAGTATAAGAAAGTAGAAGGCCTCCCTAAATCTATATCACTAACTCCCATCACTCTATGTCTCCTCATCATCCACGCCCTAAGCATAAACATCATTATTATTAGACCATTCTGTAAGAATATCATCATCTTTTGCTTTTCTTAAAGAGGGGAGTGGATCCTTAGGTTTCAGAATATTTGAGTGAAGAATTTTTCTCTCTTTTTCATCTTATCATGGGACTCACTCAACTCTTTAGTGACATGTTCGATTCTATATACACCTTTCTATCTCAAAATATGGCCTCCCTATTTTATCTGGTCTCCTAGGAACTTATTATAGTCTTTCTTTGGGACGTTAAAGGTAGGCCCCTCAAATGTCTCATTTGACCCTATGGGAATTATAGACACCAAATCTAAAACCATTTGCAACTTATCAGTCAATACATCAAATGGTCCTGTAATGAATGGCCTACACGAATCAGCCTCTACCTGCCTTCCAAACAATCTTTCTTTTCTTTTTTTTTGTGACAATCCTTTCACCATGATTCTTAAATGAAAAGATTGGTGTTGTTGGTTCAACCCAATTATCTCTCGGATACTCTTCAACTCCAACCTATTTACATAACTCAATGATCAATGAAGAAAACATGAGAAATGGGTTGTTCTCTACCTTAAATTCCATCAGATCCAAGATGAAGAACTTACTAATATTCACCACAATGTTGTCTAAAAAATGATACACCATCTGTTCCCTCACCAAAGGAAGGGTGAATGTGTTAATACATGGAGAAACTTGGATACAGATGGTAGATATCCAATTTCATGTCTCTTTCCTTAGTCGTGATCCCTACCTTTGCGACCCTCAAGACACATTTTTTCTCGGAAAAAGCTTCAAAACCAACTAACTACCTGGAGCATAATTTCTTATCGTGAATTTAGAATGATTAAGGTTTGGAAACCCATAGATTTGTCATAATTTGGTTAGTCTTCCCTCAAATTTGGGTCACTGGATTATTAAAATTTATGGCCTTAAGGTTTGTATTAAAATCCCTTACCCAATGCTTAATTTCTTTGCATGGTTTGGGAATGAAACACATCCATCCAGTAATCTCCAACCTCTGATAAAACTCGAGGAGGGTCTCAAGGCCCTGTCCTCTGATTAAACTTAAGGAGGGTCTCAAGGCCCTAATCAAGTAATATCACTTTCTTAGGGAATAACTTCTTTCTAGACAATCGATCATAGTATGTATCCTGACACTCGAAAGATATGAAATGATATTGATCATAGTCTCCTCCAACTTCTACTTCATCTACAAGATGGTGTTCCATTCTTGGATTTTTTAAGGACCTAAAAACAACTCACACTCTTGTATTCACAAGATTAACATATAAAATAATGTAATATAAGTGAGAGAATCCAAAAAATAAATTAAGAATCAAATTGGGGCTCAAACACGAAATTTCAGTTTTTCTTCAGACCCTTCAGATAATCCTCAGGTAGTGGTAGGATGACACTTTAGAGGGCCTCACTTTACCGATCTCTGGATGCTTTAGCGAACCTCTCTTAAGTGCTAGGTTGCCACTTTACCAGGCCTTTCTTAGAACAGTGAGGCTGCTTTAGTTTCCCTTCATCTCTACCAACCCAAAATAAGAATTTTCATTCTTTTTTGCACAAACACGATAACAACATGTTTTATTTCCCAAAAACACGAAATATAATATATATTAACTATACTCCCAAAATTTCAAAACCAAAGAAAAACTCCCAAAACTTTTTTTAAACTAATCAATAAACACTTGAAGGGCATACAAATTTTTTCAACCATTTTGAATAATTCATGGGTACTCAAGACTTCTCCATAGTTTACATACCAAAATATTTTCTATTTTCTTCTACTTTACATAGAAACAAACTACAATTTTAGAATAAGGGATAAAAATTAACAACTAAATCTGATACTAAACAATGAAGTAGGAAGGAAATACCAATCACAAAGTGAGAGAGACTAGGAGGCATACCTGATGTTGTGTGCAAAAATGCAAATGTAGAGTAACTCTTAAGGCCTTTTTTAGAGTGATTAAATGAAAGGGAAATCAGATATTTAAGAGTGGAAAGGAAAGGAACCATTTGCAATTCTACACCTTTATTGGGGTATTTTAACCATCAGGTACCACTTTAGCAAACATAAGACCGCTTAAGTGATCATTGCCTATATCTGATGGACCATTTTAGTGGTTACCAGATTAGTAGCCTTAACCATAGGTTTACTTTCTGATTTACTAGATTCTTGGGTTGATTTTTCCCATCCTCTTTAGCAGTCCTCTTACAGTTTTTTCAGTATTTGTGGCTCAGTCATTGGCCTAGGTAGATCCTATCATTTTTGGTAATGTCCAAGCCAATCTTTGTGATGCACTCAATTCCAATCACCATGTGATATCCAAACCTGACTAGATCACTTTTAAAACTCCAAAATTTTGTGGTTTAGTCAAGAACAAAATCCTACACTATTATAAATATCAAAATTCAAGAAATGAATGTAAAATATTTTGAATGATAGGTTTCCTCCCACTTAGTGCTTGATTTAACAATGTGGAACAACATGATCAACCTTATCATTTATGTCTCCACTTAGAGTATTTTAATCTTCATCCTAACTTTAAATCAACATCTCTTTGAGGCACTTGGGGAAAAGGTAAGGAAGCGACGAACTAACTCTATCTCGCCACTTTAAAGACTTGAACCTTTTACCTAGTTTCACATCAAACATCCATGTAGGATGATTGCCCATTGGTGAGAGCATCAATAGGACACTGGTTAGAAAACATATTTTGGACTTCTTGGCCTTCAAGTGAGGGACATCATTCTCTTTCTTGGAATGAAAAACTCCAAAATATATGAATTTTGTTCCTCATCTCCACAATTCCTTATTTTCCAGGTGGTTCGCCATTCATCATATCTACCAAGTATAATGTTGAAAAATGGTTGGATTAAGGATACTTCCTATTTTTGAATTTGCATTATTATTGACATTCTGACTCTAAAATGATCTAGAATCTTCATAAAGGATTTTCTTGTCTTTTTCTTGCAACACTATTAACATTTCTTCAATTTCAAATTCCTTCATTATTTTTGGTTTAGTTGGTTAGAAAATCACTATGAATTCATCAAAATTAATATCACCCTCATATTCAATGGATATTGTCTTAAATTTATCAGGAACAACTATTTTGAACTTCACATGCCACAATTCTTGCATTCAATTTGATTTCCAATTTTTTGGTAGCTATTTTTGTTTGAACCCACACTTGACATATCTCAACATGAAATTTATGGGATTCATCCACCATTAGTAAATTATTCAAATTGACCCTCATGGATTTCAAGTTGTTGAGTTTGATTCACTAGCCACTATTGGCTTATAATTTCGTCCTTGTCATGTTTTCCTTTATTATGAGACTCAGTAATCTCTTGTAAGAATACCTCTATAGAAAAATTGATTTTTTTAAAAAATTCATCATCACCATATTGGACTAGGTCCTACTATTTATCTAAGACTTTCCCATATTTCTCATTCTTCTCCATTGTGTTTTTCAATATCTCCTCATTTACTTTCTTAGAGAGTCCAAGATTTCTCCTTTTTCTAGCTGAGCCATTTCTTCACTTAGGAAACTTTAATTTGAGTCATCAATCATTTTTGGCTCAACCACATGGCCTAAAATCTCATCTTTAACAACTTTATTTTGAGGATTAGGCACATCAATGGCACTTGAAAGATTGGCATCATCATAAATTTCTTATTCTTTTTCATGTTCCTTCCAAATGTCATCATGGATTGATGGAAGATATGCATATCATCTCCCATTCTAGTCACCCGATATAAGATATTTTGACATATTCTTTCAAAACCATTGTGTCTGGCACGTTGTTCTTCCTTTGTCATATCACGAGAACAATAAAATCCAAAAGAACAACTAGCTTTAGAGGGGGAAAAATAATTTGGACAATTATTCCAATGTCTATATAGACCAACACATAAAGAACAGTCATACCCTTATATGATTTAGATGGTGCACACATCTTTCTTCCAAGAGTATTCTTACAATATTTCCAAAACTGGGTCCACTACAATAAGGACATGGATCATCAAGATAAGATTTTTTGCAACCACCAAACTCATTTTCATTACATGGTGGCATAGTGGAAAATATAACATAAACAAAAGTCTACATAATACAAGAAAAAAAAGAAAAAAAAACACATATTCACAAGTTTGAATCAAAGCAAGTAAGCTAAAATTTCAAATTAACTCAATATGCCAAAATAATCCCTGACAAGGGAGACATTTTTATAACGCTCAAATAATAATGTTAAATAGGTATAGTGAACATTGTCAATATATTTTATCAGAAAAAGAATCGGGGTCGAATCCACAGGGAATAATGTGAGTGGTGATCGAGTAAGTTTGAAATAAAAGTGACTTGCTAAATTCAAACCTAAGATACAAGTATTTTGAGGGTTTTCAATAATAAAAGTGGAACACGGATAAACTCAATTTATACTATGAATAAACTATCAATAGTTATCATAATAATGTAAATAATACATATGACATGGAAAATCAAGTTTATCAATGAGACATCATATTTAGCTGACTACTCCCAATTTAATCACGAATCTAGTAAATTAGCCTTTTATTCAAAATCGTCCACTAACGTCTTTCGAACATTTAAGGTTCAGTCTTCAATTGTTCTTTCAAATAAATATTAGACACATGAATCACAAAATTAACTTTAGGCTATGGTAGGATTTGGCTATGTCTAGTAAAAACTCCATAAGATCGATCATAAGACAAAAATCATGTTAAATTATTATTTTTCAACCTTAATTAGCTATTTCAATCATTAATTGAGATAGATGGGCAACACCCACTCTAATATCAACTAGAGTAGGAATGGTAGAACACAAAATTAATTTATTTAAACAAAACTAATTTTCAAATCAAGAGTAATCTATCAATATGAAAGCATAAAATAGAATTAAAAAGAAAACTCAATACCCAAGTATTTTATTATCTATAACTACAAATACCCAAATATCAATATTAAATTGCACCTAAATAATCTAACAAAAACAAGAAAAGAAGAAAGGTTTGAGAAATTAACACTATAAAGCTCTAATATTCAAATCCAAGAGTGTTAGGTCAATAACCCTAGCCTCCAAAGTAGTATATTATGCCAAAGATATCCCGGAATGTCTTGGGATCGAGTATTTGATGAATTGGGATCAAAAAGTTTGAAATTTCTTACTTATCCCTGAATTCTGCAAGATGACCACTCAAGTGGACCAATAGGTCACTAAAGCTCATAGTTGACTTTGAATGACTTCCAAAATAGTCAAAGTTCTCATTAAAGTGAACCTTAAGTTTGACTGGGAAGACCACTAAAGCAGTTGCTTCAGTGCTAAAGTGCCCATTGACCAACTTGGACCGGCCACTAAAGCTGTCAGATTAGTGCTAAAGCGACCTTGACTTGAAATTTGATTGGTTGTTATAGCAACCTCAGGCCGCCTTAGCGGTACATAAGAGCATGTTTTAATATTTTTCCCGGATCTTTCTTTTCAGCTTGATTTCACTCCTTTTTATTACAAATTCTTGTAAAATCAAATGTAACTGCATTTAAGATAATTCAAAAGGTAATTAACCTCATATTATCAATTAATGAAAATAATTCATAAGATATGATATACAAATAAGTGGAAAAATTATGAATAACTTGAGGGATTAATTATGCTAGGATTTCACCTATTTTTAAGGTTAAATGATCCTTAAGCTTAGAGGTACATTTTGACATTTTCAAAGTTGTGATTCTCAAGTGGGCCTCACGGGAGATTTTTAGCATAGTTTTGGACCCAAAACATTTATATGAAATATAGTTATTTCTATTCTCGTAATATGTGTGGATCAATATTTTGATAGCATGACATCGTGAAGAGGTTTCTTAGAAGGGAAAGCTTTAGTTTAGTTGACTTTATTGAGCTTTATCAGTGTTCATGTAGACTAGGCTTACTTTACTCTTAGATTGAGATTTATTATGGTATTTTTATAGTATTATTCTAGATTGGGTTGGAATTTATGTCTTGATTGCATGTTTAGTGAAATTTAGGATATTTAGTCTATTAGAGAGTTATTTTTTGGTAGAATTTACTCATTATTTGTTCCCTTGAGCTAAATTATTTCCTTAGGACTTATTTTGACTTAATTAACACTTAGTAGTAGAAATTTGTAGCTTTAGTCTAGTTTTAAGGTAGAAATTACCTTTGTATATACTTTCGGAGTTAGTAGCAGTCCACGCTAGCTTTCGTTTAGGTTAATTATCCCAATTATATCCCTATAGACCTATGAGGCCTTCTTTCATCACCTTATATACACTTTGTGACTTAGTATGATTTAGAAATCTTTCCAAGTCTTTACAAAACATGTTATCTTGTACTTACTTTAAAGATCAATTTGAGTCTGGCACTTACTATGTACTTATGATACTAAATTCCTGATTTGAGCCTAGAATATAAGATATTAGATTCTAGTTCAAGTCCAACATATATGGTTCACGTATGATGTTATTGGTCCAATTTGAGTATAGAATTTATGGTATAAATGAGTTCATATATGTGATTTTGATTATCGATTACTTTATATTGATAATTATTGGTGGTGGTTCATCCTAGATTGCATCCATCAGGCTTTTTGGGGTTCAGTTGGGTTAATTTCTCTTGTTTGCACCATTTAATCTTAAAGGGTCCCAGTTAGGGTGTAGTTAGCTTGTATTTCTTTGACTTTATTTACTTTATTATTTATGACCTATTCGTTGGAGTATTATTTTATGTTTCCCCATTTTACCGGACTTCAGTTTATATTCTCGCATCTTATTATACGTGTATTATTATTCAGTTCTATTGGCCAAAGATACTTATTGAGTACCTATTGTTTTAGAACTCATACTATACTTTTGAATCTTTTTATGATACAGATCTGACTACTGATCATTGACATTGACATTATATCCTTCTTTCTTTTATGACACAGAGATAAGGTGAGCTTTTAAAGACAGAGCTTATCTTTGATCCTTCTATTATGAAGGACATTTTTTATTTTGAGACTACCTATATATTGACAATATTCAGTACTCATCTTTGTATTTACTCAATCTTGTATTGATCTTATTGGGTCATGGGATACTCTTTTGTACATTTTTCCCATTCTCCTCTTTCAGTTAGTAAATTTACTTGCATTTGCCTTCTTATAATTCAATTGAATGCTTTATTTCCATTATTCCTTATACCTTCCATCAATTGGCCCATTAATAATATTCCAGGCTATAGTTTGGCTTACCAACTAGTAGGTTGGAGTAAGTGTCATCATGACCCGAGAAGTTGAGTGTCACAGCCCAAACTAGGTCCTGGCCGTGATGGTTATCTCAAGTCCGCTAACGACTGGAGACCACTTCCTTTGCCTAGCCAACCAGAACACAATACAACTAGCAGCGGATAAATTTCAAACATATAACAAGATAGATAAATATCTAACTCAAGATGAATACTAAGATATGCAACAAGAATCCCAATCCACGGTATCCACAAATCCTTTACTATCCAAAAATAGTCTAAGTTGGGACATGCCCCCGATGATAGCTAAAAGAAACCATGAGAAATAGTCTGTGACGCTAAATAAACCAAGAAGTAACAGCCTTCTAGAAGAAAAAGTATTACCACTTTAGACTGACTAACAAACGGTCCAAGATAACCTATCACTGTGTAAGAAAAGTAGAAGTGTCTCTGATTCCTACATCGCATGTGGATACAGGATTCAGAGATAGATAGCAGGTTGAGTGCTAGCATGTAACTCAGGGAAGGGATAAAATAATGCCAAGTCAAAACCATAGTAAAATTTGCATGCACATATTTTACATACATATATATATATATAACATGCTAGCGTACGGAACAAGGTTTAGCATGAAGGTAAGACATTAGCCTAGATTATATAGCTTAATTTTCATAAAAAGGCACCCACGGGCTATATAGGTTCAGCTCCCCCTACTGAAAGGGCCCCAATGTGTGTTAGCCGCATAAACTAGAGGTATTAAGAAAGACCCGGGAATTACCCAACCCCATGGTAATCCTGGATACAAATAAATATCAATAGTGTAAACCATGCACACGATTATCTAGACTAACTTTCACGCTGGCAAACACGAGTTTCTAGACCTAGTCCTTCAGGACCTCCACCTTCATGTAAGCTACATAACCCCTATTAAGATCAATTATAACAAGTTTCACATAACCTATCCATGTAATCAAGAAATTGACCACTAAGGCACACCATAGGTATTGGCGTACCCTTACACTTGTAAGCTTATAATTATGCCGTTAAAATTCCGCTAACATGGGGAATGTATCGACCCCTTTTGTTCATAATCAATATGGGGGAATTCTATGACCCCCTTTTGTTTTTCAATTCAACCAAGGGGAATGCCTTGACCCTCGAGCTTCAAATTTTAAAATCAAAGCATGGTAAAAAAGGCTTTCAAAAATCCATGTTTATCAGTTTAACCATTTATGCAATGAAATAGTATAGGTAAGTAAGTCAAATCATGTGAAAAACCATCTTTCAAAACCTATTACACAAGTGGGTCGAGGGAACCCAATTTTTAACCATAAAATGTCAATTTGGGGGAATACCTTGACCTCTTTTTCAATTCCCCTACTTATGCACCCAATTAGTTAAAAAATCATTGATAAAGCACAAATAACACATATAAAATTATGGGAGTTCAATTTAAGTAACATTCCTTCCAAAAAACTCAAACCCATATACATAAACCACAATTAAATCATATGAGCAATAATTTAAACACATTCTTTAAATAAAATAAGTTTTGGGGAAGAGTAACATGCCTGAGATATCAAGAATTATGAAGAGAAATCAACTTTTTAAAGATCTAATTGCCAATTCCTTGAGAAACCCTAGGTGTTCTTGACATAGGAATTTGAGAGAGAAGGGGAGAGTTTTAATTTGATAAATGTTGAAAATAGGGTCCCAAAATGTTTTTTATGTCCTAGGTCTTAAGTGGGGAAAAAGGAAAATATCCAAAGTCCCCTTAATTAAAACACTGAAAATTATTTCCAGTGACCACGGGTCACCTTACAACTCGTGAGAACACTCTACGACTCGTATGGTCCTAATAGTACTCTCAGTAAAATCTTGGAACATCACACTAGTTTGGTCAAGAGTTACACCCTACGACTCGTGACCTCACCATACAACTCATGAGTCTAGGCATGATCAAGACAAAGATTTTTACACCAACACTGGCTTGCCTATGAGTCGTACATTATGACTATGATTCATAATAAGTCCTTACAGCTCATTAGGTTCAAACCATAACCAAGTAAGAAACAAAGACAACCTTCACTATTCATTCTATGACTCGATCCTAACGACCGGTAAGGAAACCTTACGACTTATTTAGTGAGTCATAGTCAGAGCAGTGAGCTCAAAACTCAGAGATTTTTCAAGGCCAGAAATTAGGGGTGTTACATTGGGTCGTGATAGTGATAGATGCAGTAGTTTATTTTTGAGATCTATTGAACAATGTATTTCATTTTTTAGACTTTGGACTCATCCTACTCGATAAGTGGGGCATTTATTAGAATGAGTAAAGATCTTTAGTGAGGAGAACCCATGATGCTGAAACGTGTTAGTAGTGAAGGGTTTTTGGAGTTTTTGCACATCAATGAAAAAATCATATGTGGGTGCCTTGATAATGGATGGGTTCATTTGTGTTTTTATACAAAATGTATGTCCAAAGATATGTAATTGATTTTCTTGGAGAGAAACTCAAGAACGATGGATGTCACCTAACTTGGAAAAGCATAGTTATGAATCCTTTATAGTATTATTTTTGGGGATCATGGTTTTCCTAAAAGGAGTGAAACTATCAACATTAACTTGGTCAGAGTTATTACAGCTTTTGAGTAGTATCCTATCATCACCCTCTCACCCATGGTTCTAGCGGATATTTACATGTCCTATCAATGAGCAAAATAGGAACAAATTATTTTGCGAGATGTTATATTCTATTATAACTATGGATGATTGATCATGTTTGTTATAACCTATCTGGGGTAGATTTCAAAGTTGAATGGACTGATTACATTAAATTCCACAAGGATAGGATCGAAGATGAATAATTTCCAGAAGGAATTGGAGCTTGGGAGGAGTACTTGAAATTTACTGTTGATAAGATTGTGTGGACCTATCACTGGTTCCCTTCAGAAAAGGTGATATATATGTTTACTTTTTGACCATTCATTGTCCTAATGGGTCCTTGAGGTGTTCAACCTTAGAACCACTTAAATTTATGAGAAAACATAATTGACCCTAGTACTTACCTCCAGTTAAATACATATGAGGTTTTATGTATACGTTCCTTGCTAATATTCTTCTTAGGTAGTCAAAAGTATTTTTAGATTTATGAAGGATGCATATACTTAGGTATGGATAACATAGTGTAAGGTTGTGATAAAGTCAAGGTCGACTGTTGATTTTTTCCATGGTTTCATGATTAGTCCTATCTTAGGGTCATGCCAAAAAGATAAGTGAGAGGTCCAGTAGACCGTGTAGCAAAATTGAGGTTAGGATTAAGCATGATCGATGTGAGGTAGAAGAGAATTATTAGTCCACTCAACATGTTTTGAATAAAGTTCTGAAGAGCGCTATAGAAGAGTTGGCTTAGAATGAGGCAAGATTTAAAGCTAGAATTAGGTTGGTTCATAAAAAGGTTTTAAAAAAAAATTCCATCATTCAAACCTTACAAGAAGAGTTGGGAATTATCATATTCACTATGGATAATCAATCTAATTATGAAAAGAGAATGTTTAATTAATATGCATATAATCTAAACTTCATGCTCAGTTAAAGGATTTTATGGAATGAGAGACAAATAGCAAGACACATGACAGCTTCTTAGGGAAGTTTGAGACCAATAAAAACTAGTGGATTAGTGAGTGAGTGCACTTTACTATCAAGTCAAGGAGCTTTGGTAAAGAGAAGGCGATTTGAAACATGTAATTCATACTACTCGATATTAGGTGTAGAGTTTCCACAATATTATAAATGATGCTAAGGAGAAAGTACTTCATCTCAAGGATAAGTTGATCAATATTTGTGATGTTTATCTTCCTAGGGATGATGATAGTTTGGTCGACAGGCATGTGCTCTCGCTCTACATTTACTGACAGCATTGTTTAGGATATATTCAGGTCTAGGAGGCAACTAAGGTCCAAAGCACCATGTATGACATCCTGATTATGGTTTATTAAGTCCTTTTAGAGTTTATTTCTTTTCAAGAATTTGTTTTTATCTTATTTCTTCAGTATTTTTAGTCTGTTATAGATTTAGGTAATTCTAATTTCATTTCATTTCAGTCATTGTATTAAGAATATTTAAAAATAAATGAAAAACATTTGATTTTGGTTTGATTTTTATTCATTTACTTATTTATTTTCTAACAAAAAACTTATCTGGTATCTTCATGAACTATGTAATGATCTGATTAATATTAAACATGATATGTTGGAAACCCTCGATGGATTTGATCAAATGCTTTCAAAATTTTCAAAAGATAAAAGGATAAGCTAACAAATAAAATGGAAGTGTTAAATTAATTTCCCCAAAATTGGGATGACATAGAAAAGTTTTACTAAGTTCGTTATATAAATTGAAATCATTTAGGTGCATGACATACAATATGTTATCGATATCTACAAGACTAAACCCTAAAATATTTATTTTTGTCTATAAAAAGTGGTAAGGTTGTTGGTTGGTGTTTAAGATGAATCTTATCCATACAATACCACATCAAAAGGGAAAAATAAAATCACTCACAAAGAAGGAACATAGTCAGATAATAAAGAAGTTCAAACTCAATTTGTTCAACCAAATTTAACATTAGTAGAAGGGGTGAGGATTTTAACAACAAATGGCTAAAATATACCAAACTTTGATGAAGGAGAAATCCCCAACATCTTAAATCCTTGCATATCCGGATATGACTAAGTCATCTCATATCCAAGTACCAGCAAGTGGTCCTCTTTATCCACCTTAATTTGATCTATATGTTAACACATCCAATATTGTTAGCACTTCCATAGTGCACCCTCTTAATGTACCTATGATAAGTAATCTACTTTTCATTTGGCCATATATACTAGTATTGTCCCTCAATCGACACTATTAAAAAATCAAACAATGAGCCACCATTTAAAGTTCATCATTACCAATATTATTCTCCTAATTTGACTTCTAAAGTACCAGAATCTTACAACTACCCGCATCAGTATACTCTTCATATTTTGGATAAGAAAGCTATTAAAAAAGAGGAACATGAAGAAATATCTAAGAAAATGATAAGTCTAGAGAAAAATATAAGAAATATGCAAGGATTAAGAAGAAACAAAAGTGTCTCTCTTTTAAGGTCCATGTAAGTTTCCTAATGTTCATTTGACCATATGGTTCAAGACTCTAATATTTGACAAATATACTAGTCATGGTGACCTTGTGGCTCATTTTTAAAGGTTCTATAATTAACTTAGAGGAGAATGGGGAAAGAGAAACTCGTTATGGCTCATATTAGAGAAAGTCTGATAGGTATAACATTAGAATGGTTTATTAGTCAAGAAATCACTCATTGACATGTTTGGATTGATATGGCTCAAGATTTTGTCAAAAACTTCAATACTATCTTGAGATTCTCCCTATCATAGTTCCCTCTCTAACATGAAGAGAAAACTAACTAAGAGTTTCAGAGAGTATGCCATAAAATGGAAAGAGCATGCTGCTAGAGTCAAACCACCAATGAAATACCATGAATTAATTTATGTTTTGCTCGAAGCACATAGCTTAATTATTTTTATTATTTTCTTGCCATGGTAGGTAAGATTTTTGTTGAGGCATCAAAAACTAGAGATATAGTAGGAAATGGCATAAAGTTAGGGAAAATTGTGAGTCATACAACCCTCAAGGCCGCTACACAAGTAATTCAAAATAGGTCAGGCGATTTTGAAAATTGTAAAAGGAAAGATGAAGGATCCATGATGGCATCACGATTAAGAGATATGCAAATCGGAATGAACTATCCATATATTTAGGTTTATCAAGGATAATCTATCCCTCCTCAAAATTATTATCCATATCACGTTCTCTATTACTATATTTCTCTACCTTAATATGCTATTTTTGATACCTAAGACTATGCTCGACCTTCTTAATGCCCACAATGGTGCACTCCTGATCCACAAGGTTTCTATCCATGTGTTAACCATAATACATTTGGATTTGGTTTTAAACCAATTGTAGCAGCTAGTAAAAGGGGAAAATGGTAGAAAAAAAAGGTTTGGAATTGCCTCAACCAGTTCCACACATTCGACTATATTTTACTAAATCTCTAAAAAAAGATAATCAAGATCTATTTATTAGTAAGGATGTGGATGAAATATGTCAAGGTCTTAAGGAAATTTTTTATGAAGTAGACTTGGTTCAGATGGGTGAAGGCCCTATCCATGTAGACATTGTAGTTTATTAACCTAAATGCCAAGCTAGCCAACTAGGAATCCATTCCTATCCCAACAAGGAAGGAGTTTTGGTAGTTTATTTTGTTGTTTTCTTTGTATTTGGATTATTCTCAAGGTTGTAGTTTAGTTAGTTTTAGTTGCTTTGATTTGATATTAAACCTCCTATCCTTTCCAATTCAATGAAATAAAATTCCAATTTTGTAGTAAATTCTATCTTTTTTTTCTCTTTTAATTTTTATTTTTATTTTATTTTATTTTAATTACATTAATATTGGATTTAATAACATGACATGCATGCGGAGTTTGCATATAGATCCTAAATATTTGTGTAATATTGAAATAATGAATCAAACGACAGATGAATATGATAAACATGAAGCTAATGAGGAGATAAAAATGGGATTGGATAAATGTAAGGAAGCCTAATCTAAAGGAAACTGAGGAAATAAATTTGGGAACTAATGAAGAAATCAAAGAAACGAGGATAAGTATTCATGTGAAACAAAATATTAGGGATGCCATTATTCAAATTTTGATTGAATATAAAGATGTTTTTGCTTGTTATTATAATGATATGTTAGGTTTGAGAATTTATTTGGTAGTCTACAAACTTCCCACATACCTTTGTTTCCCGACATTCCAGTAAAAGCAAAGAAATTTTAAAACTAACATAAGTGATAAAATAAAAGAGGAAGTCATTAAGCAATTGAGTGTAAATATGATCAAGGTTGCCTAATAAACCCCATGGTTGTCCAATGTTGTTCTAGTTCTAAAGAAATATAGAAAGACCAAGGTTTTTGTTAATTATAGGGACTTGAATAAAGTAACTTCCAAAGATAACTTTTGTTACCTAACATTCATATTCTTATTGATAATGTGCCCAATATGAGATTCAATCTTCTGTAGATT
Organism: Capsicum pubescens; assembly: GCA_030864215.1. Taxonomy (NCBI): domain Eukaryota; kingdom Viridiplantae; phylum Streptophyta; class Magnoliopsida; order Solanales; family Solanaceae; genus Capsicum; species Capsicum pubescens. The sequence goes on from CM061548.1 coordinate 217,482,226, forward strand.
GTTATGCTAGTTATCACCAAATTTTAATGGATGGAACACATATAGAAAATACTAATTTCACCATTGTATGGGGTACTTATTAATGTCATTCCATTTGGTGAAAAGAATGCAGGAGCAAATTATATGACAGTTATGACTACAATCTTTCATGACATAATGCATAATCAAGTTAAGGTATATATGGATAATGTTATTAATAAATCAAAAACACAAGTAGATCATGTACGTGATTTAAGAAAATTCTATGAAAAGTTGAAAAAATATAATCTTAAGCTCAATCCAGCCAAGTGTGCATTAAATTTTCTTCTTGGAAATCCTTGGGTTTTATACTTAGTCTTTGATACAAGCCAAATCAGCATCAACCTTCTTATCTTGTGTTTCAAGGAAAACAAAATGGGATCCAATCCACAAATATTTCAAAGCCATAAGGACATGTGTGGAGGGTCCATTTTGACTCCAATTAGAGCAAAATCACATACAAAAGATAGTGTAGAGAGGAGAGAATCGTTGGAGAGGTTGTTAGAGAGTTTAGAGGAGCTAAATAATGACTATATCCACCTACGAGATCACCTACACCCACAATTCATCCACCTGTGCCAATAGGTGTTTCACTTATACTAGCAAGTCATTATTTGTATGAAAAGGTGGGCCTAAGCGGTCAGGTTGTTTTATTTTATTGAATTGCACCACTTTTGGTCCCATATATGTTATACAAGGCCAAAGCCTATAAATATTAGGACTTGTCTTTATTTTCATAAGCTTTTTTATTACATTTGATATTGTATGACTCCTTATAAAGCACAAGAGATTGGAAAATCTTACGTTAATTATAGCCTAGAAATAAGGTGGTGAGGGCATCATGATTCCCTCATGGTCATTTTTCAAAGTTAGGTGGCTTCTTTGGATTAATATTTAGAGGTTAGTGCATTTAATATTTTTTTTATTGAATTCCTTATTTGTGTCTATCTTTCTATCTCTATCATCTATCCTTCAATTTCTTGCATTTTGATTCTATCATTTCTTTTAGTACTTGTGTTTATTTTGTCTTTCATAGTTTGGTTGTCATCATTTGGTATCAGATCCGAGCTTGAGTTAGTTTGCACAAATTGAATCTTGGATTGTTACCTAAGAAGATTAAAAAAATCATTTTTTTAATAAAAAACCCAAAAAAGTATTTTGTGATTTGAGTCATTTTTGTAGTTTCTATACTATATTTGTTCCATATAGTATTACTTAAGTTGGATCTTGAGTTTTTGGAGTGTTTAGAGAAGATTTGGAGAAACTCTTTGTTTAATTTCTTATGTTTTTTGAAAAAGTGAAGCGGGTTCTTAGATCTACCAAATTTGGGTTGGAATTTAAGGATAAGAGTTACTAAAAAGTATTCCCTATATCAAAAAGACCCTAGATCTAAAATATGGATTTGATTGGAGAGATCTTGGAGAATCCACAATTTTTGGGTTTGAAGATTGAAAAAAATTAGCAAATGGGTGCTAAAATCTGAAGAAATTGGTTGGGATTTAAGGCTTAAAATAATTTGGGTTGTATTCAAAAGGTTTTGGTTTTAAAATTTAAATTTTTTAGAAAAAATAAAATAGTTGGAAAATTTAGTATTCTTAGTGTTCTTGAAGAAATTCATATCTTAAAGAGGAAGATTTGTCAAAAAGTTGTTGTTAGATCCTAAAAGAATCCCAAATAAATAAGAAAAGTGTTATTACTAAGGAGTATCCAAAGAGAAAGGAATGTTCTTTGAAAGAGAGTGCAGGAGGGCCCACAGAAATCTAAAATTCGGAGCTTCCAGTTGTACTGCCTCAAGGCACCTGTGCCCGCACCTTCCCACATAGTTCATTTATCGGCATACATAGGTCACCATTCAGGTGACATTCCAGCAACACTAGATTGACCTGCGAGGGCATGTTCCCACCTGTGGCCATATCTCAAAAAACCCATGTCAAGCACTCCAAATTTGATTTTTGCTCCATTACTAATTCCCTAATTACATTTCTTGATTCCTAATCTCATTTATAATTCTTAAAACTCATTAAAAACTTGTAATTGATCTATGTAGTTTGTTGATTAGTCTTAGAGTCTATATTTCTTTCTTTGTCCATTTCTTTTGTGCTTCTCTTTTATTTTGTAGTTAACTTCTTGATTCAAGTCCTTTTGTTTATAACCAATTCAACCATCTTTCCTAAAAATAATAATCTATTTTGGCCAAGAGTAGCAATTGACACTTTGTGTACTACCAAAGTATAGGCAATCCTTAACACTGGCTGATTTGATTGTGAGGCAATCAAAGGTGTGTAAAATCGAGTCATTGTACGCTTTATTTTGCTAATGCTAACATTTTTTTGTCTTTGTTGAGTGCTTAATATTTCTAGTTACATTGGCTTCAGAGAAATAAAATCAGAATCCCATGAGAAGTGACACGTTGAAATCTCTATAGGAAAAACTAAGGTCATGAAACATATAATAGGAATTATGATAGGTCATCTAACCTCTATTATAAGTTATATGTCAACAATGAAAGGTAGAGTTACAAACATTGAGGAGTAATTTTCCACTTCCCGAACCAACTCCTAAGTATTACCAAGTGAGAAAGTCCAAGGTTCCCCAACCCATAGACCAAATCATGAAAGAAGAGGATGAGCGATTGCAGTTAGATTAGAGTTTATCTTGTGCATTAAGTCATGTAGTGTGGGAACCTTTGAAAGAGGAACTTGACCAAAGTAAAAAACCTAATCATACAAGGTTTGATCTAATGGAAACTACATATTTCTTGGTAATTGATTGGGAGATAAGTTTTCATGCCATGTACACTTGTTGATCAAATAAAACTCCCCACAAAGAAGCACCCAAGCCTTACAATCTCTAATGGTATGAAGAGAATAGTGTAATAGAGGTGACTGAGCAAGAAATCATTAACTTTAGAGTGGGCAAGTATCAAGATGAAGCATAATATGATATAATTCCCTTGAGAGCATGTCATATGTTCCTTGGTAATCCATGGAAACATGTTAGGTCGGTACAATATCAAGAGAAGTCCAACAAATACATACTTGTATTTGGAGGAAAAAATCACATTCTTGAGCCCTTGACACCTGAGCAAGTAAGTAAGGACTATGAGATCATGAAAAGGTTCCAGAAAGTATTGAAGAAGGAGGAAATTGAGAAGAGGGAAAGGTAATTTTCCCATGTACAAGGAAATAAAGTCTTGGATAAAAGAATAGAGTTGGATCAGATTGATGATCCAAGGAGATTCTTGAGATAAATGGACAAGGAACACTTAATTGTGGGACTTGTCAACACTAATTCCTTATTACCCCCTTACTATGATACTAGATTCTTACCTAGTACCACCCCTTCTCTTTTGTAGGTTCCGGAACAAATACTTCCAAAAGAAGGATCCAAGAAGGGTTCCTTACAAATATATTCTTGAAGACCTAATAGAGTTCTTAGCTAAGAATTCCAACATTAGGAAGAGTGATGAGGAGATGACTCAAGTTAGTGGAATTGACAAACTCCCATGTGATGAGGACTTTCCAAAGGAGCAAATGAGCTCCTATGATGAAAACCAAAGGTGAAGATCATAATTCTTATGAACTATTAGATAAAAATGTTAACTCTTGTACTTATATAAACTTGAAATGTCATGATGTGCCTAGTAGCCAAGTGAGTGTAATTGGTAGCTTGTCTAATGTAGAGTTTCATGAGTCTTACCTTTGCCATACTCTTGGTAGTGCTAAATTGCATGATGATCAAGTTCTTGTTGTGATTTTTCAAACACTAGCTGATCTTATAGATGGATGAATTGACTCTTCTAGTATGATAAATTTATGTCCACCTAGTGCCAACACTTGTTACATGAATAAAGTTCCACTACCATGTGATAAGAATATTCACACTGTAAGACCCTTAAAATTTTGATTAATTTATTTTTTAACTTCCAATGTTTTTAATATTGATTTTTGACTTGAATTATGTTAGGAGTTTTAAAAGGGTAATTTAGGAAAGTTTTAGAATTTTTAGGAAAGGTTTGAGATTATTTTTGAACTTCTAGGCAGTGAGTCTCTGCATTATTTCTATGTCACGAAGCTTACCCTCCACGATATTGGCATGGCACAGAGTATAACCTCCATGATAAGGCTGTGGTACGCCAAGGTGTAATTTTTGTCCATACTTGTTTATTTTCACTTAAGGGAGAGGGGCTTTTTGTCTTTTGACCTTTCCCATGACTTATAAACGTAAAAGGGACCCCTTTTATTCAGTTTACAAAAGATCAAACTCTACTTTATTCATATTTAACTCTCCAACCAAGAAAACTTAAGGGTTTCACTATGCATTCATTGTTTGAGTTCCAAACTCCAAATTGATTCAAATTCGTGTGTATTTCAGGCATGTTTCTCTTCTTCAAATGGTAATTTTACATTGTAGAATTGATTTGATGGATTTTCATGTGATTTAATTTGTGGGATTTAAATTGGGTTGAGGGGTTTTGTTTTTTTATTGAATTATTTATCCCATGACTTGAATTGATTATTCTTGCTTTAAATTAATATTTTTAGGAGTGAATTTGTACATTATTTAAATGGTTAGAATAAGGGATATAGGTTTCCCTAAATTGGATGAATTTTTGCTTAGAATTGTATAAATCTCAACCCGCTTTGTAAATTAAATTTTTACTCTAGATAATTGCATGTTTTAACTTGTTTTTGAACCGAACACATCTTATTAATGGATAAATGGATATAAAAGTGGATTGGATGGCCTTGGTGGCCATGGATTTGATTTTTATGGAACTTAGGAATGAATGTGGTTATGTAGATTGGTTTGTCATGATTAATTTAGATTTCAAGCGTATTGTATTGACGATACCAAGTGATTAATGCGTTAATGAATGACTCTTGAGTTAACGGTTGGAATTATGTGTTAAATAGTTTTAATTTAAGCTTAAAGCGGGTTGTGTAGATCTCTGAAAAGGTGGAGGTTTCGAGGGAACTAATATTGAAAACCACATTGGTCGGCGTGGGGGTCTTTATGACCATGTTCATAGTTCACACATTATATATATATATATATATATATATATATATATATATTCAAATGGTTGGAGCCTCAGTGGCTTTGGCCCTTCCTTGGATTTTCCTAGTTTGTGCGGCTAACACGCACTGGGACCCTTTTAGTACGGGAAGCTAAACCCATATAGCCTGTGGGTTCCCTTATGATGAATAGAGCTACACAGTCTAGGTTATTGGTTTTAAAAACTCGCATGTTCATGACCTTTTCCCTAATCGACATCTTATATATGCATATACAAATGAGTGCATTGTCATTTTGACTAATTTTTGGACATGGCATTATGTTATAACTTTCCCTGAGTTACATACCAGTGTTTATCCCACTGAACATCCTAGAATACTATATCCTTTCATGATGCAGGGTCCGAAGACACTTCTATTTCTCCCGTGCAACGCTAGGTCGATTAGCACGTTCATTAAGTTGTTGTGAAGTGATGAGCCTCCCTCCTTCAAAATTCTTTATCATTTATTTTTGTTTCATTACTTACTCAGTATTTTTGATTATTTAGATCAAAGTCGGGGCATATCCCAACCTCATTTTGTATTCTTGTTCTAAAGGTTATTGAGGACAAATGTGGGTTGGTTGGATATTAGTTTGACTCTTATTTTCATTATGTCATTTATTCATCTCCTTATTTATATTTAGTTAGATTCCATATTATTATAATAATTATTATTATTATTATGCACTTGAGATTGGTTTAAGTGGGTATTCTTTGATCCATGGTGGACTTGAGATACTCATCATGGCCAAGCCTTGGTTTGGGCAGTGACAAGCTTGGTATTATGGAATGGTTTAGAGTCATTGAGTGTCCACAAATATTTGTCGAGTAGAGTCATTTTGAAGGGATTGTAGTGCATCATTCTTATAAAGAGGAGTATACAAGACATTTAGGAATGTTTCCCTTTCTCGTATTCTATTTTTGCACTATAGAGTCTAGTGTTATGAACTTCTCTAAATTTTGGCTTCCTTGCATTTCAGGTCATGCTTCCCCAAACATCTGATGTTCAAAAAAACTCTATTGGGAACTGTCCCACCTGAGGATAATATGAATGGGACTCACCTTATGTATGGAGTACAGACTTGATCTAGGGACCCTGTTTCTGATTGTGCCACTTTATGTGGAGTCTCACCTGTCCCTACTAGTCCTTCTTAGACTTCTCAGGATAGTGATGCTAATGATCAGCCGCCTTAGAGGGACATCTCTAATGTTGAGTTCTGTCGGTCTATTCATTTTCTTACATAGTTGGTGACATCTTAATCTCATCAGTCAAATCATGCTTTTTTTATTTCTTCTTCATCGAAGTTCACTCGAGTTGGACATTTCATGAGGTTGAATCCCCTAACCTTTACAATCTCTAAGATTGAGGAGGATTCTCATGGGTTTGTGTATTAGATGAAGAAGATTTTCAGAGTGATGCATGCTACCAATTCTGAAGATGTAGAGTTTGATGCATATCAGGTGAAAGATATAGCTTATTAGTGGTATAAGGAGTGAGAGTAGTTGAGGGGTGATGATACAGAGCTGGCATTATGGGAAGAGTTTTTGGATTCCTTTCTTAATCATTTATTTTCTCAGGAGATAAGGGAAGCTAAGGCTGGGGAGTTTGTTAATCTGAAGCAAGGTAAGATGAGTGTGAAAGAGTATGCATTAAAATTTCAGCAGCTATCTCATTATGTTCTAGAGTTGGTGTCTAACCATAGGACCAAGATAAGGAAGTTTTATTTTGGGTTGTCCTATGACTTGGTATTGGAATGTCAGGCTGCAATACTAAAAAATGATATAGACATCTCCAGACTGTGGTTTATATGAGTCAGATAGAGGATGAGAGGAAGAAATGGGTAGATATGGGAGAAAGGTGGAATAAGAAGTTTGAGTATTCAAATTAGGGTCGGGGTTAGCAGAATAGTGGGAGAGATGGTAGCCAGTGGACCAAGATGAAGAACTAGGGAAATTCTTTTTTGTCTGCTATTGCCCCCTATCCTAAGTCATCTAATAATTATTGTTTTCATGCTAGCAGTGTTCCTAAGTTACCTGATTCCCAGTCTCAGGCTAGTGGATCTCACTCATCCCCACCTTATCCTCCTTATCATTTTGTGGTAACTTTATCATGGTTATTTTAAGTAGGGGAGGAATCAGTGCTATAATTATAGTTAGTTGAGTCACATGCTACGAGATTATCCTTCCGCCAGATTTTCCACTAGGCTAATAAATTTTTGGTTGCCACATCTTCAGCTCATGCGCCAAAGGGTGCTATTTTTTGTACCGACACTAGCTCGAAACTCGTCTAGGCACATTCTACTCACCAAGAACCTAACATATATCCAGATATTGTTACTGGTAGTTATAACTCTTATTTCATGATATGTATTATTTTCTTGACCCAGGGTCTATGCTTTCTTATGTGACCCCTTATATGGATGTGCATTTTGGTTTTGATCCCTAAAGTATTTCTAATCCCTTTTCTATGTTTTCCTTGGTGGGTGATTCTATAGTATCTAGAAAAATATATAGGGGTTGTGTGGTCTCTATCTTCCATAGAGAGATGCTGATGGATTTGATATATCTGGATATGGTGGATTTTGATGTTATCTTGGGGATGGATTGGCTTCATTCGTGCTATGCATCTTTGGATTGTAGGACCAGAAAGGTAAATTTCCATTTCCCCAACGAATCCATAATTTAATGGGAGGAAAGTTCTTTAATGCCTAAAGGGATGTTCATCTCTTATCTTAGATCTTAGAAAGATTTCAAAAAGGTGTCTATATTATTTAGTCCAAGTTAAGGATTATGACTCTAAATGTTTTTCTTCGTAATTTTTCCCCGTGGTTAGTTAGTTTCTTGAAGTTTTTCCCAACGATTTTCCTAGTATTCCTCTCGAAAAGGAGATAGAATTGGAATTGATCTTCTATCAAATACTTGTCCTATTTCTATTTATCCTTATAGAATGGCTCCGACTAATTTATAGGAGGTAAAGGAACATTTACAGGAACTTCTTGATAAAAGGTTTATTCATTTTAGTGTTTCTCCATGGGGAACTCCTGTGCTTTTCATGCTTATGAAAAATGGTCTTTTTGGATGTGTGTAGATTACCATCAGTTGAATAAGATGACAGTGAAGAATATGTACCCTCCTCCTAGGATTAATAATCTTTTTAACTAGCTTTAGGGTGCTATATGATTCTCTAGATTGATCTTCATTAGGGTAATCATAAGTTTAAATTATGGAGGTTGATGTTCCTAAGACTGCTTTCCGAATCTAGTATGGTCACTATAAGTTTCTAGTTATGTCTTTTGGATTTACTAATGCTCCAGTTGTATTAATGGATCTTATAAATTGGGTTTTTAGGAACTTTTTGGACTTATTTGTCATAGTTTTCATTGATGACTTCTTTGTACATTTTAAGAGTGGGGAGAATCATGTCAATCAACTCTGAATGGTGTTGCAGACCCTTAAGGACCAGAAGTTGTATGCCAAATTTTCTAGGTGTAAGTTTTGGTTGAATGTTGTGACTTTTCTTGGTCATCTGGTGTCTAGTTAGGGGATTATGGTGGATCCATAGAAGGTTAAGACAGCTAAAAAATATCCTAGAACCACAACTCCAAACGACATTAGGAGCATCTTGTGCTTGGTTGGGTATTATAAGAGGTTTATGGAGAGTTTCTCTTCTATTGAGACTCTATTGACAAAGTTGAATCAAAAAAAGATTATGTTTTTGTGCTTTGATGCTTGTGAGGGTATTTTTGAGAAGTTGAAGGATAAGCTAACTTTTTCCTCAATTTTGACCCTGCTTGAGGGTACTGATGATTTTGTTGTATTTTGTGATGCATACTATGTCGGAGTGCACTGTGTGTTGATGCAACATGGTAAGGCACTTCCCCTCCCGCAGCCCAGGTATCATATACGCCCCCAAAATAAAAAGCCTTGAATACTAGAAGAAAAGCACCTAGGCCTAACAAGATTAAGTGAATACCTAAAATTGTGGTCATTTTATTTCGATCTTTCCAGACATAACCAAAGAAGGGAAAAGATTCTTCAAGTGTCTCAGGTCCCAGAAATGCATGATAAATACCGCCAAAGCCCAATACTACAGAAGAAATTAAATAATGTACTCCAGATACAAAGTATGGAAAGGTGTCTATAACTTCGCCCCTAGGGCCTAACCCTCAATCTAGAGTAGTTAGGTGGGGAAGTAAAATCAATCTTTATTCATACATAAGGTTCTCGGGTACGAAATGGGCTACTTCAAATAGGTTCATTGCTCTAGCCCAGAATATGATTAATCCAGCATGGGCTACATGATCCCCTAGTAGTTTACCAGATAAATTGATAAGTCGGGCATTCCCGACCCACCATGTGAAACCAGTTGTTTCTTGGTCACGACCAGCTAAGGTTAATGTTCCATTAAAGAGCATTTCCACATGGTAGAACCTCCTCAGGGAATATAAGGTTTTCATGAGGCTGATGTTGAGCCTACATCCAAGCACGAATACCTTCATTTAAGAGAATATTTTCTATGTAGAAAGTCTCAAATTTAGGATATTTCATTGTGCAAATTTCCTGAGAAACGAAGTCATAGGAACGTAGGTTCAGGGATAGACCGACTACTCCAAGAGCACTCATCCATAAATGGGTTACTGGTACAAATAACATAAAGAAATATAACCAACATTTATTGGAAAAAGCAACCCCAAAGATTTGTGACCAAAATCAATTAGCGGTGACCATTGAATAAGTTTCTTTGCCTTGAGTTGGGTTAAAAGCACGGAATGTATTTGCACCATCACCATCTTCAAATAAAGAATTTTCTATGGTAGCACCATGAATGGTGTATAGCAAAGCAGCGCCTAATACACCGAAAACTCCCATCATATGAAAGGGGTTCAAGGTCTAATTATGAAACCCTTGAAAAAATAGGATGAATCAAAATATAGTTGTTACACCAAAACTAGGTACAAAACTATGCTTCTAGGCAGCTTAAGGTTCATGAGAGGAACTATCTGACTCATGATCTAGAGTTGGCTGTTGTGGTTTTTACTTTGAAGATTTGGCATTATTATTTAAATAGGGTGCATATAGATATTGATTCGTATCATAAGAGCTTGCATATGTGTTCACTCAGAAGGAGTTAAATCTCAAGCAACGGAGGTGGATTGAATTGCTCAAGGATTATGATATGAGTCTTCATTACCATAAAGGTAAAGCTAATGTTGTTGCTGATGCCCTTAGCAAGTTATCTATAGGGAGCTTATCTTATGTTGATTAGGAGGAAAGACGATTAGTGAAGGACATTCATAGATTGGCTAACTTGGGAGTTCATTTTTTAAACTATGAAGATAGGGGAGTTATTGTTCAGAAAGTGGTCAAATTATCTCTTGGTGTTGATGTGAAGGTGAAATAGTCTTTGGATCCCATACTTATGTAAATAAAGGATGATGTGCGTCGGAAAAAGGTAATGGCTCTTGAGATTAGGGGAGATGGTATTCTGAGGTACCAAGGTAGGTTGTGTGTTCCTAATGTTGATGGTCTGCAAGAAAGGATTCTAACTAAGGCTCATGAGTCCCGATATATAGTTCATCCAGGTTCTACTAAGATGTACCGTGACTTGAATAAGATCTATTTGTGGAACAATATGAAGAGGTATATGGGAAATTTTATTGCTAAGTGTATGGTTTATCAGCAAGTTAAGTTTGGGAACTTGAGGCCTAGTGGCATGTCTCAAGAGATAGAGTTGCCTATTTAGAAGTGGGAGATGATTAATTGGATTTTATTATGGGCCTTTTGTGGTCTTGCAATCAGTATGATTTGATTTGGGTCATTGTGGATAGGATGACGTCTGCTCACTTCTTGTCTGTGAGGAATAACTACTAATGATAGGATTATTCAAAGTTGTCCATTCAGGATATTATGAAGTTACATGGTGTGCTAGTGTCCATTATTTCAAATAGAGGTATGCAGTTTTCATCTCACTTTTGGCATTTATTTCAAAAAGATTTAGGTACACAGGTGAACCTTAGCAATGATTTCCACCATCAAAGGAATAGGCAAGCGGAGCATACTATTCAAACTTTGGAGGATATGTTAAGGTCCTGTGTCATTGATTTTATGGGAATTTTCATTGACCATTTACCTCTTATTGAGTTTGTGTACAATAAAAGTTATCATTCTAGCATTCAGATGGCTCTTTTTTAGGCCCTTTATGGTAGGAGGTTTAGGTCTCCTATTGGGTGGTTTGAAGTTGGTGAGACTAGGTTGTTTTTCCTAACTTGGTTCACCAAGAAATGGAGAAGGTGAAAGTGATCACAGAAATACATAAGTTTACTTAGACTCACCAAAAGTCTTTTGCGTATGTGAGGCGAAGAGAATTAGAGTTTAAAGTAAATGATTAAGTGCTCTTCAAGGTGTCTTCTATGAAAGAAGTCATGAGTTTTGGGAAGAAGGGGTAGGTCAATCCTTATTATGTTAGTCTGTATTAGATTTTAAGAAAAATTTGGAATGTTGCTTATTAGTTGGATTTTCCTGCAAGTTTGGGATCTGCTCATCCCGTGTTTTATGTGTCCATATTGAAAAAGTGTGTGGGTGACCTGTTCTCTATAGTGCCTATTAAGGATGTTGGTGTTATGGATTCCTTGTCTTATGAGAAAGTCTTGGATGAGATATTGGATAGGATAGTTCGTAGATTTAGGACCAAGGATATAGCTTCGGTGAAGGCCCTTTGGAGAAATCAAAAGGTAGTGGAGGCTACATGGGAAATTGAGAAAGATATGAAGACTAAATATCTATTCTTGTTCCCCTTGTTGGATGAAAGTGTTTTAGGTATGAGTTTTATTTCCCTTTTGTCATTTTCTGAGTTTGTCATTTGATTATGGTGTGTTCTTATTATTCACGTGCTAAAAGTGTCCTAACTCATCATTGGGGATGAATGTTCCTAAGAAGGGGATAATGTAATACCCTTAAAAAATTTATCAATTTATTTTTTACCTTACCACATTCATAATATTGATTTTTGACTTCAATTATATTTAGGGATGCTAAAGGGGTAATTTGGGAAAGTTTTAGAATTTTTAGGAAGGGTCCGCGGCTATTTTGGAACTTTGGGGAAGTGAGCCTCTGTGTTATCATCGTGTCACAGAGGTTACCCTCTACAATATTGGTGTGGCATGGAGGACAACCTCCATGATAAGGACGTGCCACATCAAGGTGTAATTTTTGTCCAATCTTGTTTTTTTCACTTAAGGGTGAGGGGTTTTTTGTCTTTTCACCTTTCCCACGACATATAAACATAAAAAGGACCCATTTTCTTCAATTTCCAAAGATCAAACTCTATTCATCTTTAACTCTCTAACTAAGAAAGCTTAAGGGTTTCACTGTGATTTATTGTCCGAGCTCCAAACTCCAAATTGATTGCAAATTCTTATGCGTTTCTGACATGTTTCTCTTCCCAAAACTTTAGTTTTACATTATAAAATTGATTTGATGGATTTCATGTGATTTAAATTGTTGGTTTTGAAATTGGGATTAGGGTTTTGGTCAATTTTTATTGAATTACTTTTCCCATGACTTGAATTTATTATTCATGCTTTAAATTAGTATTTTTTGGACTGAATTGGTACTTTAATTAAATGATTGGAATGGGCAACATGAGTTTTCCCAAATTGGATAATTTTTTGCTAGGAATTGCATGAACCTCAACCCATTTTGTTAATTTGATTTTAAATATTGAAAATTCCATAGATTAACTTGTTTTTGAACTCAATGCATTGCATTAATGGATAAATGGTTAATTAAATAGATTTAGATGGCCTTGGTGGCCATGGATTGGATTTTATGGAACTTGGGAGTCAATGTGATTATGTGGATTAGTTTGGCATGATTAATTTAGCTTGCAAGCGTATTGGTATGACGGTACCAAGTGGTTAATTCTTTAATTAATGACTCATGGGTTAATAATTGGAATTATGTGCTAAACTATTTTAGTTTCATCTTAAAGGGGGGTTGTGTAGCTTGTCATGAAGGTGAAGGTCTCAGTGGGACCAATACTGGAAACCACATTTTCCAGTGAGGGGGGTCTTTATGACTGTGTGCATAGTTCATACATTTTATATATATTTTTGAATGTTTGAAGCCTCGGTTGCTTTTTCACTTCCTCGGATTTTCCTAGTTTGTACGGCTAACATGCACTGGGACCCGTTCAGCAGGGGAGCTGAACCCATATAGATCGTGGGTTCCCTTAGGACAAATAGAGCTATACAGTCCAGGTTAATAGTTTTACAAACTTGCATATTTATGACCTTTTCCCTATCCCGACATCCTAAATATGTATATACAAATATTTTCATTGTGGTTTTGACTGATTACATGTCATTTCTTATCCCACTGACAGTCCTAGGATGCTACATCCTTTCATGATATAGGGTCCAAAGACACTTTTGTTGCCCCGTGCAGTGCTAGGTGGATTAGCATATTCATTGAGTTGTTGTGATATGGTTAGCCTCTATCCTATGGAAGTCCTTATCATTTCATTTTTCTTTTATTACTTACTCAGTATTTTAGATTCTTTTGTTTAGAGTTGAGGGCATATCCTGAATTTATTTGGTATTTTGGTTCTAGAGTCTATTTTGGAAAGATATGGGTTGGTTTGCTATTTTTTTATTCTTATTATGTCATTTATTCATTTTATTATTTCTGTTTAGTTGGGTTTCGCATTATTTTTATTATTATTAGTATTGTGCTCTTGAGGTTAGGTTAAAAGGGTGGTCTCCAATCCATAGTGGACTTGAGATACCCATCATGGCCAGACCTTGGTTTTGGTCATGACACACACTTTAGTTGATCGTTGTGAAAATCAAGGAGATCCTAAGTTGGTGTGTTAATTGCCAACAACTAGTGAAGATGTGTGTATTGATCAACCTACTTTTGAATCTAATCCACTACTTGACCATGTGTGTGGTGTGCTTGATGAGTCTTAAGTTAGTGATGATATTGATAAAGTCGGTCATGTGAATAGAAATGATTCTTTGAGCATATCATGGGATAAAGATCCTATTATTAGTTTTTCTCATAAAAATTATGTGAATGAAGATGTTATGATAGATGACATGTATCTTTTTAGAGTGACCTTGCATGCTTTAACTCCTTACCTTTGGTTGTTGATCCTCTCTCAAAGAAAGATGTCTTGTTTGAAAATATTGAGATCACACCTTGCTTTACGCCTATTCCTGTAACTTTGGTACTCTTAAAAGGAAGGATCGCGTGCTTAAGATTCACATATTACCCTATTTCTTAAAATCCATTAAGAATATAGGACTAAGTGAATTTTTTCCTAACTATCCAATTTTTTATAGTGATCTCCTACCTTTTAATTGGAATGATCAATTGGATGAAATGAACTTTGATCTATTTGAATACTTGAAACACCCAATTAGTGATTGTTCTTATGAAAATGATTTTGGTTGTGATCTAGTGTTTGACACCTACCTTTGTTTGATCAGTATGTTTATTCTTATTGATACTTGAGTCATGATCACCTTGATTTTAGTGGTAGTTTGTGTCTACTTGGGGATTCTTCCCTTGAAAAAAAGGTGTTACTTGTTTAGAAATTTCTTCTATTTCTTCTTTGTGTGCTTCCTTTATTAGGGATACTCATGATAATGATCTAGAATCTAATAGTGAGTACATGCATGAGGATACCTAGTTGAATTTAACTTGTGGGACACCTTTCTCTACCCTCTTTTTGCTTATGATATTGTCAATGATAGTATTGAGGGTATGTGTATTTGTGAGGGTGACACCTTTGGTGAAAATGGGCATTGGTTTGACCCATGTTCTTGGATCTTTCTTGTATTTCACCCTGGGGACCGCTTTATATATGGTGATTGTTATAACCCAACTTGGTGCTTGGTCAAGATGACAAGCAATATTGATTGAGGTTGTTAGTACCATTCCCTAAAATATAAAGTCCTTAAGGATTTACAATCCACTTGATCGACTCAACTTGTTCATGGGAGAGATTTCTAACAAAGATGGATATTTTGTTAAAGAAAGGGAGCAATGAAATGGCCCAAGAGAATTTTCCATTGTATGTTCCCATTCATGACCAAAGTTTCATCACTTGTAGGTCAAAGAGTGAACCTTCTCTTGAAAACACTTGGGGTGAATTCCATTTATGTGATGCCTTTCTTTATTACTTATTTGCAATTGATGACCCCTTACTCATAGGTGATATCATTCTTGAGAACCCTAGGGAAAATGTGTCATTGCTTTCTTTGGGTGTTGCATATTTACGTACATCCTTATTTGGATGCTAAGCTGCATAGTTGTTGGTAGGAAAATTTATGGTTGTTAAAGACTTCTTGTCACCTTCATAGGGTTGGACAATTTGAAATGTTTTTCGGTTCTCTTGGGTGCATATCTAGCATCTTTAATAGAGGGGACCAAACTTCTTAGGAGAACTACTTGTTTTGGAATGATATAATACCCCGTATTTTTGTGCTAAAATTCTAACCATCATTCCTACGCGTCTAAGCATTAATCCAAGTGATTCCCACGTGAATAAAGATTTCATGATCTTTATCCTAGTATGTGAAGTGCTCTTGAGGTCAACAATGTTCATATAAATCATTTAGAGCCAAGTTGAGCTAAGATTATTTGATTTGTCTAACATTTGATATTCGATTCTACAAGGGTCTACTTCAAACGTGTATATCTATTAATATACATGAAATTTTTCATCCCAAGACCTATCAAATTGTAGATAATTGAATTAGCTTTCCAACGATACAAATTTTGCCTTAATCCAATACCCGAGCAAAAAGTTATGCCCATTTTTGTGAGAGGCAGTGAGGGTGAGCGATTGGGAGTGTATGGCACTCTTGCAGGTCATCCATAAGGTGTGCGACGCACACCTTAAGGTCTTCCATGGGTTGTGCATCGTATACCTCACTTCCAAGTGCCAAAAATCACTCTTATATATGTCTATAACATGGGATTTAACCCCAATTATCAAAAATCCTTTCACTTTCATCAAAAATTGGTCAAGAACACTCTTAAGGGTTTCAACCTAAAGATCAAGATTTAACCGTAGTTGTTCAATAATTCTTTAAGATTTGAATTCGCCATTCCGAGGGCTACAAGAAGCACCTATTATTTTATGAATAAAGTCCCAAGGTTAATAGTTCATCCAAAGCTTCAACTTCAAGGTATGTGGGGTTTTCAACAAGGACACCCTTTCGTTCTTGTGTCCAAAAATGTTTTTCTTTTACAAAGTTATGGATTTTATATGTTTTATTATGAATTTGAAGCATGAATTTACATCCTATATTGATTGTCATGAGATTATGATATTTTCAATATTTTAGAAGTGGAATTATATGAGAACAATGATATTTTGTGCTTAAAGCTGAAATTTCCAGATTTTGAAGAAATTTATGTGTGTTTATGATATAAAGCTTGAATCTTGATATGTTTTAATGTAATATTGAGACATGGGTTTTGTACTGTATTTGAGATTGTTGTTTTTGAGAAAACATGTGTTATAAACACCTTGAATTTGAATGGTTTGAAAAGATAAAGAAGCTTTGACCTTTCGGTCGTAAAAAAGGGTAGATTTTGAACCCGAGATGAGACAAGAAATCCACTTTTATTGATTCATTATGAAAGGGGTAGCATGATGGCTCCCATTGTGAATTGTTGAACTATTTTATGGTGGATTTTCTTTTGAAAAGATCTGAGCTAAGTCCGGGAGTAGTCTTTAGCATCGAGCGGGAGGTATAGAGGGTTTGGTACTTCCCTAGAACTACGTGCCCCGTAGGAGCCGGAATTGAGGATGATTTTCATAGTGATCACTAGTGTTTGGATTGATAATTTAAGGTCCTACTCTGATGGCATAGAATAGTGTGACTCTCCTCAACGTGGGTAGAACGTTGGACTCCATGTATCTCACATGGTTTATGTCGGTTATGAGAGACTCCCAATGTGTGTGTGTGTACCATTCTATCTAACAGGAATATATTGTTTTGAAGAATTGGTTATGAGAAAGTTATTTTTTTTCGAAAGATTGAAATACTATATTATAAAGAGAATTATTATGAGATTTGATTTCTTTGATGGTTTGAAAACCGACATGAAAGTGAATTGAGAACTTATTGTAATGAATCACTTGTCTTACTTTACATGTATTATTCATCCATGACTTTGATGATTTAATTTGAGCTAAGTGAGTCATTTATATCAGCATGCATAATTTTATAAACTGTGAAGATATTAAGATATTATTTTATATATGCATTGCACCCCCATATGCTCGATACATTTCCATGTTACTGACCCAAACACACCCCATGAGTTGGGCTACATTTTCTCATAATGTAGGTACAAGGTATAGTGTACATCTTCAGATCCAGTCAGTTCGCGGCATCCAGTCAGCAGGTGATGAGTCATTTTGATTCAAGGGCTTGAGTTAGTTATACAGTTCGAGAAGTGTTGTATTTTCTATATTCAACCGTATTGAGTTGGGATAGTCGGGAGTCATGACCCTGCTACCTATAGTCAGTTCTAGTAGAGGCTTCATAGATAGTCAGTAGAAGTTGATGTCTTCCGTTTCAGTTTTGGTTGTAAAAGCAGAGTTGTAATCTTGTAAATTTAATTTTTTATCTATCATATTCAGAAAAGAGTTATTTTCTACAAATTTGTATAGATTTATACTTTTAATTCAGTTGCTTATGAGTTATTCCAGTAGAAGGGTTAGATTGGGGTCACTTGTGACCCTAAGCACCGTGTGACGTCTCGGGACCCGATTTTGGGTCGTTACAAACTTGGTATCAGAGCATAGAGTTCAAGTGTCCTTAGGTGTCTATGAAGCCGTGTCTAGTAGAGTCTTGCGGAATGGTACGGAGACGTCTGTACTTTTCTTTGAGAGGCTACAAGGCATTCCCTTCTTTTAAGTCTAAGATCGTGCTATAAAAAAGTTCTCCAAGAAACTTATATAAATTCTCATCTTACTCTATTCTGGCCAACTCTGCCTCATTTTCATGGTATCAGAAAAAGTTAAGCTTAAGTATCCATAGATAGTTATGGGATTGTAAGAGAGCTAGAAAGTATCCCGTCAGTGCTTTTGAGTTTCGAAGATTGAATTTCTTTATCATGTGTGTAAAAATCGTACACTAAACCCAAGTCAGATGTGTTTTCAGATTCCTCCCCAGAATCCATAATGTAAATCTATACTTCCCTGTCTATGTAGTATTCTTGAGATAGCACAATCAACAAGTTCCAGATCCTCCCCAGATAATGCTCTTATATTTGCGAGTAGAAGTTTCAGAAGTTACACAAAGCAGCTTGAGAGTAGCCTTCTAGTGTATTATAAGTCCCTCAAATTTAAAGTTATGCCCTCGTTCTTACGAGTTATTCAATTAAGACAGAGTATGGTTTATCTTAGATCATTAAATGTTGTGTGTCAAGTTTCTATCTCTTGTATTACGTAATTTTATTATCATTGTGGTTGTGAAAAATCAAAGTCTAGTGAAGCCGTGTGGGGCCTATTTCGATTCACTAGCATAGTTGCTTTGTTATTCATCTAATTTTCTTGTTTAAAACACAAAACCAAAGTCTAGTGAAGCCGTGTGAGGCCTATTTCGATTCACTAGCAACTTGTTATTTATCTTGTTGTTCTTGTGTTGGTTAGAAGTTTGGGTTTAGAAGTGTAGTGACAAGAAAGGTGGTAAGGGCGATTTATTGAATATGTATAGCTGAATTTTGTTTCTTATGCTTGAATTATTAATGAAGTGATATACCTTTGTTTGTTAATTTAGTGAAGTTAGAGAAGGATATTTTAGTTAAGGTGGATTGTTGTTTGCTTGAGGTAAGAAAAGAATTATTGATGGAATTTGTTGTGCTAGGAAAGTATAGGTTTTGATTGAAGTACTTAGTGGTTGAGTATTGTTAATTTAGGCTTTCGTGAGATTGCAAGAGGAAGTTTAGTTGAAATTTATAGAGCTATGGAAGTAATTTAGGTGTGAAGATGGGTAAATAGTAATGATGGGAAGAAGGAGGATGTGTTAACGGATTATGAATAAGATAGGCCATATGATTATGATCGATTGTCATTGTGTACTAGTCTTTCTTAATGTTGTGTTGTATAGTTTTGAAAGGAGAATTGTCTGTGAGTTTGGGTTGTAAATCATGTTTAGCGCTAGACATTAAGTTTGAACAGTTGATGGTTCGGTTGTTGAAGCTAGTGATATGGATGTGATCTAGTAGGCCTGATCAGTGTATGCAAGAGTGTAAGATCATGTGTTTGGAATTAAGTATGATGTAGAGGTGTGCCCAAGGTACTATGGGGCTGCATTATTTTTTGAGGATTATTGCATATTGTGTGGTTAGTAGTAACGTTGAGTTGCTAGGTGGATGTAACGCCTCGAGTTTCTGAATCGGAATGCTACATGGTGCTCATAACCCCAAGGGACCACAAGCTAACCCATGAATGATATATGTACCTGTACACTGCATAATATACATATAATATGCGGAAAACCTGAACATGTAGGCCATAAGGTTCAACTGAAGAGATATAGTAACATCCATGAGGTAATGAATACCCAAAATAACTAAATATAAAACTGAATACTGAATCTGATAGCTATATCTGACTAAATCTGAAAGCCTCTAAGTACTGTCTGAATAAGGAGTTGAAGGAACATGTCTCCAACTAACTCCGTAAAACTGAACTGAAGTAATAAATGAATAAAACAAATCATATTATCCTCAAATGGATGAGGACTCACTGCAACACTGCGAATGGAAAGCTACAGCTGGTCTGGAACTCGTGGCTCTGGACCTATGGTGTAACATGAAAAGAAAGAACCATAGCGCAAATGCGTCAGTACAACTGGAGTACTGAGTATATGAGTGAGGTAGGCTAATTCAAAGGGTTTACATGCATGAATAATGCTAACTGACTGACTGATATGAACGTAAGAGTACAAACATACATACATAGTAACTGAGATCATTAGTACGTGGTAGCTAAATCAGTATGCTAATACATGACTGGAACTGTAGTTCTGATAACATGAGCATCTGTTTTTGAAAGTCCTGAATCTGGTATAACTCTCTGAGTCCCATGCTATAACTGAATTTAACTGTATCTAACAGTCTTGGTATACTGATATCTGAAGAACTGTCTGAGTTCTTTTACTGAGACTGATACTAAAATTATGGGAGGTAGTTTAACCGACATGCCCCATGTATACCATTACGGCTAAGCTGGGGTCCAATCTCCACCCCGACTGGAGGGGTGTCAATACCGCGCCACTGGTAAGGACAGTTGTGAGTGACCCTTATCTGGCAGGTACTCAAAGTGAGAATGGTGGGACCCTAAACTGACAGGTTAAGACACCTCATCAACCCAAATCTGACAGGTTAAGATGTCTCAATCTTCGAAGGCTACGTAGTTCTAAAACACAAGGATGACTGCTAAGAATCACACCCTGAACTGGCAGGTGAGTTCCCATCTTTGGGTTCACTCGGTGCTAACTTCTACTCCCATCTGAAGGTACTGAACATGATTCAACTAGCTGTACATAGACTGAAAAACTGACATCTGTTGACTGACAGAGTAGTACTATTATCTGAGAGTTAACTGAGATCATGAGATTTCTGAGGTTTCCTGAGTCACATAACTGACTAGTTCTATAGAGTATAGCTTGACTGAGATTTATCATGACACATGACATGGCTCTAGGCACACAGCTATATTTTTCGGGTACGAATACCCCCAGGACTCGATAGAAGGAAACTGGCACACATGACATGACTTGTTCACAAGATTAGAGTCCACAATTCACAATATTATAAGTAGGGGATAGTATACTTCATGTATTTATTTACATCTCAACATGGTAGGGAGAGAATGGATACATTTCATGTATATAATTCATATTTCCATTATCACACATGCTTCATGCCACAACAACAACAACACATAAATAGCATGGAAATTCATATGGAAGTGTATAGCTAATATAAACTTGTCATTTAGATATCATGGAATCATGTAATTATGGGTTTCTAGCATCCTAGGCATTTTATCAAACACCTTGCATGCATTCTTTAAAGCATAGGTGGATTTCATACTTGCATCACATCAAACCACCTAAAGTTCATGTTTTTCAAGTAACAACCACATATATTTCATGAAAACATCTTTAGATATCATTTTGAAACTTAAACAACAATCATCAGCATTTACATGCTCATATCACCACAAAAAGTTTACAAAATAACATTTAAAAACATGTTTCTTGAGATCTATGAACGGATTGGATCCATAGATAAACACTACGCATACCTTAGATTAAGAATTCGTGGAATCTACGGTTGAATTTGCTTGAAGCTTAAAACCCCAATGGAAACCCTACACTTGTTCTTGACTGTTCTTGAGTGAATTTTGATAAAATTAATGTAAAGGGATGCTTTGGGTCTTCAATCCCGTGTTTAAAGAGTATATATAGGTTTTTGGGAAGTTACCATATTGCCCTTGAGGAGTTTAAAACAAAAACTGAAAACTACGCAAAATTTATTGCGGCGTAAAATGCCAATTATTGCGACCTGAAATCTTGGAGAAAATCGGGGCTATCATGGAGGATTTATGTAAATTGACGAGTGCCATTTTGGCCTCTAGCGCGATGCGTCATGCACTGAAAGGGCATTCGTCTTATAGCAGAAACTTAAAATAGCCATAATTTCTTCACCGGGTGTCCCTTTTAGGCGAATTTGGTATCGACGGAAATATTATTAAATTATATATCCGTTGGTAGGTCATGGGATCAAAAATTTGTAGTATAATGAGATATATGCTCGTTTGAAATTGATGATACCAATATCCTTCTCACGAATTCAATCGTTAAGGAATGTTTTGATTCGCACAATAGCTAGGACATATTTGAGACCTTAATTCACATCAACCTTAATCATTAAACTACCAAGGAACCATGATGTACTATGTATGAGCTTGAAAGCTAATATTGAGTTTGATTTTTCGGGGTATTACAATATCTCCCCCTTGGGAACATTCGTCCTCTAATGAGACTTAACTGAGAGGGAAGAATGAGACAAGCCGAACATGAACTGAACATGAAGGACGGAAACATGATCTCATGACTGACATTCTAAACATACTAAACTCATGCATATCTGATGCATGGATAACTGGTATATGGATGTGTAACTTAGCAATATGATAAACTGAGCTTCTCAAGATGAGAATGCATATCTGATGCATGACCTTATAATTGAATTGATACATAAATGCTTAACTGAGTATGCAACGGTAATAGATACCATGTTTAAACTGGGGACATGAACATGAAACTAAATAAGCTTAAAGAGAATTGTTACCTTGAGCTTGATCTGAATTTGCGGGGAAGAGGTGAGGATACTTGGTACGCATATATGTTTCTGTTTCCCAAGTAGCTCCCTCATGAGACTAATTTCTCCAAAGAACCTTAACTAGAGGGACTTCTTTGTTCCTCAATCGACAAGTCTGATAATCTAAGATTTTGACTGGAATCTCTTCATAAGAGAGGCTGTTCTGAATGGCAATGCTCTGAACAGGGACTACAACTGTTGGGTCATCTATGCACTTCTTGAGCAAAGAGACATGGAAGACTTGATGAATTGAGGCTAGATCTGAAGGCAATTCTAGCTCATAAGTTACCTTGCCGAAGCGACTGAGAATCCTGAAGGGACTGACATATCGGGGACTGAGTTTCCCTTTTTTTCTGAACCTCTTCACTCCTTTCATGGAAGAGATCTTAAGATATAAATAGTCGTTGACCTCGAACTCGAGATCCTTCCTACGAACATCTGCAACATCACTCTTCATCCCACTCCACCAATATATCTCCCATAAATAGTGGTACATCTTAGTGGCTCCTGGATGAATAGAGTATCATGCACCATGCGGTTCTGCAAGAATTAGTTGCCTCAAGTCATCTACACCTAGAACGCACAAACGACCCTAACAACGAAGAACACCATCTCCCCCTTGGGAGAAAACCTGAACTTTCTGATTCTGAACTAACTCTTTCAGCTTGACAAGGCTAGGATCCATGTCTTGCTTTTCTTTCACCTCGGAAACTAGAGATGACTCTGAACTACTCTAAACACATACACCACCCTCTGAAAAGTCAACTAAGCGAACACCTAGTCTGGTAAGCTGATGGATTTCCTGAGCTATCTTTTTCTTTCTATCCTTAACGTGAGAAATACTACCCATGGAGAGTCTACTGAGAGCATCGGCCACAATGTTGGCCTTTCCCGGATGATAAAGGACACTCATGTCATAGTCCTTTAAGATCTCTAACCACCCTCTCTGACGAAGATTGAGATATTTTTGAGAAAGGACATACTGGAGACTTTTATGATCTGTGAAGACATCTACATGAACTCCGTAAAGATAATGCATCCAAATCTTTAAGGCAAAAACTATGGCTGCTAACTCAAGATCATGAGTAGGATAATTCTTCGCATGAGGCTTTAATTGTCAGGAGGCGTAGGCTATGACCTTACCATGCTGCATCAGGACACAACCTAAACCCACTCTGGATGTATCACAATATACTACGAACCCATCTGAACCATCTAGAAGAACTAGAACTGGAGTTGTAGTGAGTCGAGTCTTCAATTCCTGAAAACTCTTCTCGCATGAATCTGACCACTGAAACTTGACCTTTTTCTGAGTCAATCTGGACATAGGAGACACAATAGAACAAAATCCCTCATTAAACCATCTGTAATAGCCATCCATACCAAAAAATGCCTGATATCTATTGGAGATTCGGGTTTGGGCCAATTTCTTACCGCTTCAATTTTCAGAGGATCTATTCTAATGACCTCACCGAAAATAATATGGCCAAGTAATTCTACTTCTCTTAGCCAAAACTCGCACTTACTGAACTTGGCGAATAACTGATGATTTCTGAGGGTTTGAAGAACAATTCTGAGATGGTCTGAATGATCACGCTCAGTGAGAGAATAGACCAGAATATCATCTATAAAGACTATGACGAACATGTCCAAGTAATTCTTGAACACACGGTTTATCAAGTCCATGAAAGCTGCAAGGGCATTGGTTAGACCAAAGGACATGAATAGAAATTCAAAGTGACCATACCGAGTACGGAAAGCTGCCTTCAGGATGTCACATTCTCTAACTCTGAGCTGATGATAGCCTGATCTGAGGTCTATCTTGGAGAAATAACTGGCACACTGAAGTTGGTCGAATAGATCATCTATTCTAGGAAGTGGATACCTATTCTTGACCGTAACTTTATTGAGCTGATGGTAATAAATACATATCCTGAGAGAATCGTCTTTCTTGCGTATGAATAAGACTGGCACACCCCATGGGGATACACTGGGCCTAATGAATCCCTTATCTAACAGATCCTTCAACTGATCTTTCAGTTCCTTAAGTTCTGATGGTGTCATTCTATATGGAGGGATAGAGATAGGCTGAGTATCTGGGAGAAAATCTATGCCGAAGTCTATTTCCCTTTCGGGAGGAATACCTGGAAGATCTTTGGGAAAGACATCTGAATATTCACTAACCATTGGGACTGTTTTGAGACTGGGAGATTCGGAATTGGAATCTTTAACATGCACGAGATGATACACACACCCCTTAGAAATTATTTTCCTTACCCGAAGGTAGGAAACAAGTTGACCCCTGAACGCTGAAACACTACCCTTCCACTCTATGGTGGGCTCATTCAAGAATTGAAACTGAACTATCCTGTTCCTGCAGTTGACTGTGGCATAGAAGGAATGAAGCCAATCCATGCTGAGAATGACATTAAAGTCCGTCATCTCTAACTTGACTAAATCTGTTGATGTGGATTTCTGAAATATCATAATCGGGCAGTTCCTGTATACCTACCGGGCTATGATGGCTTTTCCCACTAGGGTAGATACTAAAAAGGGCTCTGCTAAAATCTCGGGACTGATTTTGAAATCTCCTGCTATGTATGGAGTAACAAAAGACAAGGATGCACCTGGGTCTAGCAAATCATAAACATGAACATGGAAAATTTGTAATGTACCAGTAATGACATCAGGAGAATTTTCCTGATCCTGTCGGGTTTGAAGAGCATAGAGTCTATTTGGACGTTGCCCACTAGTAGCACTGGAAGTGGCACCCTACTGGTTCGGGCGACCGGACTGAGCTGCGGAACTAATTTGCTGACCCTGAAGACCTGACTGCAGACACTCTCTAATCTTGTGGCCTGGCTTGCCACAACCAAAACAGACATCACTACCGGCTCTGAAAATACCCTTGTGGTTCTTACCACAATCCTGACAAAGGGAATTTGTTCGGGCACTGCTAACACTACCCTGAGATTTAGAGCCTGGCACTTTGTCCCTTCTTCCGTCTCTGAATTTTGGCACTGGGGCACTAGCGGAGGAAGGATATGGAGCTGCTGACTTGGGATGAAACTGCGAACGGTTCCCTCCCTCTGATTTGGGCTGAGCAAAACTAAAACTGCCTAATTTTTCTCTCTTATTCTGCCTCTCTCTAGTCCTAACCTTCTGCTCCTCTATCTGCTTAGCATGGGTCATGAGTCTATATAAGGTTATATCACTATTCAGCATCGCAGATCTACACTCATTCACTATGCTATCATTCACCCCTGACACGAACTTGCTCATCTTAGCCCTATTGTCTGCAACCACATGAGGGGCATACTTGGCTAGATGAGTAAATTTGAGGGAATAATCCCTAACCATCATATTTCCCTGCCTAAGGTTGATGAACTTAATAACTTTGGCTTTCCTCAGCTCTTGGGGAAAGAATCTGTCTAAGAAAGCCGTGACAAATTCCTCCCACCCAATGGGACCTGTGCCATCTACCCTCTCAAACTTCCACTGTTTGTACCAAGTGTGAGCCACATCTTGCAACTAATATGTGGCTAACTCATCACTCTGAATAGAAGTAACACCCATGATGTCAATGACCTTCTGAACTTGGTCAATGAACTCCTGAGGGTCTTCCTCAGACTTAGACCCATGGAAAGATGGAGGGTTCATTCGGGTGAAGTCCCGAATCCTAGCTGTTGTGGAATTTTCCACTGGATTGTCCAGAATAGCTAGTGGCCTTTCATTTTGGGCAGCCACAGATTGAGCAAGTTTGGTGAATGCGGCTCTAAACTCCGCATGAGAAACATGTTCGCCCAAAGGATCTTCGGGATGAGGAGCTGGCTGGTTTCTTCTCTTTGGGGCCATATTTTGAAACAAGAAAAGAGCGGATTGGACTGGGAGTTTAACTTGAGATTATGCTCACTAGCACGACATGAATACTGAAAGAAGGAAAACTATTCCTAAAACATCTTATATCCTCCTGTACATAAATGTGGCGCGCAACACACCCATGCACAAGACTCTACTAGATGCGGCTTTCAGAATTCCTAGAACTCTATTGAACCTTAGGCTCTGATACTAAGTTTGTAACGCCCCGATTTTCTGAATCGAAATGCTACACGGTGCTCATGACCCCGAGGGACCACAATCTAACCCATGACTATTATATGTACCTGTACACTGCATAATATACATTTAATACGTGGAAAACCTGAACATGAAGGCCATAAGGTTCAACTGAAGAAATATAGTAACATCCATGGGGTAATGAATACCCAAAACAAATGAATATAAAACTAAATATTGAATCTGATAGCTAAATCTGACTAAATATGAAAGCCTCTAAGTACTATCTGAATAAGGAGTTGAAGGAACATGTCTCCAACTAACTCCATAAAACTGAACTGAAGTAATAAATGAATAAATTAAATCATATTATCCTCGAATGGATGAGGACTCACAGCAACACTGCGACTGGAAATCTAATGCTGGTCTGGAACTCGTGGCTGTAGACCTATGGTGTAGCATGAAAAGAAAGCACCATAGAACAAATGTGTCAGTACAACTAGAGTACTGAGTATATAAGTGAGGTAGGCTAATGAAAAGGGTTTACATACATGGATATTGCTAACTGACTGACCAATATGAACGTAAGAGTACAAACATACATATATAGTAACTGAGATCATGAGTACGTGGTAGCTAAATATGTACGCTAATACATGACTGGAACTGTAGTTCTGATAACATGAGCGTCTATGTCTGATAATCCTAAATCTGGTAGAACTCTCTGAGTCCCGTGCTATAACTGAATTTGACTATATCTAACAGTCCTGGTATATTGATATCTGAAGAACTATCTTTGTTCTTTTACTGAGACTGATACTAAAACTATGGGAGGTAGTTTTTTAACTTACATGGCCCATGTATACCATTACAGATAAGCTGGGGTCCAATCTCTGCCCCGACTGGAGGGGTGTTAATACCGCGCCACTGGTAAAGACAGTTGTGAGTGACCCTAAACTGACAGGTTAAGCCACCTCACTAACCCAAATCTGACAGGTTAAGATGTCTCAACCTATGCTGGCTACGTAGTTCTGGAACACAAAAATAACTGCTAAGAATCAAACCCTGAACTGGCAGTTGAGTTCCCATCATTGGGTCCACTCGTTGCTAACTTCTACTCCCATCTGAAGGGATTGAACATGATTCAACTGGTTGTACATGTACTGAATAACTGACATCCATTGACTGGCGGAGTAGTACTATTATCTGAGAGTTAACTGAGATCATGAGATCTCTGAGGTTTCCTGAGTCACATGACTAACTGAGTTCTATAAAGTATAGCTTGACTGAGATTTATCATGGTATATGACATAGCTCTAGGCACACATCTATATTTTTTAGGTACGAATACCCCCAGGACTCGATAGAAGGAAACTGGCACACATGACATAACTTGATCATAAGATTAGAGTCCATAATTCACAATATTATAAGTAGGGGATAGTATACTTCATGTATTTATTTACATCTCAACATGGTAGGGAGAGCATGGATACATTTCATGTATATAATTCATATTTCCATTATCACACATGCTTTATGCCACAACAACAACAACATATAAATAGCATGGAAATTCATATGGAAGTGTATAGCTAATATGGACTTATCATTTAGATATCATGGAATTATGTAATTATGGGTTTCTAGCATCCTAGGCATTTTTTCAAACACCTTGCATGCATTCTTTAAAGCATAGATGGATTTCATCCTTGCATCACGTCAAACCACCTAAAGTTCATATTTTTCAACTAACAACCACATATATTTCATGAAAATATCTTTAGATATCATTTTGAAACTTAAACAACAATCATTAACATGTACATGATTATATCACCACAAAAAGTTTACAAAATAACATTTAAAATTATTTTTCTTGAGCTCTATGAATGGATTGGATCCAAAGATGAAAACTACGCATACGTTAGATTAAGAATTCGTGGAATTTACGGTTGAATTTGCTTGAAGCTTGAAACCCCAATGGAAACCCTAGACTTGTTCTTGACTGTTCTTGAGTGAATTTTGATAAAATTAATGTAAAGGGATGCTTTTGATCTTCAATCCCGTGTTTAAAGAGTATATATAGGGTTTTGGGTAGTTACCATATTTCCCTTGAAGAGTTTAAAATGAAAACTTAAAACTACGCAAAATTTATCCCAATTTAGGGCCTCGGCGTGATGCGGAGCTTGGTAAAATGCCAATTATTGCAAGTTGGAAGCATGGAATGAAGTGGGGCTATCGCATAGGCTTTATGGAAATTTACGAGTGCCATTTTGTCCTCCGGGGCGACGCACCATGCACTGAAATGGCATTCGTCTTACAACAGAAACTTAAAATACCCATAACTTCTTCACCGGGTGACCGTTTTTGGTGAATTTGGTATCGACGGAAATCTTATTAAATTATATATCTGTTGGTAGGTCATGAGATCAAAAAATTCATAGTAAAATGAGAGATATGCTCATTTGAAGTTGACGATACTAATATCCTTCTCAAGAATTCAATCGGTAAGGAATGTTTTGATTCGCACAATAGCTAGGACATATTTGAGACCTTAATTCACATCAACCTTGATCATGAAACTTCCAAGGAACCATGATGTACTATGCATGATCTTGAAACATGGATCTAATATTGAGTTGAATTTTTCAGGGTATTATAGTGGAGAAGGCTAGTTAGATAATTTATGATGTTCTTGAAAGCTAAGTTAAGGAGTTATGATTGAAGATGTTGAGCCTTTTAAGTATGATTATTATTCTCATTGTTTGGGAAAAATATAAGTATAGAAGTATGATCTTGGTTGGCTATGATTATGTGATTAGAGATGTATGTATGGTTGCAAATGAGAGTGTAAGTCTTTGATGATGATTATTGAAGCTAGAAAGTTAAGGATGGCATATAGATGGGTTGTTCAAGAATGAAGTCGGTAAGTTCAAAATTAGTTTACTCTTGTGAGTTTAGCATTTATGTATAGCTATTAGAATGATGAAATTATGGGTTAATATCGAGGATATAGAGTAGACCAACATGCTTAGAACACTAGCTTTGACCTAAGTAGGAGATGGTTAGTGAAGAACCAAACCAAGTTTTGAGAATTAGATTGTGATGAATGTCAATAATAAGTTATGATGAGATAGTGATCCCTTCTTACTCTATAGTATTCCTTGAATTTTAGTCATTACAACACCAAATCCATCACTTGCGTGATAAATCCATGCCACAAGCCTATTCTTATACCCATCATGCATGCTCAAGCACATTCTTAGCTTCTAGCAAGCATGTAACAACTTCACTCTATGATACGAGTTATCTCTCATAAATCTATAAACTCCAGTCTTATGTTGAATAGCTCATGATAAGTATGAACTCATGTTTCAGAGTATGACAAGTTTTTATACTCATGATACTAGTGAAGTACGCATTATATCGTGCATGTCCTCAGCTTAGATCTCTTTGATGAATCCACGCCTTTGATATTTTATTCCTCAAGCTTAAGATAAGTGTTAATGTTATGTATTGTAGTTTCTGGGCTTCAGGTTCTTATGTGTTAGCCATTCGATGACCTCTTCCTATGTTAAGATAGTGGCGATGATAGTGGATAAGCAATGGTTTAGATGTGAGAGAGTTGATGACCCTCATTAAGAAAGATTATTTATGCTTTTCTATCTAAGGCTAAAGTGTGAAGTAAGATTGAAGCCAAGTCTTTGATACATGTCATGGTTAGTTAGAAATTGTGTGTATGTTTTTAAGAATGGTGCAAGAAAATTGTCGTTGATAAAGGTTTAGAAAATATGCGAAGTATGCCTTTATGGGTATTTGCCTTAAAGTTATTTGTGATTTTTAATGATAGGCTTGAATGTCATGTTGGGTGTAAGATGATAAATGCAATATGCGCTAGTGAATCCATATCAAGAGTTTTTAAATAGTCATTTAATTGGTAAGGCATGTTATGATTAGGGTGTGAACTCTAAAAAGATATAGAATATTGAACCTTGTGGTTTAGACTAGTATTGTGGTTTGGCGTGTTGTATCTTATGATTTAGAATTAGGCTTGATCATGGTGAGAGAACTTAGTTTAGTTTAGACCTTAGTAGAAAGATTTCGCAGTACCAATATGAGAATTATAAGTTGAATCAAATGAGTATGGTATTTAAGGGGAATAGTATAGTTGAGAGAGCATTTGAGAAGTAATTCTAAGCTTGAAAGTAAGAAGTTGCATTGCCTGCAGCCTAGAAATCCTATCCTAGTTTATGAGTTATATAATTATATTCCATGTTATAGAGTTATATCAATGTTGTAATTCCTTAGTCAAATGTCTTGTTCAGAGCATGCCCAAAATTCTTTGCTCCCTAATATCAATAGAATTTCGTAGAAAAGTGCTGAAGAAATACTCCATTTGAGTATGGGCAGTCAGTATGATCCAGTCCATATAGCCTGTAATATAGTTTAGCAAGCAAGGAGATAAGCTCCTATAGATTCTTAATTTTCCAGCTAGTTTTACTATCCGCAGTCTTATACGTATGTACATTCCAAGAGGTAATGTGTTTGCGTCCAAGTAAATTATAAATTCAGCTTAGCTCATGCATCAGTTTCATTTTCAGATATTAAGTTATGATTCAGTTCGTAAGTATCCTGTGTAGTAACACAGTCTCTTCCTAGTGTTTTCATCAAATTATTATCATTCGGGGATGAACGATCCCAAGAGGGGGATGTTGTAATACCCCGAATTTTCATTCCATAAACCTATTTTTTTTCTCATGAGATCAGATCCAGTGCAAAGTAATGGTTTCTCATAAGTTGACACTCGTTTCTATCTTAGCCATATAGATATTTTCATTAGGATTCATGCACTTGCAGATCAGTTTAGTAGCTCATTATTCTTGAGATCCAGTGATTCATTTTCTATCAGTTACACATGATATCTTAAAGACAAATATTCATCTGTGTTTCAGGTTAATTATCCACATTCGAGGATGAATATTCCCAAGGGGGAGATAATGTAATACCCCGTATTTTCGTGCTAAAATTCTAACCTTCATTCTTATGCGTCTAAGCTCTAATACAAGTGATTCCCATGTGAATATAGATTTCATGATGCTTATCCTAGTATGTGAAGTGCTCTTGAGGTCAACAATGTTCATATAAATCATTTAGAGCCAAGTTGAGCTAAGATCATTTGATTTGTCTAACATTTGATATTCGATTCTATAAGGGTATACTTCAAACGTGTATATCTATTAATATACATGGAATTTTTCATCCCAAGACCTATCAAATTGTGGATAATTGAATTAGCTTTCCAACGATACCAATTTTGCCTTAATCCAATACCCGAGCAAAAAGTTATGCCCATTTTTGTGAGGCAGTGAGGGTGTGCGATTGGGAGTGCAAGGCACTCTTGCTGGTCATCCATAAGGTGTGTGACGCACACCTTAAGGTCTACCATGGGTTGTGACCCGCATACCTCACTTCCAAGTGCCAAAAATCACTCCTATATATGTCTATAACACGGGATTTAACCCCAATTATCAAAAATCCTTTTACTTTCATCAAAAATTGGTCAAGAACACTCTTAAGGGTTTCAACCTAAAGATCAAGATTTAACCGTAGTTGTTCAATAATTCTTTAAGATTTGAATTCGCCATTCCGAGGGCTACAAGAAGCACTTATTATTTTTATGAATAGAGTCCCAAGGTTAATAGTTCATCCAAAGCTTCAACTTCAAGGTATGTGGGGTTTTCAACAAGGACACCCTTTCGTTCTTGTGCCCAAAAATGTTTTTCTTTTACGAAGTTATGGATTTTATATGTTTTATTATGAATTTGAAGCATGAATTTACATCCTATATTGATTCTCATGAGATTATGATATTTTCGATATTTAGAAGTGGAATTATATGAGAACAATGATATTTTGTACTTAAAGCTGAAATTTCTAGATTTTGAAGAAATTTATATATGTTTATGATGTAAAACTTAAATCTTGATAAGTTTTAATGTGATATCAAGACATGGGTTTTGAACTCTATTTGAGATTATTATTTTTGAGAAAACATGTGTTATAAACACCTTGAATTTGAATGATTTGAAAAGATAAAGAAGCTTTGACCTTTTGGTCGTAAAAAGGGGTTGATTTTGAACCCGAGATGAGAAAAGAAATCCACTTTTATTGATTCATTAGTAAAGGGGTAGCATGATGGCTCCCGTTGTGAATTATTGAACTGTTTTATGGTGGATTTTCTTTTGAAAAGATCTGAAGCTAAGTCTGGGAGTAGTCTTTAGCACCGAGCGGGAGGTATAGCGGGTTTGGTACTTCCCTAGAACTGTGTGCCCCCGTAGGATCCGGAATTGAGGCTGATTTTCATAGTAATCACTAGTGTTTGGATTGATAATTTAAGGTCCTACTCCGATGGCAACGAATAGGGCAACTCTCCTCAACGTGGATAGAACGTGTGACTCCATGTAGATCACATGGTTTATGTCGGTTATGAGAGACTCCCAATGTGTGTGTGTGTACCACTCTATCTAAGAGGAATATATTGTTTTGAAGAATTGGTTATGAGAAAGTTATTATTTTCCGAAAGATTGAACTACTATATTCTAAAGAGAATCGTTATGAGATTTGATTTCTTTGATGGTTGAAAACCAAGATGAAAGTGAATTGAGAACTTATTGTAATGACTCACTTATCTTACTTTACATGTATTATTCATTAATGACTTTGATGATTTAATTCAAGCTAAGTGAGTCATTTATATCAGCATGCATAATTTTATAAACTCTGAAGATATTAAGATATTATTTTATATATATATTGCACCCCCATATGCTCAATACATTTCCATGGTACTGACCCACACATACCCCATGTGTTGGGCTACATTTTCTCATAATGTAGGTACATGGTATAGTGTACATCTTCAGATCCAGTCAGTTCGCGGCATCCAGTCAGCAGATGATGAGTCCTTTTGATTCAAGGGCTTGAGTTAGTTATAGAGTTCTAGAAGTGTTGTATTTTCTATATTCAGCCGTATTGAGTTGGGATAGTCGGGATTCATGACCCTACTACCTATAGTCAGTACTAGTAGAGGCTTTATAGACAGTCAGTAGAAGTTGATGTATTCCATTTCAGTTTTGGTTGTAAAAGCAGAGTTGTAATCTTGTAAATTCAGTTTTGTAACTATCATATTCAAAAAAGAGTTATTTTCTGCAAATTTGTATAGATTTATACTTTTAATTCAGTTTCTTATGAGTTATGACAGTGAAGGGTTAGCTTGGGGTCACTTGTGACCCTAAGCTCCGTGTGACATCTCGGGACCCGATTTTGGGGTGTTACAAATGACTTGTTGTATAATAGTTTCTCCATCTTCCCTAATAGCATTATTCCATTATTGAACTGACTTCCATTGTTAATATTTTTTGGAAGTTTCTTAAAGGAGAGAGGTTCTATGTGATTAAATACTTTGATTCCATCCTTGTGTATTGTGTGTTAAATCTTTTGAGCCAAGTGGAGTTCTTATAGATAATGACAACTTGGATAAAATATTTATGCTTGATTCCTTTCTCTAATACCTTTTTGCCTATGATGATGTCTATGCTAGATGTGGAATTGTTTTATTTAGAAGTAGGATTTGTCTCAATAGACTTTTTATGTCAAACACCAGGATCCTTGGTTATATCTTAAGTGTGTGCAACCGAGGCATGGTGCAATGATCGATTTTTCTAACACCAACCCTCATGCCTTAAGGATATTGTTGTTGCTTGTTTTCCTTATGGTTTTTCAAGGTAAGTATTTAAGGTCGAATCCTTTTCAAGAAGGGGATTATGATACAAGATAAATTAGGATCAACCATTCTTGGCTTTTGTTACAAGGATAAAAATAAGGGATCCAAGCCACAAAGATTTCAAAGCCACAAGTACATGTGTGGATGGTCTATTTTGAGCTCTGGGTAGAGTAAAATCATATATGGAAGATAGCGTGGATGGAAAGTACACATTGGAGAGTCTACTAGAGAGTTAAAAGGAGATAAACCATGACTTAGAGCTACCTGTGAGCTCACTTGTTCCCGTAGGTCATCCACCTATGCCAGTAAGTGCTCCACTTGTTCCAGAAGGTCATCATCTGCATGGTCATATGAACCTAAGTGGCATCTTGCTCTATTTTATTGAATTCGTACACTTTTGGGCATATATTTGTAATAAAATGCCCAAGCTAAAAATATTCGGAATTAGCTTTATTCTAGATTTTTTATGACATGTGATATTGTGTGACTCCTTATGGAGCATGAGAGATTAGAAAGGCTTAGGTTGATTCTTGCCTAGAAACGAGGGTTGTGAAGGTGTTACGATTCCCTTGTGGTTATTTTTTAGAGTTTGGTGCCTTCTTTGGATAAATCTTTCAAGGTTATTAGATTTAATATATCCTCTGGTTTTGTTTTATTTCCTTGTTTGTGTCTATCTTTTTATCTTTTTCTTCTATCCTTCAATTTCTTGGATTCTGATTTTATCATTTCTTTTAGTATGTGTTTATTTTATCTTTCATATTTTTGAGTTCATCATTTCAAATAGGCATTAAATTGGACCCACCACAATAAAGTCCATTCAAGAATTTCCACCTCCATGGAATAAATGTGAAGTCATGAGTTTTCTTGGGAGGTTGAATTACATGAGTAGGTTCATCTCTCATCTCACCAATACATATGAACTTATATTTACGTTGTTGAAAAAGAATGTTTCTATCAAGAGGACAGACGAGTGTCAAGAAGGTTTTGACAAGATTAAAGAATATTTGGGAAATCTTCCAATATTGGTCCCCCCAGAACCTGGGCCTTTATTTTTATATCTATTAGTTATGGATAATTCTTTTGGTTGTGTTTTAAGTCAACTTGATATCACAGAAATAAGAACAAGCAATCTATTATTTTAGAAAGAAGTTCACAAGTTATGAGGTAAGATACACTCTTTATAAAAAGACATGTTGTGCCCTAACTTGGGTTGCCCAAAAATTAAAGCATTATCTTTCATCCTACACAACCTATGTAATACCTCAAATAGATTCTTTAAAGTACATCTTATGCCCACATGTAGGTTGGCAAAGTAGTAGATTTTGCTTACAATGTTTGACATTATGTGTGTCACTCGCACCACTATGAAGGAATAAGAATTGGCCAATTATTTGGCAGAAAACCTAGTCTATAATGACTATGAGCCTTTAATAACTTACTTTCCTGGTGAAGGATTAATTCAATTGAGGATCAAGTTCAGGATAATAGTTACCTATGGAAATTATATTTTGATGCGGCTGTCAATATCAAGGGTGTGGGGATTGGAGTAGTTCTTATCTTACTAATCGATAATCGACATCCTGCCATAGTGTTACTTTATTTATTTTGTACAAATAACACAATAGAATATAAGGCTTGCATCACGGTCTTAAATATGGCAATAAATCTAGATGTATGTGAGTTACTAGTTTTGGGAGATTCTGACTTGCCCATTCAACAAATTCAAGGTGAATGGAAAAATTAGAGATATCAAGTTCATTCCATACAAACAATGTTTAGAAAACCTTAGCAAAAGATTCTAGTCCACTGAGTTCAAATATATTACTATATTTCAATATGAGTTGGTTGATGCTCTGGCTACTTTTACATCAATGCTTTCATATCCAGGAAATACGTATATTAACCTATTGGAGATATAAATTAGAGATCAACATAGCCATGGCAATACATTTGAAGTAGAGCTTGATGATGATCCATGTTATTATGATATCAAATAGTTCTTAATGACAAAAGAGCATTCAATACACACCAATACGAATCAAAAGAGAACTATTAGGCGAGTTGCTAATGATTTCTTTTTTAGGAAGAAAATTTTGTACAAACGAACTCTAGATTTACACCTATTGATATAAATGAATGTTCACGAAGCTGAAATTATCATAAATGAAATGCATCTAGTGGAATGTGTCCCGAATATGAATGACTATGTTTTCAATAACAATATTATAGGTTAACCATGAAACAATATTGCTTTTATTTGTTCGCAAATATCACCGATACCAAATCCATATTGACTTGATTCACTCACCCTCTAATAGTTGCACCTTATTTCCACTCCTTGGCATTTTGTTTCTTTGTGCTTGGAGTTTATTGGTCCAATTGATCCAAACACTTCTAATTTACATCTATTCATATTGGTTTCCATTGACTACTTCACTAAATGGGTAGAAGTTACTACTTTAAAATTAGTCGCAACGAAAGAAGTAGTAGAGGTTGTTCATTCCAACATCATATTTCATTTTGGTTTTCCAACTATCATTATCACAATAAATGCAACCAATATTAATAGTCATTTGATGAAGGAGGTCTGTGAGCAATTTAAAATTGTGTATCGGCAATCTACCCCTTACAGATCAAAAGAAAATAGAGTTGTTGATACAACAAACAAAAACATTAAAAAGATTAGTTAGATAATGGTCCAAGGATCTATATAGTGGAATAAGAAATTACCTTTTTATCTTTTAGGGTATCATACAACTATTCACACATTGATTGGAACAACTCCTTACTTATTGGTCATGGGGACTGATAAGTCATCAATTAGACGACTTGTTAGCGCTTTTAAGCTTAAACTATCATGATTTTCCATTAATTTGATGTTAATATAATTTATAATGCTCATTTGTGTTGGAAAAGGTTTAAAATGAAGATGATAAAGCTACTCAAGTCAATGGGAGGTCTAATATGAAAGAAAAAGAGACCTAAAGTTCACATGGATGTGTCGAGAAGCCATCCGTGCACATGGGTTGTAAAAATAGTGTTATCTATGCCCAAGGTGCACCTCATCTGCACCCAGGGAGTGACTATCTACTCTTTGTATGCTCTAGATCTACTCAAGGAGATCAACAATGCAGTGGCAAATTTATAATATCAGCCAAACAGGAAATTGGGGTAAAAAGAGGATTATCAGCTCATTTCCACCAATATTGAACTATTATTAAGGTTTTTTTAGCAAAGAAATATTAGAGAGACTCCTAAGTGAAGAATTGGTAGATTTTATTAAAAATATATTGAAATTAAATCTTGGATGTTGTATCCTCTTTATTTTCTATGGATCAATTTAAATAGAATTTTGGTATATCTCTATTTTCTCTCTCTATGAGTAGCTAATTCTTCATCTTGGGGTTATGCTTGAATAGGTTGTGATTAGTGCATGGGTTTTGTTTATTTTTCATTATAATTAGCTATTTGATATGGTTTATTCATTCATTCCATGTTTTACCTAAGATTAAGGGGTTGCAAACCCCAATTACCCGAGAATCCATATCATCCTTGACAGGGGATATGGGTAAGGAATGGATGTGAACAATAACGTGAATTAGTTCATATAATAGAATCTCTTAGAAAAAAGGATGTTAATTGAGTGCATATATTGGTAAAATTGATACACTTATGAG
Source organism: Capsicum pubescens (assembly GCA_030864215.1). Lineage (NCBI taxonomy): Eukaryota > Viridiplantae > Streptophyta > Magnoliopsida > Solanales > Solanaceae > Capsicum > Capsicum pubescens. The sequence goes on from CM061548.1 coordinate 217,520,243, forward strand.
GTGTTCGACAGAACCCATTTGTGATATTTGGTGTTTGATTGACAAATTGATACCAAAACTTCTAGACCTATCCTACCCATGACTTCTAGACAAATTTATACTAATAATCAAATACTCTTGCATGAACCCACACGTAGAAATCATAACCCCGTGTCCCTTAAACACTTGATTAATCTCTAATTATTTATAGATTTGAAATAGTTTTCTCAAAACATCAAATTGTTAAAGTTGAAATCATTCAACCAAACCCCTCATTGTTACTTCCATATTTGTTTACCATAGATTAATGGTCAACTCTTAATTAACTTCTACCACTCTTTAGCATTGAAATCTTTGTCTTTGATTCTTGTTGATTTGACCACAACTCTATTGGGACACTATACATATGACTATCGCTGACAGCTTAAGGGTATAGTTTAAGTGTCATAAAATTTTGGCATTTTTGTTGGGGAGTGAAACTTAGTTTTCATTCTTATAGTGTTATTAGCCACTTTGGGTTAGCCATAGTGTTTATTTTACATTGTTTGTTGTTTTTGTTCTTTCTCAAGTTAGGATAATAATATACATGATTCTATAGGCCAACACAATAATAATATCAATAATTTTTTTGGGAATCTCAAGGATAAGTATCACCTTGGAGATGTTGTTCAAGCTAGTGATATTCATATTCACTGGTGGTTGGAAATAGAGTGTTCCACGTTACAAGCAAGAATCTTTATTTTCTTTAAATGAAATGGTTGTTTAGAGGTCAAGTGTGTGTGGATTCCAATCTACACATGAATAATTTCATTGATGTATACTCTCTATTTGAAATAGCACACATATCTCAAGAATCAATCTATTTTCGTCTATTCCCATTCTCATTGATGGGAGTAGTAATCTTATGGTTGCGGTATTTGTCTACGATATCAATCACTTTATTGGTTGATTCCACAAAATCACTCTTGGATAGATATTTTCCTCCTTCTCGGATGTTGCAACTAAGGGATGAAATCATTTAATTTTTCCAAATTTATGGAAAACCATTATATGAGGATTGTCAATGATTGAACAATAATATCATGCAATACCCATATCATGAGGTCCCGTAAAATACTTCTTCAAATATTCTATAGGTCATTGTATCAATTGAACAAGATGGTAGACAATAATGCAGCTAGAGGATCTCTTATCAAACAAACTTATGGTGTTGTTGTGACTTTATTGTATCAAGTGACTAAGAAAAGTAGAGATAGGTACACAAGAGATACCAAGGTGGACGTAGGGGCTCCCTCTGCATCTTTTGTAATACAAGACAAATAAGAAAAGATGAGAAAAGAAATAAGAAAATAGCTAACGTGATTATTTAACTTAATCTTCTCACCAAGCATGTAATGGGATCTCCTTCAAAGGAGGTTAATGTTATTACTTCTAAGAGTGCTAAAGCTTATGATGATAAGGAAATAGAGTCTCTTAATAAAGAAATTAAATTCTAGTCGAACAAATTGGGGGGTTCCCTCTACCTATAAAAGGCAAGGTGGGAATCAAGATTTGAAGGAAAGGGGTCGTAATATTGATTGGCATAATAGAGATCGTGATAGATACTAAGATTGGAGAGATAAGGATGGGGATTATGACCGGTGTGTACCTCCAAATGATAGGTCCAAGGGTCTCAGATCATTTCCACCATTATTGAACTATTGTTGAACTATTCTTAAGATAAAAAAACATCAGAGTGACCTTCAAGTGAAGGATTAGTAGTTTTTATTAAAGATTTATTGAAATTAAATATTGTATATTGTATTCTCTTTACTTTCTAAGGATTAATTTATGGGAGATTTTGGTGTATCTCAACTTTCTCTCTCTATGAGTAGCTACTTCTTCATCATAAGGTTATGCTTGAATAGGTTGTGATTTGTGCATGGGTTTTGTTTATTTGTCTTTCTAATTTGCTATTTGATATGGGTTTTGAATTCGTTCTATGTTTTAACTAAGAATTGGGGGTTGAAAACTCCAATTATCGTAGAACCCATATTATCCTTGACAGGGGGGATATAGGTGAGGAATGGATGTGAACAATAACTTGAATTAGTTAATTTAATAGCATCTCTTATACATAAGTATGTTAATTAAGGCCATAGATTGATAAAATTGTTACACTTATAAGTTGTTAGAAATAACCCATTTGGGATATTTGATGTTTGATTGACAAATTCACACTAAAACCTCTAGATCTAGACTTTCCATGAATTTTAGATAAATTTGGACATATAATCAAACACCCATGCATGAACCCACACCTAGGAAGGCATAACTTCAAGTCTCATCACCACTTGATTAATCTCTAATTGTTTCAATAAAATTGTTAAATTTGAAATCATTCAACCAAACCCCCCATTTTTACTTTCATATTGGTTTACTATGCATTACGGGACAACTCTCAGTTAACTTCTAACACTCTTGAGTATTGAAATCCTTGTCTTCACTCTATGTGTATTAGACCCCAACCTCCATTGGGTTACTATATTAACAATGTTTCTTACATTCTAAAAATGTGTAATCTGAGCATCATCAGGGTTGAGGTTATCATACCTTCATAAGTTCAAATTTCCTTACATCAAATCATTGTTAAAGCTGAGATTGATGATAGTTCATGTCTAGATCAGAATAGTTATCTTAGATAGGTGAAAAATGATTTAACGACAGCTTACTTTGTCTAGTAATATCAGTAGAGGATGGCTCAAGTTTATAATAATAAGATCCATCCTATGAATTTTAAGGTCGGCTAACTTGTTGTTAAATGAATCCTTCCCCCACAAAGAAGAAGCTAAAGAAAAATTTGCTTTAAATTGGCAAGTCCCTTACATTTTTAAATAATTATTGTCAAATAGAGCTTTGAAACTTGCAGAGATAGAGGGAAAAATAGTAGAGATAGCTATTAATGTTAACTTAGTCGAAAGATACTATATTTGACTCTTTTATGATTAGCATTCTCAGGTTGGGATGGCGAACAACCATCATTCTTCTCAACTAAATAACATTTATCCCTCGTTAGCCCTTTGAGATTATTTACATTTACTTGCTTCCCCTCTTTGGGATAAAAAAAAAGAAAAAAATAACAAAAAACTATGTCTCCATTGAACTACGTTCCACCTGATTCCTAAAAGGACATGTAGGCAGCCCTATTTTAGGGTTCGATCAGACCACATAAAAAAGAATCATCATATTTTCCATTATTTAAAGAAATTGGGCCATAGATTTTATTATTACCATCATTTTCTTGCTTTTCTTGATATGGTTCCAAAGTTGTATTTCATTCTAAAATATTTTTCCTTTTTCGTTTTACAACCTTTTGATCAATTTTTGAGAATATAAAGCCCTCTATACTATAAAGTGCAAATTGTGAGGAAACAAATGAGAGTCTTATATGTCAAAACCCTCAAGGACCACCATAAGGATATAGTAAGTGTTGTGTCTCTATGCACACGCAAGTGTATGTGATCGTACAAGTAACATAATGACTTAGACAGTCATATATCGTTCCCTTGAGGATCAATAAACTAGAAATTTATTCAATCTTTAGTTCAAGACAATTTAGTATTAAGTGTTTAATTGTATTAAGATTAAGATGATTCTGTAAATAAAATACAATTTACTAAACAATAAATAATTAGTAATGACTAAAGCAAAGTAAGCAACGGTTGTAATCAATAATGATGACGATTCCAGGGTTGAGGTATAGTGAACAATCATACAATTCTCTATTCTTTTCATAGTCTAATTGGTTATCGGGTTGATGGTTCGCAAGGTTTATGCCACAATCTTAGTCTCCCAACCTCAGATCTTCTATCTATTGAATGTTGTAACTACAACTCCCACATAGTTACAACAAATCTTCTAGATTCATGAAGTTATCTTCCAGCAAGTGAACCAAGCAAGGCTTCTAGGTATATCCCTATCCTAGATACTAATTCAAATCCCTTATTTTATTGAAGAATAAGAACCTTGCTCCCTAATTTCTTCATTCTATCCTGTGATTCTCCTCCCGGATTCACATAGAAATATAAATTTATTCTAATGGTGGCCAATCATTAAAATAGTAAGCTCAATAAATTAAGAACAACCCATATGATAATCCAAAAAGAAACTATGAATAAGAATATTAAAGAGTACTCATGTTCTTAACCTCAACCCCAGAAAGAGGGTGTTTAGCTACTCATGTTTGAATTAACCATCCAAAATAAGTAACAAATCATACCCAAATCAATCCTTGAAATAATGAAATTCAAAAGAATGTTTATGAACTCTAAAAGAGAGAAATTTTGTTTTTCCGCCACTGCTCTGCTTCACCAAAAAGTCCCCCACATTATCTTGGATTTTTCCTTTTATAGCTAAGACAAAATAGTTAAATATTCCTGATTTATCCACCCGGCGTGTCACGCCATGCCTTCTATTGCTATTTTTCATTAAAATTTGAGAAATCGCAGAGCTCAAGTACACCCCAACAATTGTAAAATGCACCCTCACCGCGACGCGCCACTATCATTGTGAGCCACTGGATTGGGACAATTGCAAAATAATCATCCTCCACGATGTGCTAAACCTTCAGGTCACCAAATCTGATAAACAAAACTTCTCCGCAATGTGGTGGTTTCGCAAACTTTCACTGGAATTCGACCATTGCTATTTTGTTGCTCATCGCGACGCGGAGTGTCTTCAAATGAGGATTTCTTCGTTCCAACTTCCCTTTTTCAGCTTAATTTCAGTCCCTTGCATTCCTTTACTACTTCCATATCCTCCTTGTATCCAATTATGCACAATTCTTTATGATTTTGATCCTGAAAGTACTAATCATATCCATTAGGCACAAAACGGAATAAAAACTGAATTATACTTAAGAATTCATACAAAAGTTCTTAAACTAAGTTCAAATCTGGGTGCATATTGGTACTTTGAGCAAATAAATATGCCCAAGATCACCACCCCACACTTAAAACATTGTTCATCCTCGAACACATGAATTCAAAAACATAAGTCCTTCCTCTTTTCATCACAATCTCAAAGTTATGTGGCCATGAGCACTTACACTTTGCAATAACGAATTCTTACATCATCTTGTCAAAACAATTTTGAGCTCAAAAAAAATTTTAGTACAAATTCTTCTCTCTTCAATAATGAATTTCTAACATTTTGGCAAACTCAATTAAAGAAACACAATAAGTAATCTGGCTTTCATCCGCCTGCATCCTCACTATAGGAAACTTCCCCATATTCACTCACAATGGTAACTATGCAACAATAGGGGAGTATCAAATCAAATCACTCACTCTCAATCAAAGAATTTGTACATGCTAGTGAACGAACCATAATCTTGCCCTTAGTGTTCTACTCCACTTATAGTCAGATGTTTGGGTGAAGGATCTACTAGGTCTTTTCTGGGTTGTAATAAAGGCTTAGGGACAGGTAGGTACTATTTACAGGAATAGTGACTATTGCTCCTAAGCGTTTAATTACAAGAACTATCAATTCACTCTATTTTCCAACACCAATTTATCCTTTTATTTCTCCCCATATTTTTATTTGTCAACACCTTTTTCAATTAGCTTATTTTCTCACACTAGGCTGGGAGTATTAACCTTTTCTTCCATATTCTTGTTACGCACCCCTATTATAGCCACCCTTAACTTAAGCTTAAAGGCCTTCATTAAGGTGAACATTATCCAACTAGACCAGGGCCAAAACAGGTTCATTGTAACATTTCTATTTACTAACTCCCAATTAACCCAGCATCATCAAATATCAATAACCTCTATTTTGGGGGCATCAACTGATTAGCCTTCCTTTCTCATTTTCTCTCTTAATCTTCTCTTAGTATTATATTAAAAATGCTCAGGAGCTTATTTGGATCAAATTACGATTCAGCAAAAAAGGGGTAAGGTTTCATAACAGGCTACCAAAGAAAAAAGCTCAAGGCTCAATGGGGTTGACTAAGATTATGCACCAAGGGAGGGTTTTTAAAGTTAAAAACAAGGCTGTCAAAGAATTTCCTACATCACTTCCTGCACCCAACACCCTTTATTTCTCTTTGTAAACACACCGGGCAAGTTCTAGTCATTTCTATTCATGTAAAATATATACTAATCCTCACACTTACAGTGCATGTACGGAATCAGCCAAAAGTTCCCAATCATGTTCTTTATTGAATTCAGAATTAAACCAACACATCAAATTTCATTTATCGAGATTGAATCCTCAGAACTTAAAATAAAAACACTCTTATGCTAAAATTTGTTTCAATTATTACAAAAATGGCCCATTTCACACACTCCTCTAAGATAGTGATTAGGTTCTCCTAAATTTCTTTACTTTGTACGACCACTCCCCTTAAGACGGTCGTCATCCATCTATCATAGGGGATGGAAACTAACTATAACTATTTATTCCTAATTACCAAATAGGGCACAAACAAATGTAACTACTTGAAACTGAACTTGCCAATGAGGGCGAAGATAACAATAATAGAATACTTTAAACTGAAGTAACATGCGATAAATGTCAAAGAGGTCAAATTGAAATCCACAAAATCAAAGTTACTAACTATTACAGACCAATGTTTCGAATAGCTAATACTTCAAACCAACACAACAAAATAGAAAAATAACAATGTTCAGAAGAATAAAAAAATGAAAATGCAAGAGAATACGAACCCACCACCCCACACTTAAAATGAAGCACTGTCCCAGTGCTTCCAATTAAGCTTATAGTAGGGTGGCAGTATACTTCCTGATCAATCAAAAGGGACTATAGAAGACATGTCCTCAAAAGCCACATCCCCATCATCGCCATCATCGTCATCTTCATCATCATCAAATTTCTCCTCTTCATCGGACTCCATGTCAGAATATCTATACAGGTGTTCTTCATCTGTGGGTATATCGTCATCAACAGGCTCCATAAAATCTGGGCCAATCCTCAACATGGTCCTAGCATGATGGTCAAGTGGATAATCGAGCTCTACAATGTGGAGCTCCTCTGGAGTAACAGGTCTACCTCCAGTCTACAATATCATCATCATGAGATCGTACAGCCTACCTAATACCTCATCAGTCCGTGTTTGTCGCTCCATCATAGTCAAAATTAGGCCAGATGCCCTAGATGTGCCTCGAGCTGTAGTGATGTCCATAGGATGAGTGATCACCTCAGGTTTATAGTCAAGCTCCTCTCCATCCACCCTATGCCTTCTTAAAAATCTAGTCAACAAACCACAAAATCCAAAGTTACGACCCACCTGGGTACGTGTTTTCTTTAAAGTAGAAAAAATTACACTTCCCATATTAATTTCCATATCAGCACACATGAGGGCATAAATCAAACATACCCTATCCCAAGTCACCTCAGTCATATGCTTGCCTTGTATCAAGCATGAATACACTATACGACCCCATATTCATGCTTCCTTGTTTATCTGAGAGTAGGGGAAAGAAGAATGCAAACTTGTAACTCGATCCCTCGTCCAACGGGCTAAAGATTGCTGGCCACACAACAAATGCCCGATATATGCATAAGGAGGAGAAACAATAAACTGACGCAAGACATTTGGATTCATTTATGGGATACCCAACAACTCATTAATATCAGTAGCTATGAATCTAGTCAGCTTTCCTCGAACCTTCAACAAATGTTCTGAATGGTTGGGGTACCAATTGGCATAAAATTCTCTCACATGATACAAATTGCACTCAGTCGACTGATGAAAAATAAAATTCATATTCAGTGCCTCGATTCTCCGTACCATAGATGGACACTCTCTTAGCAAGCTATCCCGATCGATATAGACCTCCGAAATATACTTAGCATCAGTATGCTTATTATACCACTATTTTCCAGCCCTTCGTACAGCCTTGAAGCTAAATTTTTGAACCTGCCCCCGTTGAAGTGGAGGGGCCCTAGGCACTCTAATTAATTGCCCTTCAAACGGTCTGCTTCTCTTTCTCACATGAGCAGAAGGTCCTGCCTTTGCCTTTCCCTTATTAGATTGTGATTCCATTATGCCTACGCTTAAAAAAATACAACCAACAAGCAAGAATATGAAACTAAAGATTAGATAATATCTATGTGCATTATAGGTGCCTTTGCACCCCACACTTAGTTATTAGCCAAACACCTACATTCATAACCAAGGTACTTAGACTTCCCTTTTTATAGGCCTTAATATCACAGATATAGATAGCACATTTAAGGTACTCAGTCCCATTATTCCTCACCATTTCCTCAGCACAAAACATCATGTCTCATTCTACTAACTCAATTAGTTTCAGACAATAAGGGTATATACACAGTGGAATAAAATCACCCCCTAACTTCCTACATGATTTTGCCTGACACCTTCCTATCCTCTCAACTAGCATGAAAAATGTTTACCCCCTAATCCCAACTACAGATACCAGTCAATTTTGCTCTCAGTGATTCAAAGTAATAACAAGTAGGCTAAGACGTCAGAAATTTGACAAAATATCAAAGGCAATGCGAATATGGACAAGTATTAGGAAAGGGAAAACAAAATTATGCATAAGAACACTAACAATACTCACAAAATATAACAAGAAGGGTAATAAATTAACAAATAAAAATGAACATACCTCAATAATTGAGAGAACAATGAGAGAAAGTGAAAAAGTTTTGAAGTTTTTTAGGAGAGAAAGTGAGAGGGCGGTGCATATGGTAAACAAAATGGTTTAGGGTTGGGGAGGTTGTATTTATAGAGGGACAGGTCGGGTTAGGGTAATAAAAATTTTATGTCCGAGTTAATCCCTCTCCGCGACGCGGTAGGATCGCGGAAACCTACTGGATAAGGCTAATTTCCATTTAACTTCTCACTGCGACGTGCTAAAATTTGTGTCCATACACTGTAAATTGACAATTTTCAATTGTTCAAGTTTCGCATTGCACTGGGAATCGCGCTTATCCACTGGAATTTGACAATTATCAATTTACCTTTCTTCGCATCACGGTGAAATTCGCATACCCTTACTGGAATTTGACAATTTTCAAATTACCCAGTTCCGTGTCGTGTTGTTCATCAAACTCAGATTCCTTATGCAATTTTTCACCCTTTTCTTACCTGAGTAAATCCCCACTTACATAAATCATTTTGCAAACCTGATTGTTTTCCTCAATTATGGTAATCTCCTTATTTCCTTTGAAATTCCCTACAATCTCAAACGAAAACAACAAAAATTGTAAGTAAAAATGGGTTACCTCCCACTCAGTGCCTTAGTTTTGGTCGTGTCACGACTCATTTTTTTGTATTTTTCTTTTCTTTTTGATTTTACAAGATAAAAATTAAACTACCTATTACAATACATGTGTAGGTTGCCTCCCACATAGAGCCTTATTTTACGTCATGGCTCAACTCAGCTCATCATCACTCATCAGCAAAAATGATAGATTCCTTGTGCTTGTCTGGATGATCCTCCCAATAATGTTTTACACGCTGTCCATTCACAAGGAGCTTCTCCGTCTTCTCTTTATTCCACAACTCCACAACTCCATGGAGTTTCATGCACACCACTTTAAAAGGTCCAGACCATTTCGATTGTAATTTACCCGAAAACAACTTAAGCCGTGAATTAAACAATAATACAAGTTATTCGGGTTCAAATTCCCTAACTTGAATGTGCTTGTCATTCCATCATTTGGTCTTATCCTTGTAAAGTTTGGCATTTTCATATGCGTGGATTCTAAACTCATCAAGCTCATTCAGTTGCAATAACCTTCTTTCTCCCAGGGCAGTCATCTCAAAATTCAGCTTTTTTACAGCCCAATATGCTTGGTGTTCCAACTCTACAGGAAGATGACATGCCTTACCATACACTAAGCGATATGGAGATGTTCCAATGGGTTTTGTACGCTATTCGATATGCCCAGAGTGCATCATCTATCTTCTCCGCCTAATTCTTTCTCTGCCCATTCACGGTCTTCGAAAGTATTTGCTTAATCTCCTGATTGGATACCTCAACTTGTCCACTCGTTTGAGGATGGTATACAGTGGTCACCTTTTGCCGAACACCATATTTAGCAAGAAGATTCTTGAACCAGTTGTTGATAAAGTGCGTACCTCCATCACTAATTATTGCTCTTGGTGTACCAAATCTGGAAAATATATTCTTCTTCACAAACTTCAGCACCACTCTTGCATCATTAGTCGGACTCTCCATAGCTTCCACCCATTTAGAGACATAGTCCACTACAACAAGAAAGTACAAATTACCTTTCAAAGGTGGGAAGGGGCCCTATGAAATCAATCCACCAAACATCAAAGACTTCTACTTCTAAAATATTATTCAGGGGCATCTCATAACGCCTGGTTATAGTAACCAACATTTGGAATTGATCACAACTCTTTACAAATACCACTGCATCTCTAAACAGAGTTGGCCAGAAAAAACCTGATTGCAACACTTTCTTCGCAGTTTTTTCACCCCCATGATGTCCATCATATGGAGATGAGTGGAAATCTTGTAACACCCTTAAAAATTCATCCTCTGGGATACACCTACGAATTACTCCATATGGAATATGCTTGAAAGGGTATGGTTCATCCCAAATGTAAGCACGAGAATCATGGAGTAATTTCTTCCTTTGTTGTGGGGTGATTTCGGAAGGATATACCCCACAAACTATCAGGTTTACAATGTCAGCATACCATGGAAAATCCACTGCGTCTAATAACAACAAATTCTCATCAAGAAAGTCTTTCTTGATACTCTGAAAGTCATCCACAATATGGTCTCTATTTTCCAGCTGTGACAAGTGATCAGCAACCTGATTTTCAGCTTCCTTTCTATCATGCACCTCAAGATCAAATTCATGAAGTAGCAGAATCCACCTAATTAATTGTGGCTTTGCATCTTTTTTGTTCACAAGATACTTAATGGTAGCATGGTTTGTATGAACAATGACCTTGGTACCAATTAAGTAAGATGGAAACTTATCGAATGCATATACCACAGCCAATATCTCTTTCTCTATAACTGTGTAGTTAACTTAAGCATCATTTAGTACCTTGCTAGCATAGTAGATTGATCAAAATACCTTCTCTTTTCTCTGACCCAACACTACTTCCACTTTAATATCACTAGCATCACACATTAGCTCAAAAGGTAATTCCCAATCTGGTGCGATCAAAATAGGTACTTTCGTCAACTTCTTCTTGAGCTTTTCAAAAGCTTCATGGCAATCAGCTCTAAACTCGAACTTGGCTTATTTATCTAACAATTTGCACATAGGACTTTCGATCTTTGAGAAATCTTGAATGAATCTTCTATAGAACCCAACATGTCCTAAGAAACTTCACACGCCTTTGACTCTAACTAGATGAGGCAACTTTTCAATTACTTCAACCTTTGCTTTGTCAACTTCCAACCCTTTGCATGAAACTATATGGCCTAAAATAATTCCTTCCTTAACCATAAAATGACATTTTTCCCAATTCAACACCAAGTTAGTTTCTTTGCATGAGCTAGAACTTTGTTTAGATTTTGCAAACATTTTTCAAATGAATTCCCATACATAGAGAAATCATCCATGAATACCTCCACAAATTCCTCCACCATGTTCGAGAATATCGCCATCATACACCTTTGAAATATAGCAGGTGCATTACATAATCCGAAGGGCATGTGTCTGAAAGCATATGTATCATATAGATACGTGAATATGGTCTTTTCTTGGTATTTCGGTGCTATACTTATCTGATAGTAGCCAAAGTACCCATCCAGAAAACAATAATACTCCTTCCCTACCAATCTATCCAGTATTTGGTCAATGAAGGGAATTGGATAATGATCTTTCTGAGTTGCTTCATTCAACATCCGATAATCTATACATATTCTCCATCCGGTAACTGTACATGTGGAAACTAACTCATTATCATCATTCGTCACCACAGTTATTCCTCTCTTCTTTGGTACACAATTCACTGGACTCACCCATTTTCTATCAGAGATTGGGTAGACAATACCACTGTCTAACCACTTGATCACCTCTTTATGGACCACCTTCTTCGCAATAGGATTCAACCTCCTTTGTTGCTGCACTCTAGGTCTGTACCCCTCTTTCATGTAAATATTGTGCATGAATAATGTTGGATTGATTCTTAAAATGTCAGACATCTACCAACCAATAACTTTCCTTCTCCTTTTGAGAACTGCTACAACTTCTTTTACCTGTACATCGGACAATCCTGCAGACAAAAAACAGGAAAGGTATCTTGATCACCAAGAAAAACATATCGTAAGTAAGGAGGAAGAACCTTGAGCTCCAACTTAGGACCTTCTTCAACTGAAGGCCTGGATGGTGGACCAATTGGTCTACTCAATGGCTCGATCAACACTTTATTTGTCTCAATTATAGCCAAATTCATGCTCTGGACCAATTCCAATGCTTTCGAATGCCCATGCAGATCATAATCCATTAAGGCTCGCTCTAATGGATCATCAGATAAGAGAATCCACTAATCTAAAGTAAGATCAATAACCAAAATTGATGACAACTCCTCATATATGGCTGGCAATTTCAATGCTCTGTACACATCAAAAACCTCTACTTTATTGTGTGCTCTCATTGTCATTTTTCCAGCTGCCACATCAATGAGTGACTTCCCTATTGCTAAAAAGGGTCATCCCAAAATAAATAGAACAACTGGATCGGCCTCAAAGTCAAGAATCATAAAATCCATAGGAAAGATTAAAGATCCCACTTGCACTAGTATATCTTCAATAATACCATCTGGTCTAGAAAGTGACCTGTCTGCCAATTGCAACAAAATTGTCATGGGTTTGGGGATTCTAAGACACATCTTTTGGTACCATGATGTGGGCATGAGATTTATGCTATCCCCCAAATCACACAATCCACGTGCATAAATAGTTTGACCAAGGGTAATCTGCATTGTGAAACTCCCCGAATCCTTTAATTTTGTGGGTAGTTTATTTTGAATTTTAGATGTGCATTCTTGAGTAAGTACAAGTGTAGCATATTCAGTCAACCGATTCTTATTGGCAACAATATCCTTTAAGTATTTCGCATATTTTGGCAAACTCTGTAGAATGTCAACAAAAGGGAGGTTTACTTGAACTTGTTTCAAAAGATCTAGAAACTTCTTAAAACTTTCTTTCTCTTGATGCTTTCTTGCCATTTGAGGAAAGGTCAAGGGAATAGTCTTCTTCTCTACACGAATCTCTTCACTATCCTCTTTTTCTTTCTTTTACTTCTTCCTTTTCTTGCAAACTATCATCAGTAACCATGAGATTATCCTGCTCTTTCATCATCTCCTTAGTTTGTAGCCCACTCCTCATTGTAACCGCATTCACTTGTTTAGGATTAGACTCAGTGTCTCTAGGAAATTCTCCTTGTGGCCTTGTATTTTGTGATCCTGCGATTTGACCTAACTGCAACTCCAAACTTCTTATGAGTAATTGCTGACTCTTCAACTTAGCTGCAAAATGTTCCTGTTGAGCCTTCATGTCCACTTCAAACTGTGTGTTGAGCTATCAACTGCTTGAGCATCTCCTTCATATTACTATTTAAAGCAGTCGCTGGATTATTCTAAACCGGTTGTGGATTTGGTTTCACTGGTCCCTTATACTGATTTGTATTCTGTGCCTAATTTCCAGCCCATGAGAAAATAGGGTGGTTCCTCCAATTTGGATTATATGTATTGCCAAAAGTTTGTTGACCCTGACGATTTGTATTCCCCACGTAGTTGACTAAAACTGGATTAATAAAACATGCATCTATTTTATGCTCACTGCTTTCACAAACTTCACACCATGCATATACCTGTTGAACTACATTTTTTGTGGCTGCTAGTTGAGTTGTACCCAACTTTAAGTTGTTAAGATGAGTAGTCATATGGTTCTACATTGCTGCAATCTTTGCTTGTAACGTAGTGAACTGATCAACCTCCAAAACCCCTGCAACTCTCTTGGGAGCATTCCTCGAGTCTGCATACCAATCAGGATTTTCTTGTGCAATTTGATTAGGCAAGGTATACAATTCTTCATATGTTTTCTCCAAAGATTGACCCCCTACTGTTGAATCCAAGAGAATCTTTGTATTAGACTCAAAGCCTTCTATAAATGTATGCACCAAAACATCATTTGATTGATGGTGATGAGGACAACTTCTGAGCATGCCCTTGAATCTCTCCCAAGCTTGGTAGAGATTTTCTCCATTTTTCTGTCTGAAACTCAATATCTCACTGATTAATCAACCCATTTTCTGAGATAGAAAAAATTGAATGAGGAACCTTCGAGCACATTCTTCCCATGTAGTGATGGATTGGTGTGGTTCAGCAAATAGCCATATTTTTGCTTCCCCCAGTAGAGAAAAGGGAAAGAGCGTCAATCTAACATAATCAGCACTCACATCTTCAGGAATATATGTGTCACTTATCTCCTGTAAGGTTCGTAAGTGCTACTGCGGATCCTCATGTGAAAGTCCCTAAAATTCTCCCATAGATTTCAACAATTGCACCATATTTTGTTTCAATTCCCATCGACCTCCTTGTTTAGGCTTCAGGATACTGTTAGTCACAAGGTGCGTAAGTGGTATTGCCACTTCTCAAATAGGTCTTGCAACTGGTTGAACAAGAACAGCTGGAGCTGGAACATTTCCAACATTTGGATCAGCAACTATAGGATCACGTATTTTCGCCATTAATCCCTGTTGAGTGTAGTATTGAGCTCTTCGTCTCTGATGAAAAATCACTTCTGGCTTTGCAAAGGGCACTGCTAACTCTTTGTCTCTAGCCAGTCCAATGTTCAGCTAAACCTGCAAAAATTCAGCCGCTAGGATCAAGTTGTTAACACTTAAACTTATGATCAAAAACCAAAAATTAAAGCAATTTACTAAATACCTTTGATCCCCGACAATGGTTCAAAAACTTGTGGCATCTCTATGCACACGCAAGTGTACGTGATCGTGCAAGTAATATAATGACTTAGACAGTCAGATATCGTTCCCTCTAGGATCAACAAACTAGAAATTTATTCAAGCTTTAGTTCAAGACAATTTAGTATTAAGTGTTTAATTGAATTAAGATTAAGATGATTCTGTAAATAAAATGCAATTTACTAAACAATAAATAATTAGTGATGACTAAAGCAAAGTAAGCAACGGTTGTAATCAATAATGATGACGATTATAGGGTTGAGGTATAGTGAAAAATCATACAATTCTCTATTCTTTTCACAGTCTAATTGGTTATCGGGTTGATGGTTCGCAAGGTTTATGCCACAATCTTAGTCTCCCGACCTCAGATATTCTATCTATTGAATGTTGTAAATACAACTCCCGCAGAGTTACAACAAATCTTTGAGATTCATGAAGTTGTCTTCCTACAAGTGAACCAAGCAAGGCTTCTAAGTATATCCCTATCCTAGATGCTAATTCAAATCCCTTATTTTATAAAAGAATAAGAACCTGTCTCCCTAATTTCTTCATTCTATCCTATGATTCTCCTCCCGGATTCACATAGAAATATAAATTTATTCTAGTGGTAGCCAATCATTAATATAGTAAGCTCAAGAAATTAAGAACAACCCATATGATAATCCAAAAAGAAACTATGAATAAGAATATAAAAGAGTACTCATGTTCTTAGCCTCAACCCCAGAAAAGGGGTGTTTAGCTACTCATGTTTAAATTAACCATCCAAAATAAGTAACAAATCATACCCAAATAAATCCTTGAAATAAAGAAATTCAAAAGAATGTTTATGAACCCTAAAAGAGAGAAATTTTTGTTTTTCCACCGCTGCTCTACTTTACTAAATAGTCCCCCACATTTTCTTGGATTTTTCCTTTTATGGCTGGGACAAAATAGTTAAAATATTCCCTATTTATCCACCCGACGTGTCGCGCCATGCCTTCTATTGCTATTTTCCATTAAAATCTGAGAAATCGCGGAGCTCAAGTATATCCCAACAATTGTAAAATGAACCCTCACCACGACGCGCCACTATCGCGGTGAGCCATTGGATTGGGATAATTGCGAAATAATCATCCTCCGTGATGCGCTAAACCTTCAGGTCACCAAATTTGATAAACAAAACTTCTCCACGATGCAGTGGTTTCGCAACCCTTCACTGGAATTCAACCATTGCTATTTTGTTGCTCATCGCGACGTGGAGTGTCTTCAAATGAGGATTTCTTCGTTCCAACTTCCCTTTTTCAGCTTAATTACATTCCCTTGCATTCCTTTACTACTTCCATATACTCCTTGTATCCAATTATGCACAATTCTTTATGATTTTGATCCTGAAAGTACTAATCATATCCATTAGGCACAAAACGGAATAAAAGCTGAATTATACTTAAGAATTCATACAAAAGTTCTTAAACTAAGTTCAAATCTGGGTGCATTTTGGTCCTTTGAGCATATAAATATGCTCAAGATCAGTAAGTTCACTATTAATATCAAAAAATAAAAAAATAAAGAAAATGAAAACAAAAAAATTAGAGTCATATAAGTGAAAAATAAAAAATAAAAAAAATGAGAAATAAAAAAATAAGAGTCATATAGGTGAAATTCTTCAAGGGCATTATAAAGCAATGGTAAGTTCAATATTTAAAAAAAAAATAGAGCTTCTTATAGGTGAAACCCTTATGGGAACCATAAGATGATGGTAAGTGAGAAAAATAAAGTAAGAGAGGCTTATAGGTGAAAACCTTCATGGGCACCCTAAGGCGATGACAAATTTAAGAGAAACAAAATGATAGAGGTAAATTTGGGAAAATTCAAAAAGGAAACCATTGGTTGGACTGAGATTTTTTATCTTGGCATGAGAAATATCAAGAATGAGGATTTGGTTTTCAATTGAAAGGTGCAACGTAATTCAAGATTCGATAAGTTTGATAGATCAAATGTCCCCTCCAAAATGCTTCTTACATTTTATTGAAGTCAACATATATCTCCAAGTAAGTTTTTTTTCCTATTCCTTGTAATGGATACCTTTTGCATAAACACATGTAAGACCCCGCAAAGATCCCTCGTAGTCCGCGCCTTAGAGCATGTCAAGTGAAGTGTAATTTCGTCCCTAAAAGATTGAGAAGAGTCTTACCAAATGATTGTTATTTAAACCATATAGAATTTTCTTAAATTTGACTTTTTATCATGTATAGAATTGAATTAACTTTCCAACGATAGCAATTTCGTCCAAATCCATCATCGGGGTGAGAAGTTATGGCTGTTTTACTGAGAGTTATCGAAACCGCCCAAGTGTGATGGATGATCCAATGGACCGTCGCGACCAAGGAAGAAACTACCTTTCCTGACCCAAGTGCGATGGCTAGGACGACAGATCATCAAGGCTGCGACGGACCGTCGTTGAGACCATCGCCACTACGGCAGTGTAGTCTCATCCTGGCCATCGTGCGATGGACGATCTGATGGACCATCGGACCTGTGATAGACCATCGATCCGACCATCGCATCAAGGAAGTATGTCCCTTTTCTGGTCATCGTGCGACGGATGACTCGACGGACCATCGTACTTGCGATGGACTGTCGCTCCGACCGTCACAGACCCCGTTTAGTATTTTTAGCTCATTTTTAAAAGGGATCTTCGGTCTTTTCCACTCTTTTATCAACCAGATATATTCCAAATGAAAAAAATGGCTTCATTCATCATCCAAACCATAAAAGATCTAGGGTTTCTCCCTCAAGATCAAATCTAAAACCCTTCTCCAAGAAATCCAAGAACTCACCATAGATTCTACAAATTGAGTTGATATTTAAGTTTCCCAAGTTCAAGGACTGCAAGAACCCTATATCAAGAGTAAGAAGAAGAGTTTAAAGCAATCTTGTTCATGTAATTTCATAATCTAAGGTATGTGGGATTTTGAACAAGGGTAATCCTTTCATCCTTGTGCCCAAAGGCTTATTTAAACTATGATTTTCTGCAATCTATGAGATTTTACATGAATTTGAATTAGGGTTTTTCACCCATGATTATTGATTGCAATATTTTTATGTTTTCCATGAATTGATAGTCTAATGGCATGATTTTCACATGTTTTCTCAAGAAATTGCAGCTAGGCCTATACCCCATGCTTTTAATCCTTGAGAAGTTAATAGTTGAAATGTTTGAGCTATTAAAGTACATGAGTATGTTGAGATTTTGAAATAAATTGCTCAAATTTCTAGATTTCTACATGAGTTTTGAATCTATATGCTATCTATTTTGCTTTTGATGAGTTTTAACTTGAGAATGAATAATGGGTTATTGAGCCCAACTTGAGATTTGCAATTTTATGAACTCTTATGCTATAAGCACCCATGATTTGAGTATTTTTATATTATTGAGAAATGTTTTAACCTAATGGTCTTGGAGTTTTGAAATCCACTCCACTACATGAGAATACAGATTTGATTATTGGGTTCTTATTAAACCATGATATTATTGTAAAGTTGATTTTCATGAGATGAGCAAGATAATCTAAGGGGAGTAGTATTTAGCATCGAGTTGGTTAAGTTACTATGGTTTCTTAACCTAGAACTACGTGCCACCATAGGTTAGGCCTGAGGCCGAGATGATTTTTGGTCCTAAGGCTGAGATATTGGGCCCGAGACCAAGATAAGTGATCACTAAATTGAGGTTATACTCCCTGGAAAGAGTATGACGCTCCTCCCCAATATCAGGTCTCTTCCTTAGGAGGACAAAACTTTGGACTCCATATAGCTTGCATGGTTTATGTCAGTTAAGAGAACCTCCCTGTAACACCGTAGAAAAATTTTGAAAATGGTTTAAGATTTTGAATAAGTTGAGATCCTAATCTATAGAGAGTGATATGGTACTTATAGTTCAAGGATAATTATATTGTAGCATAAAAAAATGAATGTAAGTTAATATTGTAGTATTAGGAAGAGTAGTATATCTTAATATTTGATGGCTCCTTATATTTGTTTTACATATATATAAATTTATATATTTATATAATATAGGAAACATGTGGGATCCACTTGTTAATTATTTTTCTAAATTGCTATTATAGAAAAAGAAGAGAATATTTCATTACCCTTCACTGGAACTTTCCAGCAAAACAAGAACCAATGTTCCATTCTTACATTTCTTTCTCCCTTCTCTTTCTCTCCTTTCAACAAAGAGATTTAACCTAAACTATCAAAAAGGAATTGTTAACGGAGAAGGGATAACTACGTTCTTCTGATCATAAGCTCGAGAATTTTGTGGCAATCTCAAAGGATTTCAAGAAATAATTTATAGTATCTACAATTTGAATTTGAGCTCCAAGAGGTAAATTATGTATTCCGTTCTTAAATATGATTATGGATTAGTATTAGAGATATTTGCTTTGAGTTTTATTAACTCTTGAAGTGGGTTATATTAGTTAGGGTTCTTGGAAAAAAAGGGGAAATGTTGAAATTGGAATGAATTGATAGAATTACGTATCGGGTGAACTATTTGGCAGTGAAGTAAGTTGTTTCATATATAAATATGTTTGTAGAATTTTCTTTATTAAGGACAATAGTTGTTAATTGTTTAAGCACCATTGTTGAGGGTTGTGGAACTTCATGACTACTAGGTGTTCGATAGAATGTCTTACTGATCCAACTATTTAATTTCATTGTCGAGTATGACATGAATGAATTATGTCTATGTATATTGAATCTTTGGAGTCGTTTGACACCCATAAAACTACTTTATGTATGAAGTCCTCGAGAGTTCCTACTATAAGATAAAGAGGCAGCCCGTTGTATATTGTGGAATCAAAAATTGAGGTATGTAAAGCTAAAAACCCCTTCGCCTTTAAGGCATGACCTGTAATCATTTGTCCCTCCTAAAATAGCTAAAACAGTCTACTTGATATAAGTGAATAGAGTTTTCAATTTTTTATATGCCTAACACATGACCATATATCTTTTCCATCTGAAATTATGCATATTTATGCTTCTTGCATCAATTTGTTGAGGTCAAATATTTGTACTACTCCCGTCAAGTCAAGTATCTATAGATTTTGTTCATCTTCATTAGGAATTCTTAGAAGTCACCTAGTATATCATCATATGCTATGAATTAGAATAAATCACCATACTATAGTCGCACTAATATATTAGATCACATAGCGATATAATCATATGGTGATATAAAGTACAAGCGTTGTAATATTTCGACACCATTAAAGAAGTTAATTGTAAATGGAAAGCACTACTTAAATAACTAGACAATATTTGTCGTAATATATACTTGCATAGGTTTGGCTTGGCACACGTGCGACATAATTCTATGCACAGAATTAAGACCAAACCACTATAGTGAGCCCAAATGTGTGGTGTACCTGCCCTTGTGGCATCATTTGTATTTGGAGTCAGTTGGACTAGTTCCCCTGACTCGAGCCAATATATGGTATATATAGCCTGTGAGCAGACCCTTATAGTGAGTCCCAAGGAGGGGCGTACCCTACATCAGACCGTGATTATGGTTATACGCATAATATCATAGTTAGGAGTATCTGGGTAACACATATGATACACTTGACATAAAGTGCCCTTGGTGGGCCATCATATGATTATTTGTATTAAAAGCAGGCATAAGACATCACTTAGGCAAATTGCTAGGCCCTTAATAATGATGATTTGTTCCTAAGCGGTTATATGGTAAGTGAAAGAGGTAAATACATAGGTAACAATCTTATATGGTGTATTCGTTACCCGTTCTTCCATATGTTATAATTTCATATAAGAAGTTCTAGTATTCAGTCATCCGCAGTTGTTTATTCTATTATTTGACTCATTAAGCAGCCTTATATGTTTACTTGTTATTCTGTCTTCTTTACATACTATTACATATTTTATATGTAATAACGTCCCTACATTTGGTGGCACTGTGTTACTGTAAATACAGGATCAGATGTATCGATGAGCAGACTTCTCTACTAGGCGCTCGTCCGTATTCAGCAAAGCAATCGGTGAGCTCCACTCTTACCTAGAGAGAATAAACATCTAGTACTTTTTAGTTATGTTTTTTATTATAGTTTGGATATGTTGGGGTCCTTCCCCGACCACCTTCTTTGGTACAATTATAATTTCTCTTAGAGGCTTCGTAGACAGTGTTTATTTGTCATACATGGTCATAATTGTACATAGTCCCTTATCATTGTTTGCAAATTGTAACTCCTATGCATAGTATATATGTCAAGCCACATAGCTGACACTCATACGATTCCTATCTGCCATGCCTAGGCTAGGCTATAGGCGTGATGAAAGTGGTATTAGAGCCCTAGGTTTAAGGTTTCCTAGGGAGTCTACGAAGCCGTGTCTAGTAGAGCCCCACTTATGAATGTGTTGTGCACCACAATTATAATGGGGGAGGTTCTTAGGCATTTAGGATTTTAGACCTTCTTTCATGATCTAGATCGTGCGATAAAGCTGGGTTATAAAGAGTTACTTCTGATTCATATTTTGCTTAATCGTCTTACGGATTCATCTTATTAAAGGTAACCTCAAATATGGCCAATGGATCAGACACTAGTATTTTTAAAAGGACGTTTACAGCTATAAGTACAGTCGTAAACTTAAACTAAGATTCGATATAGCTTGGTGTGTTTAACCCTTCAAGTTCACTCTTACTTGTAGAATAAAGGTACATAGAAATTCAGGTTGATTTAGCATTATAATTACATCAGTGTTGGTTATTGTAGTAGGTCCGATATGAGGATTACTCCTATGATTATTCAGTTAAGGGCCGTTTAACTACAGAGATAGAAAGCAACATATCCCGATATAAATGCTGCAAAAGAATAGATTTTCAAGTTCGAAAGCTTCTTCGTGTGATCTCTCTAGCAATTATAAGATTTGAGTACATGGAGAATGTTTAGTATTTCCTCAGTAACATACCCATAAACTTTAGGATAACGTATAATTTCAGTGTAGAGGCAATTAAATCGGGTCTTTATGAGTTTAAGATGCATTGATTGCTTTGACTATTAGGTAAATGTATCTCGCCAATGTTAATTAAAGATATCCCTGGCTGGTCAACTAGGCGTAGATGCTTTATAGCACATTTGTTTTAGGAGAATGCATGGATCATCCACATAAAATACATGCATTTAATTATATCGAGTAGGCAATGACCTGCATGTTCGAATTCTTGGAAGGCTAGCAAGCTCAGGAATAAGTGCTATCATTTTGTAGGAATATATGGGCAGGAATTATCTCATTGTGATTTTTTTTTTTAAAATAGTGATAGTGTGTGGTCAAATGGATAGTAAAATATTGTCTGAATATCTTAGACTACGTGTATACGTAGAATTAGTTAGAATATGACTTTTATGAAAATTCATTTTTTTAGAAATATGATTATATTGTATTAGTGGGTTGCGGTGACATATCGTGAGAAATAATATTTGTATCACTTGTGATTTGGTACCCTTTCTATACAATAGTGGGAGATGGCAGTCAATTAGTAGGTCCTCTCGATAAGAGATACATTGATCTAGAATGATGCTTAAGAATGCACCTGCTAGAAGGATAAGAATATATCTAGAGATGCATAGATTGTTAATAGTAGATTACAAATTTTTTAGGATATAACAATTGTTTGTTCACTTGATTTCACATGATCGTACTCATTTGTTCGGTGTCTTTTCAGCCTAACTAGGTACTTCTTGGGTACTGGTGAAGTTTATAAGATTTTTTTTTTCAAAGAAGGGATGGGATGTATGTTTTCACCTGATACATATTCTTCATAAACTTACTAATCATAGTTTGTCTTAGAAAAATGTAGGATTACCCTTAAATATAATTTTTTTTCATTTTATTTATATGATTGTAGAAATTTTATCAAGCATAGTCGAACATCAGTTGTTAAGTCCAAGGTGGCTAATCTTTAGGTGTTGTGGAGACATAACAAATGACTCCATAAGTATATGATAAACAAGAGTTCTTGGGTTATGTTGTCTTTAGCATCTCACTTATCCATTTGTCCACCTTATTTATATGAGCTACCGGATACCGAATTCAATAATGTGACACCTCACAGTAATAGAAACAAAATAGTTTAACCTACCACTCCAGTAAGAGGTTTATAAAGCATTATCCTCTGTTATTTCCATGTTAGATAACTTAATAGACTAATATTTATAGTGTCCAGTTCTTGGGTTAGAACATATTGAAGGAGGATATTCTAGGATTGAAAAAAAGGATAATCATGTTACCTAGACGCCGCCCCCTCTTAAAAAAATATAGGAGAATGTGGATAGAAGTAGCCTTAGTGTTATTTGGAACTAGAAAGAAGTATGCTCGTACGAAAATTATGACTAGATGACTCCATGAAATTCCTCATAGGTTCATAGGGACTAGATGTCAACAAGATTAAGTTGTCATGAATTCAATATGTATGTGTTATAGCTAACTTGCTTGCAAGATTATATGTATTGCGTGTATGGTAACTTAATTGTTTACATACTACTTATTTCCATAGACTTATTAGTTTATTTGTTATGCGTTTATGAGAGTTTAATTATTTACACGTTATTTATAATATAAATTCTTGTTTATAGGTTACATATTCTTATGAATCATTGTATATATACTACATATTTTATATAGAACGTGCTTATAAGTTTGTTTCATAAAGTATTGATGCATGTTTCATAAAGTGTTGATGAACAAATTACATGTTTCATAGAATATTTGATCACAGTCTACGTACATGCACATTAGGCGCTACTCATTCAAGGTCCTAAGGTTATTATTTATATGTCCCAATCGTCATATGTCATTTTTTTGTACATCATATGTTCTAAAGCATAATTTTTTAAGTGCATTACATTTCACAAAATTTATATGAATAGAATGTAAAATTCTGTTGCTCATATGATACATATTTAATTTTTATAGGTTATAGATGTATCTGCTCAATGATTATATTTCATATGATCATAGGTCATAATCAAGTTATTTACATACTATGAGTTTCCATACAGTTAAAATTTATGTATCAAGCACTTTCATAGTTTACTTGTTTATATAAGGATACGATAAAAGTTACGATATAGTTCAGTTATTTACATGTTATGTATATATCCCAGATTGTTATTCATAGCTTGTGGGTTACATAAATTCATTTTCTTATATGTCACTTTATAGGTAGCATAGTTATTTGAGTATCATATGTTTAAGAGGGTATGCATTTAAAAATATCAAGGACCTATTTGTTTGTATAATATGGTTATTTCTTTGTGTGTAAATATTTATCTGTGAGTTTTATAATTGAGACATTTAGGTGTTATGATTAGTTTACCTGCTCGCTACGTACTTTTACAATTCTAGAACCTAAGTACTAGGTGATCTTACATTATATCTTCGTATATGTTGGAAGTAACTTATTATATATTGTATGTTTTCACTTTTTATAGCGACATGTATTAGGTATTAAGATTATACCCGTCTATACGATCAAATGATAGAGTTTGTGCTATAGTTCATCTATTCATATGCTAGTTTTTTTAGCCCACGTGTTCATAGATTTTCAAAGTTTACTTGCACATTTATTACATGTTCCTATATTTTACTACTCCATAAGTTATACATCTACTAAAATTTATATATTTATAAGTCAAGGTCCCTTTTTGTGGCTCAGATATTTATATAAGCACGTGCACTTCATGCTTATTTGCTAACATGTTACATTTACTGTATGATTTGATTGATTAGATAGGTATTACCTAGGAAAGGCATTACATGGCTCCAGAAAAATTGAAAAGCGGAGCTAAGTGTATATGAGAAGCAAATGATGTATGACTCTTATGTTAGTATACAGAGATAATCTAATTGACTTAAGTGTGATGATAGCCTCTAGATAGAGCTATAGTGAACCTAACATCCCTTATGTGTATACCACCCTAATGTTTCAAAGATATGATTTATGCTTATTCTCCCTAAAATCTGAAGTGTTTTGCTTTGGTGAGTTAATTCAATATAAGGGCAGATGGCGAGATACTTGACTTATTTTAAGAACCATCTAAACGTACATGATGAGTGACTATGATTCTAGAAACTTGCGTAAATACAACTTCGAGATGAAGACTATAAGGTAAGTTACCGTATTGATTATAACAATCATTCAATAATAAGGCCAAATGGAGCCTCGTATATTATCTATGGGTATTGTATTTGTCGTGACGCTCTGTGAAGCGTATGTTATGTAATATGTCATGTCTTTATTGTGACGCTCTGTGAAGCATATTTGAATGTATTTTGGGTTTGTATTTTTCCTGATACTCTGTGAAGCATATTTGTATGTGTCTCGGCTAGCTGATAGGTTCTTGATAGGCCTATTTACAGAGAAAACTCAATCAAAAATTTTTAAAATTTTTAGAGTTACTCAAATTTTAAAACCTGGTGGTGGAGTGAAGTACAATGAAACTTGATCAAGTGATCATGAGAATATTTTGGATAATTATGAAACTGAAAGTAAGCGACAAGTACCATTCGAGGACCAATGACCCTAAGTAGGGGAGGATGTAACACCTTAGAAAAATTTTGAAGATGGTTTAACATTTTGAATAAGTTGAGATCCTAATCTATAGAGAGTGATATGGTACTTATAGTTCAAGGATAATTATATTGTAGCATAAAAAATGAATGTAAGTTAATATTGTAGTATTAGGAAGAGTAGTATATCTTAATATTTGATGCCTCCTTATATTTGTTTTACATATATATAAATTTATATATTTGTATAATATAGGAAACATGTGGGAGCCACTTATTAATTATTTTTCTAAATTAATATTAATAGAAAAAGAAGGGAATATTTCATTACCCTTCACTGGAACTTTCCACCAAAACAAGAACCAATGTTCCATTCTTACTTTTTTTTCTCCCTTCTTTTTCTCTCCTTTCAACAAGGAGATTTAACCTAAACTACCAAAAAGGAATTGTTAATGGAGAAGGGATAACTACAATCTTAGGATCATAGGCTCGAGAATTTTGTGGCAATCTCAAAGGATTTCAAGAAGTAATTTATAGTATCTACAGTTTGTATTTGAGCTCCAAGAGGTAAATTCTTTATTCCGTTCTTAAATATGATTATGGATGAGTATTAGAGATATTTGATTTGAGGTTTATTAACTCTTGAAGTGGGTTATATTAGTTAGGGTTCTTGAAAAAAAAAGGGGAAAAGTTAAAATTGGATTGAATTGATGGAATTACGTATCGGGTGAACTATTTGGCAGTGAAGTAAGTTGTTTCATATATAAATATGTTTGTAGAATTTTATTTATTAAGGACAATAATTGTTAATTGTTTAAGCACCATTGTTGAGGGTTGTGGAGCTTTATGCCTATTGTGCGTTCGATAGAATGTCTTAGTGATCTAACTATTAAATTTCATAGTCGAGTATAACATGAATGAATTATGTCAATGTAGATTGAATCTTTGGAGTCATTTGACACCCGCAAAACTACTTTATGTATGAAGTCCTTGAGAGTTCCTATTATAAGATAAAGGGGTAGCCCATTGTATATTGTCGATCAAAAATTGAGGTATGTAAAGCTAAAACCTCCTTCGCCTTTAAGGCACAACCTGTTATCATTTGTCCCTCCTAAAATAGCCGAAATAGTCTACTTGATATATGTGAATAGATTTTTCAATTTATGTATGCCTAACACATGACCATATATCCTTTCCATCTGAAATTACGCATATTCAGGCTTCTTGCGTCAATTTGTTGAGGTCAAATATTTGTACCACTCCCATCAAGTCAAGTATCTATAGAGTTTGTTCATCTTCATTAGGAATTCTTAGAAGTCACCTAGTATATCGTCATATGCTATGAATTAGAATAAATGGCCATACTATAGTCGCACTAATATATTAGATCACATCGCGATATAATCATATGGTGATATAAAGTACAAGCATTGGAATAGTTCGACACCATTAAAGAAGTTAATTGTTTATGGAAAGCACTACTTAAATAACTAGACACTATTTGTCGTAATATATACTTGCATAGGCATAAGAAGCACTATTTGATAAAGGTTAACGGCGGGAGGGTATCATAGGTTTGGCTTGGCATACATGCGATGTAATTCTATGAACAAAATTAAGACCAAACCACTATAGCGAGTCCGAATGTGTGGCGTACCTGCCCTTTTGGCATCATTTATACTTGGAGTTGGTTGGACTAGTTCCCCTGACTCGAGCCAATATATGGCATATATGGCCTGCGAGCAGACCCTTATAATGAGTCCCAAGGAGGGTCATACCCTACATCAGACCACGATTATGGTTATACATATAATATCATAGTCAGGAGTATCTGGGTAACACATATGATACACTTGACATAAAGTGCCCTTGGTGGGCCATCATATGATTATTTGTATTAAAAGCAGGCATAAGACATCACTTAGGCAAATTGCTAGGACCTTAATAACGATGATTTGTTCATAAGCAGTTATATTGTAAGTGAAAGAGGTAAATACATAGGTAACAATCTTATATGGTGTATTGTCACCAGTTCTTCCATAAGTTATAATTTCATATAAGAGGTTTTAGTATTCAGTCATCCGCAGTTGCTAATTCTATTATTTGACTCATTGAGCATCCTTATATGTTTACTTGTTATTCTATCTGCTTTACATACTAGTACATATTTTATATGTACTAACATCCCTATGTTTGGGACCACTGTGTTTCTGTAAATACAGGTTCAGATGTATCGATGAGCAGACTTCTATACTAGGCGCTCATTCGTATTAAGAAAAGCAGTCGATGAGCTCCACTCTTACCTGGAGAAAATAAATATCTAGTACTTTTTAATTATGTTTTCGATTATAGTTTTGGTATGTTGGGTTCCTACCCCGATCACCTTCTTCGATACAATTACAATTTCTCTTAGAGGCTTCGTAGACAGTGTTTAGTTGTCATACATGGTCATAATTATACATAGTCCCTTATCATTGTTTGTAAATTGTAAATCCTCCACACAGTATATATGTCAATCCACATAGTTGACACTCACACGGTTCTTGTCTGCCATGCCTAGGCTAGGCTAGAGGCGTGATACTCCCTTGATACAAGTTATTTTCCTAATAGTATAGTTGCAATTTTCTCCCTAATACTAAAGTATTTTCCATGGAGATAGAATATTTTCCTTAAATCTTTGAGATGAGATAATTTCTAAAGTGATCGAATTATTTTTGAGTATTTTCCAAAAAAAGGAAATTCTTTTCTCTACTAATACGAGTTGATCACCGGTTTTCAAACCAAAGTTATATGATTCTGAGTTCCAAGTGTTTGAGTTCAAAAGAGTTATAGTTCTTGAGTGTTAAAGAAGTTTTACTCTCCATGAGATATATGCATGAGTTGAAAGTATTGTTTAAAGTTTCCTTCAGCCTATGAGTAATGAGAATAAGAAAAGAGTACAGATTTTAAAGCCAAAGCATAATGACTCAAGAGATTTGTGTTACATGCTTCATTCTATATGATTTATGAGCTTTACATTTTAGACTTATTCAAGCCATATGAGTCATTCCTATTTGCATGTATGATTTGATTAAAGAGTATTGATATTGTTTTATGTAAATGCATACACCCCCATATACTTAGTGCATTCCAAAGTGATGATCCACATATTCGTCTATGTGCTACATTGTCTTGTAATGTAGGTTCTGGTGCTCAGTCCCAGTCTCGTCAATAATTCTAGAGTACCTTCGTCTATATTTCTACAGTGGAGAGTCCTCATGGTTCGAGGACCTATCTTCAGATATTTCAGTATTTGAGTGTTTATGTTATTACTTTTAGTTCAGTTTGAGTCATTTGGGGACCTGTCCCAATGGCTCTCGAGTTCATGGAGTAGTAGTGCTTTGTCAGACTAGTTATCAGACTGTAGTTGTGTTGAGATTTTCAATATTGTGGTCATTTGGACCGAGTATTATCTTTGTATTTACTTTCATTTGATATGATAGTTCCAGTGTTTTGTATATTTCTTCTTGAATGAGTTACTATAAGAAGTGATAGGTTCAAAGGGTTAGCTTAGGGCTACTTGTATCCCTAAGCACCATGTGATATCCCGGGAGGTGATTTTGGGTCGTTACAAACTTGGTATTAGAGCCTAAGGTTTTAAAGGAGTCCTAGGAAGTCTGACAAGCCGCGTTAAGTAAAGTCTTGATCATCGGTGTGTAGCACACCACATCTATGAGCAAGAGGCTACAATATATTTTAGGAAAAAGTTGTTTCTTTCTTTCAGATTCTATCATGCCTACAGTGGTCCCTCTTATCTAATAATTTATGCTCTCCTATTTTAGAAAAAGCCTCTCCGAAGAGCGAATGCCCGCAGAAACAATGATGAGCAACCTACACCTGTTGATCCTTTGAATGAGATTGTGTCTCATGCTGAGTTTTAGGCGGCCTTTTAGGCGTTAGCCCAAGAAGTCATCGCTAATGTTTGGGCCAATAACCAGGCTGTTGTTGCAAATCATCAGGGAGGTGATGTAGCTGCTTTTAGGATTCATTATTTTATACGGATGAATCTGCTAGAGTTTTATGGGTCCAAAGCAAGTGAGGACCCACAATTGTACCTTGAGGAGGTGAGAAAGATCACGCAGGTGATGCATGTTTCTGAGGAAAAAAGTGTTGAGTTGGCATCTTACAGGTTAAAGGACATATCTTATGACTGGGTTGTATGTGGAGGAAGAGTAGAGTGATAATGTTGCTTCTATGACTTAGAAAGTGTTCCAAGATGCATTCTTGGACAAGTTCTTTTCGTTTGAGATGGGGGAGGCAAAGATTAAGGTGTTTATAAACTTGAGAAAGGGCTCCATGATTGTTAAGGAGTACTGCTTAAAGTTCAACCAGTTGGCCAAGTATGGTCCTGATTTGATTTCTGACACCCGAGCTAGTATGAGCTAGTTTGTGACTAGTATTTCTGGGTTAGTACTGAAGGAGTGTAGGACTGCGATGCTGCATAGGGATATGGATCTGGCTAGGTTGATGATGCATTACCAGAAGGTAGAGGCGGATAATATTAGAGAGAAAAAGAGGGGTAACAAGAGGGCTAGATCTAAGCAGCATGATTTTAGCCAGCCTAGGTTCCATGGAGGGAACCGCCCTCAGTTTTAGAGACATCCGTTTATGCCAGTGCCTTTATCAACTATTTATCCTATGCCTAGAGGCAGGTAGGAGTAAGGGGGAAGGTCTTTTATGTCTAGGTCGCAGAACAGTGTTGGTAACAGGCCCTGTTATCCTCCTTGTGCTAAGGGTAGTAGGGATCATCTCGGTGAGTGTTTCATAGATTTAAGGGGCTTTTTTGGTTGTGGAAAGTAGGGCCACAGACTTAGAGATTGTCCTCATGCTAAATAGGGGAACATAGATGCCCGACCTCAAGCACATGCTACTAGTGTACCAGCTCCTATACCCCATCCCACCCCTGCTCAGGGCGCTTCATCTAGCACTGCTGGCAATCAGCGGCATAACAGATTATATGCCTTAGCATCCCACCAGGAGTAGGAGGACTCTCCCGATGTTTTTACCACTATGCTTTGTGTCTCTTACCACCTGCTGAGCCAGTTTTTAAGTGGTTTGAGAGTTCGGTATCTCACAAAAGTCATTTTATATCCTATCTGAAAGCCAAAAAGCTAATATCCAAGGGCTACATTTGTCACCTAGTTAGAGTCAAAGACACTAAGTTTGAGACTCCAACTATTCAGTCAGTCAAAATTGTCAATGATTTTCAAGATGTTTTTCCAGAATATATCCCAGGGGTACCTCCTGATAGAGAGATAAAATTCGAGATTGACCTTTTTCTCGATACTCATCTTATTTATATTCTGCCATACCGTATGGCACCTGCTGAGCTTAAGGAGTTGAAAGAGCAACTGAAAGATCTTTTAGACAAAGGTTTCATATGGCTCAGTATTTCTCCTTGGGGCGCACCTATTCAATTCGTGAGGAAGAAAGATGGTTCTTTGCATATGTGCATTGACTATCGCCAGCTTAACAAGGTCACAGTCAAAAATAAGTATCCTCTTCCAAAAATTTATGACCTGTTTGATCAGTTTTAAGATGCAAGTTATTTCACCAAGATAGACCTTTGATCCGGCTATCATCAACTTAAAGTGAGGGAATGTGATATTCCAAAGACAATTTTTTGAACCTGCTATGATCACTTTGAGTCTCTAGTTATGTCTTTTGGGCTAACCAATACCCCAGCAGCTTTTATGGACCTCATGAATCAAGATGACATCTTTGTCTACTCCGCAGTGAGCATGATTATGCAGATCACCTTAGAATTGTCTTGCAAACTCTTAGAGGTCACCAGTTATTCGCCAAATTTAGTAAGTGTGAATTTAGGCTAAGGTCTGTAGCCTTTGTGGGTTATATTATTTCAGCTGAAGGTATTAGAGTTGATCCTCAAAAGATAGAAGTTGTAAGAAATTAGCCTAGACTCATCTCTCCGTCTGACATTAGATGTTTCTTGGGTCTAGCGGGATACTACCTCCATTTTGTTGAAGGTTTCTCTTCTATTGTATCTCCCATGACCCGGTTGACCCAAAAGAAAGTTAAGTTCCAGTGGTCAAATTCCTGTGAGAAGAGTTTTCAGGAGATGAAGACTCGACTTACTTTAGGCCCTGTGTTGACTTTTCCTGATGGAATAGATGGTTTTGTGGTGTATTGTGATGCCTCTAGAATTGGTTTGGGTTGTGTGTTGATGCAAAGAGGTCACGTTATAGCCTATGCTTCTAGACAGTTGAAGCCGTATGAGAAGAATTACCCAACCCATGATCTTGAGTTAGCTGTTATGGTCTTTGCTTTCAAAATCTGGAGACACTATCTTTATGGTGTTCATGTTGATGTGTTTACTGATTATAAGAGCCTGCAGTATGTGTTTACTTAAAGGGAGTTGAATCTTAGGCAGAGGAGGTGGTTAGAGTTGTTAAAAAACTATGATATGAGTGGTTGTATCACCCAGGCAAGGCCAATGTAGTGGCGGATACCCTTAGCAGATTGTCTATGAGTAGTGTTGCTCATGTAGAGGAAAGTAAGGAGGAGTTAGCTCATGATGTGCATTGTCTGGATAGATTGGGTGTTAGGTTGCTTGATTCAGCTGAGGGAAGTACTTTGGTGCAGAGTAGTTCAAAAACCTCTTTAGTTTCGGAAGTGAAGGAGAGCAAGATAGAGATCCTAGTTTGGTCACACTGAAGGAGGCAGTTAAGGACCAAAAGGTAGAGATTCTCTTCCAAGGGGGAGATGGCGTGTTGAGATTTTAGGGTAGATTGTGTGTTCCATGTATTGATGATCTGAGGTAGAGGATTATGGTTGAAGCACATGGCTTGTGGTATTCTATTCATCCCGGCACTACCAAGATTTACCGCGACTTGTAGGAAATCTATTGGTGGAATGGTATGAAGAAGGATATAGCTGAGTTTGTAGCAAAGTGTGCAATGTACCAATAGGTTAAGGTAGATCACCAAAGACCTAGTGGTGTGATCCAAGAGTTTGGTATACCCACTTGGAAGTGGGAGGTGGTGAATATGGACTTCGTGATCGAGTTACCTCTTTCGCATCGTCATCATAATTCTATTTGGGTTGTTGTGTATAGGATGACTAAGTCCGTGCTTTTCTTACCCGTGCACACATCTTATACTGCTGAGGATTATGCTAGATTGTATATCCGGGAGTTAGTCAGGCTGCATGGAGTTAGTCAGGCTGCATGGAGTTCCCTCGTCCATTATTTTGTATAGGGGCACTCGATTTACTTCTCAGTTTTGGAGGGCGTTTCAGAAGGGTCTTGGTACCTAAGTTCTTTTGAGTTCTACTTTTCATCCGCAGACAGATGGTCAGGCTGAGAGGACCATTCAGACCCTAGAAGATATGTTAAGGGCATGTGCTCTTGAGTTCAAAGGTAGTTGGGATGAGCATTTGTCATTGATAGAGTTCTCCTATAATAATAGTTACCATGCTAGAATCGGGATGGCACCATTTGAGGCCTTGTATGGTAGGAGATGTAGACCACCCATAGGTTGGTTTGAAGTGGGTGAAGCTTCCGCGATTAGGCCTGATGTAGTATTTAAAGCAATGGAGAAAGTTAAGTTGATTAGAGAGAGGTTAAAGACAGCTCGGAGTTGGCAAAAGTCATATGCCAATGTGAGGAGAAGAGATCTTGAGTTTGAAGTGGGTGATTTGGTGTACTTGAAGATTTCACCCATGAAAGGGGTAAAGAGGTTTGGTAAAAAGGGAAAGCTTAGTTCCCATTATTTTGGCCCGTATAGAGTCTTGAGCCGTGTTGGCAAAGTAGCCTATGAGGTTGAGTTGCCTGTGGAGTTTTCATCCGTTCATCCTATTTTTCATGTCTCCATGCTTAAAAAGCATAGTGATGATTCTGTGGTGGTAGATCCTTCAGAGAGTGCTGATATTCAGAACAGCCTTTCATTCGATGAGATTCTCATTGAGATCCTAGATTTTCAGATCCGTAGACTGATGATCAAAGAAGTTCCCTTGGTCAAAGTGTTGTGGCGGAACCAGTTTGTTGAGGGCTCTACTTAGGAGGTAGAAGCAAACATGCGAGCCAAGTACCCGTGCCTCTATTCCACGAGTTCAGATTGATCCGAAGGTATTATTGTTCCTTAATTCTGCCCTTCTAATCTAAAGTTCAGATATATATCTATTCTTGAATGAGTTCTTGCAATTTTTTAGGTACTCAAGAGTTTAGAGAGATTTTGAGACATTTAGCAAATTGCTTCAGCTATGTGTATTTTCCTTTTCCTGTGTTCCTAGTCTAACTAGCGACATTTGAGGACGAATGTTTCCAAGGGAGAGATATAGTAAGACCCCACAAAGTTTCCTCGTAGTCCGGTCCTTAGAGCATGTCAAGTGAAGTATAATTCTGGTGCTAAAAGATTGAGAAGACACTTCCCAAGTGATTGGTATTTAAACCATATATAATTTTCTTAAATTTGACTTTTTGTCATGTAGAGAATTGAATTATCATTCCAACGATACCAATTTCATCCAAATCCAGCATCGAGGTGACAAGTTATGGTCGTTTTACTGAGAGTTTTTGGAACCGCCCAGGTGTGATGGACGATCCGACAAACCGTCGAGTATATGACGGACCGTTGTTTGGACCGTCGTGACCAAGGTAGAAACTCTCTTTCCTGGGCCAAGTGCGACGGCCAGGATGACTGACCGTCAAGGCTGCAACGGACCGTCGCTGAGACCGTTGCCACTAAGGCAGTGTGGTCTCATCCTGGCCATCATGTGATGGATGATTCGATGGACCGTCGGACCTATAAAGGACCATCGATCCCACCATTGCATCGAGAAAGTATGTCCTTTTTTTGGTCATCATGCGACGGACGACCCGATGGACCGTCGGACTTACGACAGACCATCGCTCCGACCGTTGCAGACCCCGTTCAGTATTTTTAACTCATTTTTAAAAGGGTTTTTTGGTCTTTTCCACTCTTTTATCAACCAGATATATTCCAAATAAAGCAAATGGCTTCATTCATCATCCAAAACACAAGAGAGCTAAAGTTTCTCCCTCAAGATCAAATCTAAAACCTTCTTCAAGAAATCCAAGAACTCACCATGGATTCTACAAATTGAGTTGAGATTTAAGTTCCCCAAGCTCAAGGGTTGCAAGAACCCTCTCTCAAGAGTAAGAAGAAGAGTTTAAAGCAAGTTTGTTCATCAATTTCATAATCGAAGGTATGTGGGGTTTTGAACAATGGTAATCCTTTCATCCTTGTGCCCAAAGGCTTATTTAAACTATGATTTTCTGCAATCTATGAGATTTACATGAATTTGAATTAGGGTTTTTCACCCATTATTATTATTTGCAATATTTTGATGTTTCTCATGAATTGAGTATCTAATGGCATGATTTTCACATGTTTTCTCGAAAAATTGCAGCTAGGCCTATACGCTATGATTTTAATCCTTGAGAAATTAATAGTTGAAATGTTTGAGATATTAAAGTACATGAGTATGTTGAGATTTTGAGACAAATTGCTGAAATTTTCAGATTTCTACATGAGTTATGAATCTACATGCTATCTATTATGCTTTTGATGAGTTTTAACTTAAGAATGAATTATGGGTTATTGAGCCCTACTTGAGATTTGGAATTTTATGAAATCTTATGTTATTAGAACCCACGATTTGAGTATTCTGAGATCATTTAGAAATGTTTTAACCTAATGGTCATGGATTTTTGAAATCCACTCGACTACATGAGATTACAGATTTGATTATTGGGTTCTTATTGAACCATTATATTATTCTAAAGTGGATTTTTATGAGATGAGCGAGATAATCTAAGGGGATTAGTATTTAGCACTGAGTTGGATATGTTACTATGGTTTATTACCCCAGAACTATGTGCCACCATAGGTTGGGCCTGAGGCCGAGATGATTTTTGGGCCTAAGGCCGAGATATTGGGCCCGAGGCCGAGATAAGTGATAACTGAATTGAGGTTATACTCTCTGGCAAGAGTATGACACTCCTCCCCAATATGGGGTCTCTTTCTTAGGAGGACAAAATATTGGACTCCATGTAGCTCGCATGGTTTATGTCGGTTAAGAGAACCTCCCTTGTTACAAGTTATTTTCCTAATAGTAAATTTGCAGATTTGCTCCCTAAGACTAAAGTATTTTCCATGGAGATAGAATATTTTCCCTAAAGCTTTGATATGAGATATTTTCTAAAGTAAACGAATTGTTTTTGAGTATTTTCAAAAGAAGGAAGTAGTTTTCTCTACTAATACGAGCTGATCACTAGTTTTCAAACCAAAGTTATATGATTCTAAGTTCCAAGTGTTTCAGTTCAAAAGAGTTATAAGTTCTTGAGTGTTAAAGAAGTTTTACTCTCCATGAGATATATGCATGAGTTGAAAGTATTATTTAAAGTTTCCTTCAGCCTATGAGTAATGAGAATATGAGAAGAGTACAGATTTTAAAGCCAAAGTATAATGACTCACGAGATTTGTGTTGCATGCTTCATTCTACATGATTTATGAACTTTACATTTTAGACTTATTCAAGCCATGTGAGTCATTCCTATTTGCATGCATGATTTGATTAAAGAGTATTGATATTTTTTTATGTAAATGCATACACCCCCACATACTCAGTACATTCTCAAGTGCTAATCCATATATAAGTCTATGTGCTATATTGTCTTATAATGTAGGTTCAGGTGCTCAGTCCCAGTCTCATCAGTGATTCTAGAGTACCTTCGTCTACATTTATATAGTGGTGAGTCCTCATAGTTCGAGGACTTATCTTCAGACTTTTCAGTATTCGAGTGTTTATGTTATCACTTTCAGTTCAGTTTGAGTCAGTTGGGGACCTTTCCCAAAGGCTCTCGAGTTCATGAAGTAGTAGAGGCTTTTTCAGACTAGTTATTATATTGTTGTTGTGTTGATATTTCCAGTATTGTGGTCAGTTGGACTGAGCATTATCTTCGTATTTCCTTTCATTTGATATGACAGTGCCAGTGTTTTTTATATTTCTTCTTGAATGAGTTATTATGAGATGTGATAGGCTCAAAGGGTTACTTGGGGCTACTTGTATACCTAAGCACCATGTGACATCTTGAGAGGTGATTTTGGGTCGTTACGAACTTGGTATCAGAACCTAAGGTTTTAAAGGAGTCCTAGGGAGTCTGACAAGCCGCGTTGAGTAGAGTCTTGATCTTCGATGTGTAGCACGCCATATCTATGAGCAATAGGCTACAAGACAGTTTAGGAAAAAGTTGTTTCTTTCTTTTAGATTCTATCATGCCTATAGTTTTCCCTCTCATCTAATAATCCATGCTCTCTTATATTACAAAATGCCTCTTCGAAGAGTGAATGCCCGTAGAAATGATGATGATCAACCCCCACCTATTGATCCTTTGAATGAGACTGTGTCTCATGCTGAGTTTTAGGCGGCTTTTCAGGCATTAGCCCAAGTAGTCACCGCTAATGTTTGGGCTAATAACCAAGATGCAGTTGCAAATCAGCAGGGAGGTGATGTAGCTGCTTCTAGGATTCGTGATTTTATGCGGGTGAATCCTCCAGAGTTTTTTGGGTCCAAGGCAGGTGAGGACCCACAGTTGTACCTTAAGGAGGTAAGAAATATCACGTAGGTGATGCATTCTTCTGAGGAAGAAAGTGTTGAGTTGGCATCTTATAGGTTGAAGAACATAGCTTATGACTAGGTTGTATCGTAGAGGAAGAGTAGAGGTGATAATGCTGCTCCTATGACTTGGCAAGTGTTCCAAGATGCATTCTTGTATATGTTCTTTCTATTTCTGATGAGGGAGGTAAAGATTGAGGAGTTTATGAACTTGAGGCAGGGCTCCATGACTGTTAAGGGGTACTGCTTGAAGTTCAACCTGTTGGCCAGGTATTCTTCTGATTTGATTTCTGACACCCGTGCTAGTATGAGAAAGTTCATGATTGGTGTTTCTGGGTTGGTACTGAAGAAGTGTAGGACTACGATGTTGCATAGGGATATGGATCTGGCTAGGTTGATGACACATACCCAGTAGATAGAGGGGGATATGATTAGAGAGAGAGAGATAGAGTGAGGGGTAACAAGAGGGCTAGATCTAAGAAGCATGATTTTAGCCATCCTAGGTTCCATGGAGGGAACCGCCCTTAGTTTTAAAGACGTCTATTTATGCCAATACCTTCATCAACTAGTGTTCCCGCGCCTAGAGGCAGGCAAGAGCAAGGGAGCAGGTCTTTTATGTCTTGGTCGTAGAACAGTGTTGGTAACAAGCCCCATTTCCTCCTTGTACTAAGTGTGGTTTGGATCATTCCGGTGGACAGGGGAACAGAGATACCCGACCTCAGGAACAGGCTACTAGTGCACCATCTCATGTGCCCCGTCTCGCCCCTGCTCAGGGCGCTTCATCTAGCACCTTTGGCGGTCAGTGCCAGAACTAATTCTATACCTTACCACCCATCAGAAGCAGGAGGACTCTCCCGATGTTGTTACCGGTAAGTTTTGTGTCTTTTTCTTTGATGTCAATGTGATGTTGGACCCCGGGTCAAGTCTCTATTATGTGACCCCACTTGTAGCTGTGAATTTCAAAATGAGTCCCGAAAAGATTTCTGAGCCCTTCCTAGTTTCTACACCAGTAGGGGAGTCAGTTGTTGCTAAACAAGTGTATAGAGATTGTCCTATTACTGTTCTTTATAGAGTCATACTTGCGTATTTGATAGAGTTAGACATGGTGGATTTTGACCTTATTCTGTATATGGATTGGCTTCATTCTTGTTATGCATCTATAGACTATCGTACTTGTGTGGTAAAGTTTCAGTTCCCTGATGAGCTATTTTTTGAGTGGTTCGGGAGTTCGATATCTCCCAAGGGTCATTTTATCTTCTATCTCAAAGCCAAAAAGATAATATCCAAGGGTTGCATCTATCACCTAGTTAGAGTCAAAGACACTAAGTCTGAGACTTCAATTATTCAGTCAGTCGAAATTGTCAACGAGTTTCAAGATGTTTTTCCAATAGATCTCCCAGGGGTACCTCTCGATAGAGTAATAGAATTCAAGATTGACCTTCTTCCCGACACTCATCCCATTTCTGTTCCACCATACCATATGGCACCTGCTGAGCTTAAGGAGTTGAAATAGCAACTCAAAGATCTTTTAGACAAAGGTTTCATATGGCCCAGTATTTCTCCTTGGGGAGCTCCTGTTCTGTTCGTGAGGAAGAAAGATAGTTTTTTGCATATGTGCATTGACTATCACTAGCTTAACAAGGTCACAGTCAAAAATAAGTATCCTCTTCCAAAAATTGATGACCTATTTGATCAGTTTCAAGGTGCAAGTTATTTCTCCAAGATAGACCTTCGATCCGTCTATCATCAACTTAAAGTGAGGGAATGTTATATTCCAAAGACAGCCTTTCAATCCCGCTATGGTCACTTTGAGTCTCTAGTCATGTCTTTCAGGATAACTAATACCCCAGCAGCTTTTATAGACCTCATGAATCGAGTGTTCAAGCAATATCTTGATATATTTGTCATAGTGTTCATAGATGACATCTTTGTCTACTCTCGCAGTGAGCATGATCATACAGATCACCTTAGAATTGTTTTGCAATCTCTTAGAGGTCACCAGTTGTTCACCAAATTCAGTAAGTGTGAATTTTGGCTAAGGTCTGTAGCCTTTGTGGGTCATATTATTTCAGCCAAAGGTATTAGAGTTGATCCCCAAAAGACAGAAGTTGTAAGAAATTAGCCTAGACTCATCTCTCCATCTGACATTAGATGTTTCTTGGGTCTAGCAGGCTACTACCTCCATTTTGTTAAAGGTTTCTCTTCTATTGCATCTCCCATGACCCGGTTGACCCAAAAGAAAGTTAAGTTCCAGTGGCCAGATTCCTCTGAGAAGAGTTTTCAGGAGTTGAAGACTCGACTTACTTCAGCCCCTCTGTTGACTTTGCCTGATGGAACAGATGGTTTTGTGGTTTTTTGTGATGCCTCTAGAATTGGTTTGGGTTGTGTGTTGGTGCAAAGAGGTAACGTTATAGCCTATGCTTCTAGACAGTTGAAGCCGCATGAGAAGAATTACCCAACCCATGATCTTGAGTTAGTTGTTGTGGTCTTTGCTTTTAAAATCTGGAGACACTATCTTTATGGTTTTCATATTGATGTGTTTATTGATCATAAGAGCCTGTAGTATGTGTTTACTTAGAGGGAGTTGAATCTTAGGCAGAGGATGTGGTTAGAGTTGTTAAAAGACTATTATATGAGTGTTTTGTATCACCCGGGCAAGGCTAATATAGTGGCAGATGCCCTTAGCAGATTGTCTATGGGTAGTGTTGCTTATGTAGAGGAAGGTAAAGAGGAGTTAGCTCGTGATATGCATTGTTTTCCTAGATTGGGTGTTAAGGTGCTTGATTCAGCTAAGGGAAGTACTTTGGTTCAGAGAAGTTCTGAATCCTCTTTAGTTTCGGAAGTGAAGGAGAAGCAAGATGGAAATCCTAGTTTGGTCACACTAAAGGAGACAGATAAGGATCAAAAGGTAGAGGTTTTCTCCCAAGGGGGAGATGGCGTGTTGAGATTGTAGGGTAGATTGTGCATTCCATGTGTTGATGATCTGAGGTAGAGGATTATGGCTGAAGCGCATGGCGTGCGGTATTCTATTCATTCCGGCACTACCAAGATGTACCACGACTTACAGGAAATCTATATGTGGAATGGTATGAAGAAGGAGATAGGTGAGTTTATAGCAAAGTGTGCAATGTGCCAACAGGTTAAGGTAGATCACCAAAGACCTGGTGGTGTGATGCAAGATTTTGGTATACCCACTTGTAAGTAGGAGGTCATAAATATGGACTTCATGACCGGGTTACCTCTTTCGCATCTCATCATGATTCTATTTGGGTTGTTGTGTATAGGCTGACTAAGTTCGTGCCTTTATTACCCATGCACACATCTTATACAGCTGAGGATTATGACAGATTATATATCCGAGAGTTAGTCAGGATGCATGGAGTTCCCTCGTCTATCATTTTGGATAGGGGCATTCAATTTACTTCTCAGTTTTAGAGAGAGTTTCAGCAGGGTCTTGGTACCTAAGTTCTTTTGAGTTCTTCTTTTCATCCGCAGATAGATGGTCAGGCTGAGAGGACTATTCAGACCCTGTAAGATATGTTGAGGGCGCGTGCTCTTAATTTCAAAGGTATTTGGGATGAGCATTCATCATTGATAGAGTTCGCCTATAACAATAGTCACCATGCTAGCATCAGGATGGCACCATTTGAGGCCTTGTATGGTAGAAGATATAGATCACCCATAAGTTGGTTTGAAGTGGGTAAAGCTGCCACGATTGGGCTTGATGCAATGTTTGAAGCTATGGAGAAAGTTAAGTTGATTAGGGAGAGGTTAAAGACAGTTTAGAGTCGTCAAAAGTCAAATTCCGATGTGAGGAAAGAGATCTTGAGTTTTAAATGGGTGATTTGGTGTACTTTAAGATTTCACCCATGAAAGGCGTAAAGAGGATTGGTTAAAAGGGAAAGCTTAGTCCCCGTTATGTTGGCCCGTATAGAGTCTTGAGCCGTGTTGGTAAAGTAGCCTATGAGGTTGAGTTGCCTGCGGAGTTTCCAGCCGTTCATCCTATTTTTCATGTCTCCATGCTTAAAAAGCATATTAGTGATTCCGTGGTGGTAGATCCTTCATAAAGTGCTGATATTCAGAACAGTATTTCATTTGATTAGATTCCCGTTGAGATCCTAGATTTTCAGATTTGTAGACTGAGGAACAAAGAGTTTCCCTTGGTCAAAGTGTGGTGGCGGAACCAGTTAGTTGAGGGTGATACTTGGGAGGCAGAAGCAGACATGCGATCCAAGTACCCGCACCTTCCGCGAGTTCAGATCAATCCGAAGGTATTATTCTTCCTTAATGCAACCCTTTTAATCTAGTATGAGTTCTTGCAATTTTTGAAGTATTCAAGAGTTTAGAGAGATTTTGAGTCGTTTAGCAAATTACTTCAGCTATGTGTACTTTGTTTTTCCTATGTTCCTAGTCTAACTACTGACATTCGAGGATGAATGTTTCCAAGTGGGAGATATTGTAAGACCCTACAATTATCTTTCCTTAGAGAATTGAATTATTTTTTCAACGATACCAATTTCGTCCAATTTCAGCATCAGGGTGAGAATTTATGGCCGTCTTACTGAGAGTTGTCGGAACTGCCCAGGTGCGACGGACGATCCGACGGACCGTCGAGTCTACGATGGATGGTCGAGTCTAAGATGGACCATCTCTCATACCGTCGCAACCAAGGAAGAAAATTCCTTTCCTGGCCCAAGTGCGACGGCCAGGACGATGGACCGTCAAGGTTGAGACGGACCGTCGCTGAGACCATTGGACCTGTGATGGATAGTCGAACCTATAATGGACCATCGATCCCACCATCTCATCGAGGTAGTATGTCCCTTTTATGGTCATCGTGCGATAGAGAGCTCGACGGACCTCGGACTTGCAACGGACCGTCGCCCCGACCGTCGCAGACCCCGTTCAGTATTTTTAGCTCATTTTTAAAAGGGATTTTCGGTCTTTTCCACTCTTTTATTAACCAGATATATTCCAAATGAAGCAAATGGCTTCATTCATCATCCAAAACACAAGAGAGCTAGGGTTTCTGCCTCAAGATCAAATCTAAAATCCTTCTCCAAGAAATCCAAGAACTCACCATGGATTCTACAAATTGAGTTGAGATTTAAGTTCCCCAAGTTCAAGGGTTACAAGAACCCTCTCTCAAGAGTAAGAAGAAGAGTTTAAAGCAAGTTTTTTCATCCAATTTCATAATCTAAGGTATGTGGGATTTTGAACAAGGGTAATCCTTTCATCCATGTACTCGAAGGCTTATATAAACTATGATTTTCTGCAATCTATGAGATTTTACATGTATTTGAATTAGGGTTTTTCACCCATTATTATTAATTGCAATATTTTGATGTTTCCCATGAATTGAGAGTCTAATTGCATGATATTCACATGTTTTCTTGAGAAATTGCAGTTGGGCCTATACTTCATGATTTTAATCCTTGAGAAGTTAATAGTTGAAATGTTTGAGATATTTAGTACATGAGTATGTTGAGATTTTGATATAAATTGATGAAATTTTCAGATTTCTACATGAGTTATGAATCTATATGCTATCTATTATGCTTTTGATGAGTTTTAACTTGAGAATGAATTATGGGTTATTGAGCCCTACTTGAGATTTGCAATTTTATGAACTCTTATGCTATAAGCACCCATGATTTGAGTTTTCTGAGATTATTGAGAAATGTTTTGACCTAATGGTCATGTAGTTTTAAAATCCACTTCACTACATGAGATTACATATTTGATTATTGGGTTCTTATTGAAACATGATATTATTCTAAAGTGGATTTTCATGAGATGAGTGAGATAATATAAGGGGATTAGTATTTAGCACTGAGTTGGGAATGTTACTACGGTTTCTTACCCCAGAACTACATGCCATCGTAGGATGGGCCTGAGGACGAGATGATTTTTGGGCCTAAGGACGAGATATTGGGCCCGAGGTTGAGATAAGTGATCACTGAATTGAGGTTATACTCCCTGGCAAGAGTATGACGCTCCTCCCCAACGTGGGTCTCTTCCTTAGGAGGACAGAATATTGGAATCCATGTAGCTCGCATGGTTTATGTCGGTTAAGAGAACCTCCCTTGATACATGTTATTTTCCTAATAGTGAAGTTGCGGATTTGCTCCCTAAGACTAAAGTATTTTCCATGGAGTTAGAATATTTTCCCTAAATCTTTGAGATGAGATATTTTCTAAAGTGAATGAATTGCTTTTGAGTATTTTCCAAAAAAGGAACTAGTTTTCTCTACTAATATGAGCTGATCATCAATTTTCAAACCAAAGTTATATGATTCCGAGTTCCAAGTGTTTGAGTTCAAAAGAGTTATAAGTACTTGAGAGTTAAAGAAGTTTTACTCTCCATGAGATATATGCATGTGTTGAAAGTATTGTTTAAAGTTTCCTTCAGCCTATGAGTAATGAGAATAAGAGAAGAGTACAGATTTTAAAGACAAAGTATAATAACTCACGAGATTTGTGTTACATGCTTCATTCTAAATGATTTATGAGTTTTACATTTTAGACTTATTCAAGCCATGTGAGTCATTCCTATTTGCATGCATGATTTGATTAAAGAGTATTGATATGTTTTTATGCCAATGCATACACCCTCACATACCCAAGTGTTGATCCACATATACGTATATGTGCTACATTGTCCTATAATGTAGGTTCAGGTGCTCAGTCCTAGTCTCATCAGTGATTCTAGAGTACCTTCGTCTATATTTCTACAGTGGTGAGTCCTCATGGTTCGAGGACCTATCTTCAGATATTTCAGTATTCGAGTGTTTATGTTATTACTTTCAGTTCAATTTGAGTCAGTTGGGGACCTGTCCCAACGGCTCTCGAGTTCATGGAGTAGTAGAGGCTTTGTCAGACTAGTTATCAGACTATGGTTGTGTTGAGATTTCCAGTATTGTGGTCGTTTGGACCGAGTATTATCTTCGTATTTCCTTTTATTTGATATGACAGTTCCAGTGTTTTGTATATTTCTTCTTGAATGAGTTATTATGAGAAGTGATAGGCTCAAAGGGTTAGCTTGGGGATACTTGTATCCCTAAGCACCATGTAACGCCCCGGGAGGTGATTTTGGGTCGTTACTACACAACTCTATTTATTATTATTCTTGTTGTTTTTTTATTTTTATCTCAATACATTCTTTGAGTCCTTGTCGGTATAGTCTTATGTCAAATGTTCATTCA
Organism: Capsicum pubescens; assembly: GCA_030864215.1. Lineage (NCBI taxonomy): Eukaryota > Viridiplantae > Streptophyta > Magnoliopsida > Solanales > Solanaceae > Capsicum > Capsicum pubescens. Next base: position 217,564,581 of record CM061548.1, read on the forward strand.
AAGACATATCACAATATTGACTATGTTTTCAAGTGGTACGGAGCAAGACTATTAGGCATGCACCACATTGACAAGGGAAGAAAGCCATTTATGGTAAATTTGATAAGTGCAATATTCGAAAATAAGGAAAATAGTACCGGACCAATATAGCTAAGACAGAATTTGGAAGATGAAGGTTCAATATCTCGACCAATTTGGTCAATAAACTGACAAATTCAATTGTATAGACGTTGGGTAAAAATAAAGCAAAGCTCTCTAGGGTTCAAGGCCACAAACCAACCACTTTAAAACTGGCTTCAAATAGGGATAAAATATTCTTAAGAAGTTCGTAGGAAAAAACAAGCACCAAAAAATAAAGTTTTTCTAATCCTTACTTTTCTTTATACTTGGATCATTCTGAGTTTGCATTTTAGGGAACAATACCCCCTACTTTCTTCTTTATGTTTTCATAGGGTACAACTTCTCCTAGTCATCATCTTAGGAAAGAACTTTCCTATTTCTTTTCTTCTTTAGTTCCTCGTAGTGTACGACATCCACTGGCGGTAAATTTAGGAAGCAAAACTCCCTATTTGTTTCTTTAAGTATTTATACAGTACAACATCCCCTGCTTATCATTTTTGGGAACAAAATCTCCTGATTTTTCTTCTTTAAGTTTTCACAAGGTACTATATCCACTAGTCGTCATTTTAGGAAACAAAATTCCCTATTTATTATTGCAGGGTATGAAATTCCCTAGTTGTCTTTAAGAAATAAATATGGCATTTTCTTTTCATATTTTCATAAAGTGTAACACTCTTTCATTAAGAACTTGTAACACCTCAAATTTTTGGGCTAGTATTTAAACTATCATTCCAATGTGTATAAAGCCAAACCCAATTATTTCTAAGAAAATATAAGACCCATGATCATTTAACTAGTATGTAAATTTCTTTTGATGTCAAGAATGTTCATCAGAAATACTTAGAGCAAATTTAGTTGACAACTTTTGTTATCGATTAAATTTTGGTATTCGATCCTACAAGGATCAACTTTATACATGTTTAATTTTTAGAATATATTGACTTTTTGAGCTCAAGACCTGCCAAATGAAGGATAATTGAGTCCTCTTTCCAATGCATCTAATTTTTCCTTAATCTGATACCCAAGCAAAACGTTATGAGCATTTTTGTGAGTTAACCAGTGAGGATCCATGATAAGGGTGTGGCATGCCCTGAGTGCTCTGTGATAAAAGCATGGTCTCCCTTGTGTGCTTCGTGTTAAGGGTGTGTCACTCCCATGTTCCCGGAGATGCTAAAACTTGCATTTTTCTTCAGTGTTTTGAGGGTAAACTAGTCATTTACGTCTTAAATCATCATGTACTAATACTAATGTGTTTTACCTCATCCCATAAACCAAATACACAATTCCTCTTCTCCCAAACCCTCAAAATACCAAATAAGAGTTCTTCTCCAAAATTCAAACTTCTAAGGCTTCAAATTCAAGCTCTTCTCAAATTTCTTCCATCATAAAAGCATATTGGACACTCTCTTATTTTTTATTTATCTTTAAATTGTGAAATTTACCTGATATTATCATATTTTAATCGTTATTTTAACTAGGGTTGAGATTTTGGATTATTATATACTTGCATTGACTTTTCCCTTATTTTAATGGTTTTTTCATGGTTTGAATGGTGGATTGTAAACTGAATTTGTGTCTTACGATAAGGATGAAATTTGGCAATTGATTTTCATCCAAATATTGTGTAATATTAACTGGTAAAAAGGTAAAAAAAATTTGGAAACACCTTGGGCCTATGGTTAAGGATTTTTAAATTTAATTTGGAGTCTAAATTGTTAAATTGATATGGTACGGCATAATTAGAATGGATTGCACGTCTTTTGGTATGAAAATATCAATTTGTGAATACCTTAATAAAAGACTCCATGGTTAATGGTGTGTGAAAATATTTTAATTAGGCTTAGAAGGAATTTTGTAGCTCATCGAGAAGGTGTATCACAGGTGGACCAATATTGGAAACCACATTTGCCGATATTGAGGGTCTATAACCATTGTGCCTACTTTACATGGTATATTTTGGAAGGCTATAACCTCGGTGTCATTAGCCAAATTTCCTCAGTTCATGCGGCTAACATGGATTGGGGCTCTTTCGGCTGAAAGAGCCAGACCTCTATAGCTTGTGGGTGCCTGATGGTTGGTACAAGCTACATAGTTCAGGACTAAATTTTAAATGGTCATGATTCGTTGTCCTTTCCCTTATCCTAACATTCTATTATCTTATTGGTTGTTGAGCATATGTTTTATGACTGGTTCTTAGTAAATATATATTTTATCCCTTTTCTTAGGTTGCATACCAGTACTTGTCATGCTGACCATCCTCAGACACTACATCATTTCATAATGAAAATTTGAAGGCCTTTTCTTATGACCCTATACAGTGTTAGGTGGATCATTATCTTATTAGATAGCTGGTGAGAAGTGGCAAGCCCTCGATCATGTGAAAATCCTTATTGCTTTTTCAGTTATCCCCTCTATTTTCTGCTTTGGTTTTTTCTTTTGGCATAGTCGGGTTCATGTACCATCTTGGGTGATATTCTATAGTTAGAGGATCTGTAGATAGTATTGCATTGTGATTTTGTTGGATTCTATTTAGGATTATAAACTTGATCTTATGGTTCATCAAACTTGTTTTATTTTGTTGGTTAGCTTCTACAATTTCTTATTATTATTATGCTCAAGAAGTAAGAATAAGGGGTCATATCAGGCCTTAGTTAGTCAGAATGCTCATCATTTCCAAGGCGTCGATTCAGGTCGTGACCAGCTTTGTTTCAAAGCATAGTTTTGGGTCTCAGGGTGTCTACAAAGCTGTGTCTAGTAGAGTCTTACTTATGGGTGTATTTTTCCACACTTATAATCATGAGGCTTTCGAGTATTTAGGAAATGTTTCTCATTCTTTCATACTCTTAACCATGCAATAGTGTTGTCCATATGAAAGTTATCCAAAATCCTTCCTTGCTCTAATTTTGTTGGTTATGTCTTATTACCGAGGTGATACAAGTGCAAAATCTTTGAATCCTAATGATGTGGTCCTTTCTGATTAAGTTATTAAAAGGTTATGAAATATCATAAGGACTTGAAAGGAGTCCATTAGTGTATTAAAGTGTATTAATTCAAGTGTATATCTCTATCTTACGAATTGGGCTTTTTAGCCTAAGGTAAGATATCTATTCAGTCCCTTTCAAAAACCTTATTACAGTCATATCCGTTAAGGGTAAAGATATGTATCGAAATATTAGGATAGTATTTATATCCTAGAGGTAGTATAAATTTGGTTGAAATGACCTATGAGTAGAAAGATGCTCCTAAGGTTTGTGATATGAAATAATATGTTTGAAAGTTAGAGTGAGGGTAACTTTTCAGTGAAAAGGGGTAGTTGTATTTACATGACCTAAAAGTGAGTGTTGGGGGTGGTATGCCCTTATGGTGTTGGTTAAGGTGTACCAAAATTAGCAAACTTAAGGTAGTTGATAGAAAAAGATTGGTTAGTTAAAGTATTTACATTTTTAGTTTAAATAGGAAAGGATCCCATGATGGATATCTATTGTAGTAGTAAAAACTAATCATAGGTTGTGAATGTGAGGATGGATTGGCTAATAGTTTATAAATTTAGCATTCAATTGTGAAATCTTAGAAAAGGGGCCTCAGTGATGTTTATGGAATTTTTAAGGTAGTTGAGATGTATGCATGGGTAAGTGGATGTGATGTGTTGGAGGTGATATTCTATAAACCATAATGGGTTATTTTAAATGATTAAGATCGACTATCCTTACTATGTGATTTGATTATATTGAGGGTCACTTTATTTTTTATCTAGTTGTTGTAAGCAAGTTTAGTGGTGAGAAAAAATATAGTCAATTTTAAGATGTAGTAGTAATGTTGTGGAGAAGATGTACTTATAGGACAGTTAAATGAAATGAGGAATGTAGGTTGACTTTTATATTTGATGGACTAGTATATTATATGTGAAATTTCATCGGCGTTACATAATTTATGCCAGACGCTAAGTTTAAACTTTAGATATTAAGAGTAGGGAGAAGAATGTTAGCTCGAGGATAGTTATGTGAGATTTGTGGGAGTAAATTAGTAGGCTTGATTTGATGTGTGAAAGAGCTTAGATTTATAACTTATGAAATATTAGAGTCGAAAATTGGGATGTATAGATTTAATGGGAGGATATGTTCGCAAGTCTAGGATAGTGACCTTTGAGCTAAGGGGGAGATTATGAACTAAGGTAGATCTTGAATTTTCTCATCGTGGTGACTTTCAGGAAAGAGTCATGATAAATCTATTCTTATTATAGAAAATTCCTTCTACTTTGATTTAAGAGGACATTCTACAAAAATCTTATGTATTCAAATTGTGCCTATGCCTAAGGTTTGAGTTCTCTATGCAACCTATGTCCATTCTTTACCCTCTATTTTTTATCTAGGTGTGTGTTATATGAAGCCCTTTATGCCTATTGGGTCGTATCTTACATCTCAGGACCCACCCTGAGTAGTGCAACCAATATAAGTTATAATTGAATAGTGTCACTTCCATTCCTGATGCTTGAACTCTAGTTCCACAATTACCCTCCTTATGTTAGGATGAGAGTGGTTATGGAACATAGAAATATTTTAGATAAGAAAGTAGATGTTCTTTAATGTGAATGTTGTTGTGTGAAAAATCGAGCTAAGGTTATAGATGAAGAGAGAGGAGTAGGATGAACTTTTGTTTTGTGAAATAGTTAGAAAGGGGATGTGGTGAAAATCTTTGTGAAAGTGATTAAGGTACCTGGTTTTTTATGAGGAGGTCCATAAAATTGGTGTAGTAAAGATAGTCTTTAATCATGTGATTGATAGATACACAAACCATTTTGTTATGTGACTAGCACACCATGATTAAAACAGGATGTTATTTCATTATATTGATAAGATTGAATAGTATTCCTGGTGGGATGTAGAGTATAGAGTCCCATAGCATAAGCTAGCACCAACTTCGAGTCACGATTTAACATGGAAAAAATATGTAGTTAGACTCAAGATTCTATAAATATCCGTTTCACAAGGGAATTATGAGATTGAAATTGTGAAGTATGGTATTCATTGCTGAAATCTTAGTTGAGAAGCATCGCTAAATTCAAGGGGCTATTAGATGTATCATTGGAGGTAGAGAATTATTCTATTCTTATGTCCTGCAAAAATCTTATTTCATGTCTTGTATCAACCTTAATCATGTTGAGGATTCCTGGAAAAATTCATTTCTTACGTTGTTATGATCATGTTTCATAAAACTCATTCCTAAGATCATGTCTATGTCGAGTTTTGTTATCTCATGATTCGTTCTTAAACGATTTATTTGGTGATGTCATGAAGCTCTTTTCTTTTGATGACTATGTATTTTTTTGAAGATGGAGAGTTCCTAATGTGAAGTTATATCCTTTATTCCCTACTTCTGAGCTTCAATAAATTCGTACCCAACATTCGAGGATGAATGATTCCAAGGGGAGATAATCTAACACCCCATAATTTTGGGCTAGAATTTGAACCATCATTCCTACGTGTATTTACTCAAACCAAATTATTTCTATGTAAATATAAGTGTCATGATCATTGGTTATTTCAGTGTGAAGAATGCTCATAGGAAACACTTATAGCAAAGATGAGTTGAGAACTTTTGTTGTTGACTGAATTTTGGTATTCGATTCTACAAGGATCAAATTTTTACATGTATAGAGTTTTTAATATATTAATTTTTGAGCTCAAGGCCCACAAAATGAAAGATAATTGATTCATCTTTCGAAAGCATCTGATTTTTCCTTAATTCGATGCCCAAGAAAGAAGTTATGAGATTTTTCACGAGCGAACCAGTAGGATCCATGATAAGGGAGTGACACGCCCTAAGTGCTCCATGATAAGAGCATAGCATGCCCTTTGAGCTCCGAGTTATGAGTGTGGCATGCGCATGTTCCCAGAGACGCTAATACTCACGTTTCTCTTTTGTTTTCTAAGATTAAACTAGTCATTTTCATAATAAATCATCCTATAACTAATACTAATGTGTTTTCCTCATCCTATAAACAAAATATATGATTCCACTTCTACCCAATCCTTATGAAAACCAAACAAGTGTTCTTCTAAAAAATTTAAGCTTCCTAGGCTTCAAATTAAAGTTTTTCTTAAATTTATTCTGTCAAAAAGGTATATTGGGCACACCCTTATTGTCATGACCTGAGACTACCTCCTAGTCGTAACATGGTTCCTAAGGTCACAAGTGACCACAAGCTAACCCATGTCCTGGCATGCATTATAATAATGAATAAAGTAAAGAAACACTTGGCAGAATCTAACTTGCGTAACTGAAAGAAATAATAATAATGTAAAACTGAAGGTCGATCAAAATATTAAAATAGAATTGTATGACAACCCAAAATACTGAAAATCTAACCATATGTCTAAAATCCTCTAAGACATGATTGGTTTTTAGGACAAGCTCCCAACTAACTCCAACTGACTAAAATAAAATAAATTACTGAAATAACTATCTGATAACCAGTCCTCGAATGATGAGGACTCATCAAAGCTGCTGCTAAGTGATATGGGAACATACTAGGTATGGTCTGGGTACTGAGCATCTGAACCTATATTATGAGATAATATAGCGCGAGAATGTATCTGATCAGTACTTTGAATTTATTAAGTATATGAAATGGGAAACTAGAAAACATAAATTAAACATGAATAAATGAACATGTAATCTGTATGCAAAACCAAGTATGAACATGTGATGGGTAAAACTAAATACTGAAAAAATAAATATCTAAATGCTTGGTCAAGCAAACCTAAACTGAATATAAACTGAAGATGAACTGAGGACTGTGTGAGCTAACAATAACTGACATACCCCCAATTTGAGAAAAAGACTAGGTGCAATCTATAACCCTTATTGTAAGGGTGATAGTAAATTTCCAAGTGTACCAACAATGGCTAGCATGGATCCACTAAACTGATATCCCAAAGGACCATGGCATCATTCCTCTACTTGTGGGTAACCCCTTATAACATATGGTGGCAACGTTGTTCTGGAAATTAGGGACTTTTAATAAAGGTCTCAGTACTCAACTGGCAGATGAGCCTTCATCCCTGCATTCACTCAGTGCTAAGTACAACTACCAGCTGAACGACACTGAAAAACAAATATACAAATATGTGCTCAATATAGAAAAGTCTAGAATTTAGTTACATATACATAATTTGAAATGCTCAAAACATGTCAACTGGTTCATGCATGAAATCCTAGGTATCAGATGTACCTAACCCACTAGCTTTGTCTGATGCAACTGAACATGATAATGATTAAAAACTAATTATAATAGGGAACTTTATAGTTCAAGCCAAAAACTTAACGATGGATCATATTAAGGAAATTTATGAATTTTAAACACGAAAAATGTTAATCTTATGGGAAGATATGTATTCATTAAGTAATTACAAAGTAAAGTGAGTTAATTAAAGGAACTTCACATTTGACCTGGAACCCAAACTTGAGGAAAAGTGAACTTGAGGATGTAAAATTTTTTGGGACTCAGTGAGTGGAAGGGACCCAATGATGAACTCCCATTTACCTGAAGTGGAAACCTTGGAGAAAATTCTTGGAATTTGAGCTTATTCTTTAGAAAGCCTAACTTGCTTTTGAGGATGAGAGAATCACTTCTTTTTCTATGTGAATTGATTTTACGATTCAATGGTGAATTTGGGAAAGTTTAGTCTTATATACCACTCTTGGGGAAACCTAAACAATGTGGGTTAGGAGTTAATAGAATGGGAAAAGACTAAACAACCCTTTTTAAATAATGCAGGAATTTCATGTAAGAAGTTGTCATGACTCGGAATACGACTCTTTACAACTGGTCACGAGTCGTAGTATGAGTCATGACCTGATGCTCTAAGTTCTGAATTTTTTCTATTATGACAACGACTGCCCTCCTAACAACTCATTAGGATTGGTCACAAGTACTTAGGAGAAGTCGTGGTCAGAGACTAGATTTATGGATTTTTTTCTATTGTGACGACCGATCCACCTAACGACTTGTTAGGACTGGTAACGAGTTATATGTTGGACTCATCACCACTTGGCTAAAATTTGGGATCCTTCAATATTGTGTCTATTACTCCACACAATGACTCGTTACATCTATAATGGGTCATTTCCAGAGTCGTTATCACTTTCAATTGACAGTCCATTGGGAAATTTTCCATAATGTTTTGCCATGATATTGGATTAAATTGAAACTAGTGGAATTTGAAGCTAAATAAATGGCCTATCTTTTAATAGGTCTAGATCTTGAAAATTTGGGGTATTACAATATCTCCCCCTTGGGATCATTCGTCGTCGAATGAAAATGACTATGCTGAAATACTAAGGAAAGAGCCAAACCATGAATTAATGTCTGATTTGTTTCTAATTCATGAACTGAACTGAACTCATGAATGCATTCTATGACATGAAAATATCTAGATGGACTTAGATATAATTGAAAAAAATAATTAATTTATTAAGGGGAACTATTACCTCAAGATAAAACTAGGTCAAAAGAGAAAAGATGAGGATACTTGGCCAGCATATTTACCTCTGTTTCCCAAGTGTCTCTCTCAATAGACTTAATTTTTACAGAACCTTTACATAGGCAACCTTTTTATTCCTCAAACCAAGAACATGATGATCATGGATCTCACCAAGGACCACTTTATAAGATAGGCTATTTTTCACATAAATCCTTTCTACAGGGACTACTGATACTGGGCCATCGATACATTTGTTCAACAAGGAGACATGGAAGACTAGATGCACGAATGCTAGTTCTTCAGGCAAATCCAGCTCATAGGCTATCTTACAATAATAGCTTAAAATATTGTAAGGACCTACTTAACGTGGACTGATCTTCCTTTTCATACTAAATCTCTTCACCCTTTCATGGGAGAAATTTTTTAGTAGATGAAATAACCAATATCAGACTCAAGCTCCCTCCTCCTCACATCTGCATAATATCTCTAATGACTTTGGTCTATCTTAAGCCTTTCTCTAATCGACTGAAACCTTTCCATTGCCTCGTGCACTTAATTTGGCTCTATCAAAGAAGCCTCACAAACCCCAAACCAACCAATAGGAGATCTACACGTCCTACCCTAAAGAGCCTCAAATGAGGCCATCTGAATACAGGAGTGATAGTTTTTATTGTAAGAAAACTCAACCAAAGGCAAGTGATCATCCCATCTACCCTTGAAATAAATAACACACATCCTTAACATAATTCTAAGTTATGAATGGTCCTCTCATCTTGACCAACTATTTGTGGGTGAAAAGTTGAACTAAGATGAACTTGGGTACAAAGACCCTTCTGAAAAGCATACCAAAAATAAGAGGTAAACTAGGTAACTCTATCTAAGATAATGGTAAAAATGACTCCATGCAACTTTACCAACTCCCTATGTGAGAGTCTAGCATAATCTTTAGCTGAATCTGAAGTGTTAACTGGCAAGAAATGGGCTGACTTAGTCATTCAATCTATAATAACTAAATAAAATCATGGTGATGATGAGTACGAGGAAATCCTATAATGAAGTCCATATTTACCATCTCCTACTTCCAAGTGGAGATGCTAAATTCTTGAAGCGTACCACTAGGCCTCTGGTGCTCAACCTTAACCCGCTTGCAATTTGGGAATTTAGCCACGTGTTCTGCAATCTCTCTCTTCATTCCATTCCACCAATAAACATCTCGAAAATCACAGTACATATTAGTGGTTCCTGGGTGAATATAATATTGGGTACCGTGAGCTTCTACTAACATCCACTGCCTCAAATTATCCTCCTTTAGAACACATAACATGCCTTAAAACAAAAAATACCATCTCTGCCTCGAGAGAAAACCACAACCTTTTGACTTTGAACCACCTCCTTCAACTTAAACAAAATAGTATCTCTATCTTGCTTTTCTTTCACTGTGAATACCAAAGAAGATTTTGAACCATCCTGAACCCAAACACTACCTTTGGCCGAATAAATTAACTGAAATCCTAACCTAGAAAGCCGATGAAGTTCATGATCTAACTATTTCATATCAACCTTAATGTGAGCAATACTTCCCATATACAATCTTTTAAGGTCTTCGGTTATGACATTGGCCTTACCCAAGGGATACAAGATGCTCATATTACAATACTTCAATAACTCTAGACACCTTCTCTAACAAAGATTTAGATCCTTCTAGCTTAAAACATACTGAAGACTCTTTGTATTAGTGAATACATCAATAGGAACCCCCAACAAATAATGCCTCCAAATCTTCAAGGCAAAACACAACTATTGCCAACTCAAGATCATAAGTCAAATTATTCTTTTTATGAGGTTTAAGGTGTCTGAAGGCATATGCTATAACCTTGCCCGTTGGATCAACACACAACCAAGACCAATTCTAGAAGGATCATAATATACCAAAAAAAAACATTTTAACCTTCTAGTAGAATCAAAACTGGAGCAGAGGTGAGTTGAGTCTTCAACTCCTAAAAACTCTTCTCACACGAATTGGACCACTGAAATTTGACTTTCTTTTGAGTCAGTCAGTACATGGGAGAGGCAATAGAGGAAAATCCTTCGACAAATCATCTGTAGTAACCGACTATACCTAATAAACTCTGAATAGCTAATAGAGAGTTGGGTCTAGGCTAGTTCCTTACTACTTGTCTTTAGAGGATCAGCTCAAGTGCCATCACTGAAAATAATATGACCAAGAAATATTACTAATTTAAACTAGAATTCATACTTATTGAACTTAGCAAATTATGGGTGACCTTTAAGACTCTGCAAGACAATCCTCAAGTGATTTGTATGTTCACCCTTACTTCGAGAATAAACAAGGATGTCATCTATGATCGCAATAATGAACATGTCCAAGTACTGCTTGAACACCCTATTCATCAAGTCCATAAAAGCTATAGGGGTATCCATTAGTCCAAAAGACATAACTAAAAATTCAAAGTGACCATATCAAGTCGCAGAGACTGTCTTCGGGATGTCACTTCCCTGACTCTAAGCTTATGATAATTAGATCTACGGTCTATCTTAGAGAAATAGTTAACACCCTAAAGTTGGTCGAACAAGTCATCAATCTTGGGGATGGGATACTTATTCTTGAGAGTGACTTTGTTCAACTGATGTTAGTCGATGCACATTCTAAGAGAACCTTCTTTCATGTGCACGAATAGAACAGAAACACCCTATGAAGAGATACTGGGCGTAATGAAAACCATGTCTAAGAGATTTTTCAATTGCTTTTTCAATTTCTTGACCTTAGCTGGAACCATTCTATAAGGTGGAATTGAGATAGGTTGGGTGTATGGAAGGAGATCTATTCCAAAGTTAATATCCCTTTTAGGAGGAATTTGGGCAGATCTATAAAAAAAATTACTGGAATGTCATTCACTATTGAAACTAACTCAAGGCCTGCGATTTCAGAACTTGAGTCTTTGACTCTAACAAAGTGATAAAAGCATCCCTTGGAAATCATTTTCCTTGCCTCAAGAAAATAGACAAACCAACCTTATGGGCACTAAGATACTACCCCTCCATTCTAAGACTGGCTCATTGGGAAACTGAAATTGGACTATTCTATTTCTATAGTCAACTGAGGCATAGAACGAATAAAGCAAATCCATGTCAAGAATGACATCAAAATTGGTCATTTCTAACATTAAAATATCGACCAAAGTGAAAGTGTAGGATACTATGACTGGGAAATTTATTTATACCCTTTTGGCTATGATGGAACTACCGATTGGAGTAGAAACTGAGAAGGGCTCTACAAAAATTTCATGGTTGATAGGATGCGATTTAGTCCGAGTTAAGTTCATAGATATTAGTATTTTCATGCCCATTATTTATTGAAAAGCTAACGCTATATAGGGTGTCATGGAGGAAAGTATGGATCTGGGGTCTAAAAATGCATAAACATAGAGGTGGAAAACTTGACATACCAGTAACCACATCAGGAGAACCTTCCTAATTTTGTCGAGTCTGAAGGGCATAAAACCTATTCTGATATTGTCCACTAGTTGCACTAGAAGTGATAGCCTGCTAAGTCAGGAGACCTTCTAGAACTGATGATGAGTTAGCTTAACCCTAGTAATGAACATCTTTACCTCATGCACAACCACTGGGAAATCCCGTAGTTTGTGGCCTGACTTGCCATAACCAAAATAGGCATCACCATCAGCCATGCACTCACCATTGTGGTTCGTACCACATCTCTTGCAAATTGGGTTGGTACGACCACTATTCATGCTACCTTGAGACTTAGAGCTTGGAACCCTATCACAAATATCCAATCTAAATTTGGGTACTAGAGAAAAAGTAGAAGATTGGACTGGGGCTTAAGGTTTCTAGTGGAACTGAAAAGTATTTCCACCATTTGACCTAGGCTGAGAGAAATTAAAGCTACTAGTTATTCTCTCTATCCCTTTTCTTGGTCTTCTCTTCTCTGATCTATTGGAATTAACCATCCATCGAGATATATCCATCTCCTTAGCCAACATGGCCATTTTACACTCCTTAACCATATCCTCAGAAACACCAGACACAAACTTATTCATTCAGGCCCTAGAATCGGCCACCATAGTCGGAGCATACCTCGCCAACTAAGTAAACTTGAGAGAATACTCCTTAACACTCCTACTACCTTACTTTAAGTTCATGACCTCCTGCACTTTGACTTCCCTCAACTCAAGAAGGAAAAACCTATCTAGAAATGTTATAGCAAACTCATCCCACTCTATGGGCCCTACATCTGCACCTCTATCTTCCTTCTATTACTTGAACCAAGTATGAGCCTCCCCTTAAAGTTGGTAAGCAGTCAGGTTATCACTCTCAGTATATGTAATACCCATGATATCAATCACCTTTTAAACACTATCAAATAATTCATATGGATCATCTTAATACTTTGACCAAAAAATACTTGCGGAATCATCTGAGTGAACTCTCAAATCTAGCTGACGCCGTATTCACTAATGGGTTGGATAGGGAAACAACCTACTGGTTATCCTGAGCAGTCGTAGATTAGGATAACATAGTAAAAGCATCCCAGAACTCTACATGAGATACCTGCTCATTCAAAGGGTCATTGGGAAATTGGAGGTGGTGCTTGTTGGTTCCTATTCCTTCTTTCGTTAGTTCACTTAGAAGGTATTATTTGTAAACGGATAAAGGATGAGTTAGAATATAAATTTTAATAGATTCCACACACGACATAAACTAAGAAAGAAATGAGATCTTCCTAAAATATTTCGTAGCCTTTTACCCATAAGGGTGGCGTGTTTCACACCCATGCATAAGACTCTACTCAACGCGGCTTTCAGATACCCTAGGACACCTTAAGATTGTTGCTCTAATACCAAGTTTTTCACTACGTGAGACAACCCCCTAGTCGTAACACAGTGCCTAAGGTCATAAGTGACATTAAGCTAACCCATGACCTGGTATGCATTAGAACAATGAATAAAGTAGCGAAACACGGGGAAGAACCTAACTAGCATAAATAATAGCAATAATAATAATGTAAAATTGAGCATCAATCATATTATTAAAATAGAACTGTTCAACAACCCAAAATACTAAAAATCTAATCATCTGTCTAAATTACTATAACACATGACGGGTTGTTGAGACAAGCCCCTAACTAACTCAAACTGAACAAAATAAAATTTAAAAGTAAAATAACTATCTGATAATCAGTCCTCAAATGATAAGAGCTCACCAAAGCTATTGTTAAGTGGAGCGAGAATATACTAGGTTCAGTCTGGGTATTGAGCTTTGAACCTATATTATGATACAATATAGCATTGTAAAGTATGCAATCAATGCTTTGAATGTATTGATTATGTGAGATGGGATTTTAGCTAAGATAAACTTAACATGAATGCATGAACATATAATCTGAATGCAAAACCAAACATGAACATGTGTTAGGTAAAACTGAATACTGAAAAACTAAATATCGGAATACTTTATCAATAAAACCTAAACTGAACATAAACTGAATATGAACTAAGGACAATGGGAGTTAACAATAACCGACATACCCCAATCTGATCAAAATTGGGGTCCAACCTGTAACCCCAATAAGAAAAGTGCTTGTACCATGATAAAGGTACTAACACTGGCTAATGTAGATCAACTAAACTGATGTCCCAAAGGACTAGAACGTCACTCCTATACTTGAGGGTGACCACTTATAACCTATGGTGGCAATATGCCCTAACAACAAAGAACACAGTCTCCTCCTTTGAAGAAAACCACAACCTTCTGGATTTGAACCGCCTCCTTCAAATTAAATTAAATATTATCTCAGTCTTGCTTTTCCTTCACTTTGGATACCAAAAAAGATTCTGAACTATCCTGAACCCCAGTAATACCTTTGGATGAATCAATTAACTGAAATTCTAACCTAGAAAGTCGATAAACTTCATGAACTAACTATTTTATGTCATCCTTAATGTGAGAAACACTTCACATAGACAATCTTCTAAGGTCTTCAGCTATGACATTGGCTTTACCCAAGTGATACAAGATTCTCATATCATAATTCTTTAACAACACTAGCCAACTTCTCTAGCAAAGATTTTGATCCTACTGGCTGAAAAACATACTGAAGACTCTTTGGATTAGTGAATACATCAATATGAACCCCCTACAAATAATGCCTCCAAATCTTCAAGGCAAAACACAACTGCTGCCTACTCAAGATCATAAGTCAAATTATTCTTTTCATGGGGTTTAAGTTGTCTGAAGGCATATTCTATAACCTTGCTCCACTGCATCAACACAAAATTAAGACTAATTCTAGAATTATCACAATATACCACTAAAATATTTGAACCTTCTAGTAAAGTCAAAACTGGAGTGGAGGTGTGTCGAGTCTTCAACTAATGAAAACTCTTCTCACATGAATTGGACCACTGGAACTTGACTTTATTCTAAGTGTATATGGACATGGGAAAGACAATATAGGAAAATACTTTGATAAACAATTTGTAGTAACCAACTAGAACCAAGAAACTCCTGATATTCGATGGAGAGATTGGTCTAGGCTAGTTCTTACTGCTTCAGTCTTTTAAGGATCAACTGGAATGCCTTCACTGAAAATAATATGACCAATGAATGTTACTAATTTCAACTAGAATTCATATTTGCTGAACTTAGCGAATAACTAGTGATCTTTAAGAGTCTATAAGACAATCCTCAAGTGATCTTTCTGTTCACCCTTACTTCGAGAATAAATGAGGATGTAATCTATGAACATAATAACGAACATGTCAAAGTACTACTTGAACACCCTGTTCATCAAGTCTATAAGAGTTGCAAGGGCATTTTGTAGTCTAAAAAAATAACTATAAATTCAAAGATACCATACCATGTCCTGAAGTTCATTTTTGAGATGTCAATTCTCTGACTTTGAGCCAATAATAGTGGGATCTGAGGTCTATCCTAGAAAAATAGTTAGAACGCTGAAGTTTATCAAACAAGTCATCAGTCCTTGGAAGGGGATACTTATTCTTTATTGTGACTTTATTCAACTAATGGTAGTCTATGCAATTTCTAAGAGAACTGTCTTTCTTATGCATGAATAGAATTGGAGCACCCCCATAGAGTGACACTTGGACTGATGAAACCCTTGTCCAAGAGATCTTTCAATTCCTCTTCTAATTCCTTAATCTTAGCTGGATCCATTCTATAAGGTGGAATTAAGATAGGTTGGGTGTCCGGAAGGAAATTATTCTGAAGTCAATTTCCCTTTCGGGAGAAACTTTGGGCAGATCTTTAGAAAACACTTCTATAAATTCATTCATTACTAGAACTGACTCGAGGATGTGATTTCAAAACTTGAGTCTTTAACTCTAACAAGGTGATAAAGCACCTCTTGGAAATTATTTTTGTTGCCTTAAGAAAAGAGACAAACTGACCTTATGGGAACTGAGGTACTACCCCTCTATTCTAAGACTGGCTCATTGGAAAACTGAAACAGGACTATATTATTTCTACAGTTAATTAAGGCATAGAAGGAATAAAGTCAATCCATGCCAAGAATGACATGAAAATTTGTCATTTTTAACTCTATAAGATCGACTAAAATGACTTCTTAGGATAATATGACTAGAAAATTTCTTTATACCCATCTGGCTATGATGGAACTCCCGACTAAAGTAGAAATTGAGAAGGGCTCTACGAGAATTTTTGGGCTGATACCAAAATATACTGCAATATAAGGAGTAACAAAGGAAATTGTGACTCTGGGGTCTAAAAATGCATAAACATAAAGGGGGAAGACTTGTAACGTACTAGTAAACACATCAGGAGAACCCTTCTGATCATGTCCAGTCTGAAGGGCATAAAACTTATTCTGACCTTGTCCACAAGTTAAATTAGAATTGGAACCCTACTGAGTTGCGCAATTTGCTGGAACTAATGGGGAGTTAGTGTAACCCTACTGATGAAAATCTTTACCTCTATGTGCAACCACCATGAAATCCCTTATTTTGTGGCCTAACTTGCCACACAAAAAACAGGCATCACTACCAGCCATGCACTCACCTTGTGGTTCCTACCACATCTCTTATACATTGGGTTAGTATGACTACTATTCACACTACCCTGAGACCTAGAGCCTTGAACCCTATCTTGAATATCCTATCTACATTTAAGGATTGGAGCACCGGCAGAAGATAAGGTTACGGGTAAAGATTTTTGAAAAAACTGAGAATGATTCCCACTGTCTAACCTCAGCTGAGAGAAATTAAAGCTACCAAATTTGGCCCTCTTATTCTACCTTTTCCTTTCCTTGATCTTCTCATCTTTGATATATTAGGAATCAACCTTCAACCGAGAGATATCCATATCCTTTTCCACTATGGTCATTCTATACTCCATAATCATATCCTTAGAAACACCAAACACAAACTTACTCATTTGGTTCCAATAATTGGCCACCATACCTAGAGCATACCTCGCCAACTGAGTAAACGTGAGAGAATACTCGTTAGAACTCTCACTTCCCTACTTTAAGTTGATGAAATCCTATAATTTGGCTTCCCTCAACTCAAGAGGGAAGAAACTATCCAGAAATTTTATAGCAAACTCATGCCACTCTACAGGCCCTGCATCTACACCTCTATCTTCCTTCTTCTTCTTGAATGAAGTATGAGCCACCTCTTTTAATTAGTAAGAAGATAGGTCAGCACTCTCAGTAGGTGAAAAAGCCATGATATTAGTCCTCTACTTGTGAGTGACCCCTTATAACCTACAGTGGAAATATAGTTCTAAAACTTAGAGTCTTCTACTAAAGGTATCAATCCTAAACTGGCAGGTGAGCTTTTATCCCTACGTTCACTCGGTGCTAAGTACCACTCCCAACTAAATGACACTGAAAATTGGTATACATAAATATGCTCAATATAGTAAAGTTCAGAAAATAGTTACATATGCATAATTTGAAATGCTCAAAATATGTCAATTGGTTCATGCAGAAAATCCTAGGTATTGGGTGTTCATAACCCACTAGCTTTGTCTAATGCAACTGAACATAATAATGATATAAAACTGATTATAATAGAGAACATTATATATCAAGCCAAAAACTCAATGATGGATGATATTAAGGAAATCCATGATTTTTAAACACGAAAGATGTTACTCTTATGGAAACACATGTATTAATGGTGTAATTACAAAGTAACCTACGTAGATTAAAGGAACTTGATATTGACCTAGAACTCAAACTTAAAGGAAATTAAAATTGAGGATGTAAACATTTTGGGGACTCAATGGGTGGAAGGGACCAATTGATAAACTCCCACACACCTGAAGTGGAAACCTTAGAGAAAATTCTGGGAATTTGAGCTTATTCTATAAAAAACCCTAACTTGCTTTAGGGGATGAGAGAATCACTTATTTTACTATATGGATTGATTTTATGATTTAATGATAAATTTGGGGAAGTTTAGGCTCATATACCATACTTGGGGAAACTTAAACGACATGGGTTAGGAATTAATAGAATGGGAAAAGACTAAACATCCCCTTTTAAATTGTGCAGGAATCTCTAGTAAGCAGTTGTCATGACTCAGATAACAACTCATTACTAATGATTATAAGTCATGTTATGAGTCATGGCCTGAGGTCCTGAGTTCTGAATCTTTTCTATTATGACAATGATTCCCCTCCTAACAACTCATTAGAACTGGACACGGGTCGTTAGGAGAACTCCTTGGGTGAGACTTGATTTCTGGATTTCTTTCTATCATTGGTTGCTTTTATGATTTTTGTTTGATCATATTTTCTATCTGTCATGAGCCAGGGGTCTATCAGAAACAACCTCTCTACTTCAAATGAGGTAGTAGTATGGACTGCATATACTTTACCCTCCCCAAACCCCACTTTATGGGAATACACTGGGTATATTTTTGTTGTTGTTTGTGATGACGGGTTCACCTAACGACTCATTAGGACTAGTAACGAGTCATATGTTGGACCCACCACCACTGGGGTAAATTTGGGATCCTTCACTATTATGGCAATGACTCCTCACAACAGCTCGTTAAGTCTTATAATGGGTTGATACCAGAGTCTTTGTTACTGGTAGTTCACAAACCCTCAGGAAATTTTCCATAGCTTTTCATCCTGATATCGAATTAATGTAAGACTAGTGACATTTGGAGGCTAAATAAATGGACTTTCTTTTGATAGGTATGGAGCTTGAAAATTTAGGGTATTATAATTTCTTCGCTTGGGATCATTCGTCCTCGAATAAAACTGAAAAAGCAAAATTACTAAGGAAAGAGCCAAACCAAGAATTTATGTCTGAATCTCTTACAAATGCATGAAATGAACTCAACTCATGAATGAATGTTATGACATGAAAATAGCTAGATAAACTGAGATAGAAATGAAAGAATTAATTAATTAATTAATTAAGGGAAACTATGACCTCAAGCTTAAATTGGGTCCAAAGAGAAAAGACGAGGATACTTGTCCTGCAAATCTGCCTCTGTTTCCCAATTGTCTCTCTCAACAAACTAATTTCTCTATAGAACCTTTACTAAGGTGACTACTTTATTCCTCAACCTATGAACCTGACGATCAAGGATGTTGACTAGGACCTCTACATATGAGAGGCTATTTTCCATGCCAATCTTTTCTACAGGGACTACTGACATTGGGTCACCAATGCATTTCTTCAAGAAGGAGACATGGAAGACTAGATGTATTAATGCTAGCTCTGCAGACAAATCTAGCTCATAGACTAGTTTTCTATAACGAGTCAAAATCTTGTAAGGACATACATAATGGGTCTGATCTTTCCTTTCTTACCAAATCTCTTTACCCCTTTTATAGGAGAAATTTTCAAGTAGATGAAATCACAAATATCAAACTCAAGCTCCCTCCTCCTCACATATGTATAAGATTTCTGATGACTTTTGACCATCTTCAGCCTTTATCTAATTGACTGAAACCTTTTCAATCACATCATGCACTGAATTTGGCCCTATCAAAGTAGCCTCACTAACCTCAAACCAACTAATAGGAGATTTATACCTCCTACCAGAAAGATCATCAAACAGGGCCAATTGAATACTAGAGTGATAGTTTTTATTATAAGTAAACTCAATCAAAGGCAAGAAATCATCCCAACTACCTTTGAAATCAATCACACCCACCCTTAATATATCTTCTAAGTTATGAATGGTCCTATCGGCCTGACCATCTATAAGTGGGTGAAAAATTATACTAAGATGAACTTGGGTACTAAGACCCTTCTAAAAAGCCTTCCAAAAAATGAGAGGTAAATTGGGTACCTCTTTCTGAGATAATGGTCAAAGAGACTCCATGCAACTTTACCAAATCCCTAAGATAGAGTATAGCATAATCTTCAGCTAAATCTAAAGTGTTAACTATCAAGAAATAGGTTTACTTAGTCATTCAATCTATAATAACCCAAATAAAATCATGCTGACGATGAGTATAAGGCAACCCAGTATTGAAGTCCATATTCACTACCTCCCACTTCCAAGTGGGGATATTGAATGCCTTAAGTGTACCACTAGGCATCTAGTGATCAACCTTAACCTATTAGAAATTTGGTAATTTGCCCATGTATTTAGCAATATCCCTCGTCATGCCATTCAACCAATAGACTTCTCACAAGTCACGGTACATCTTAGTGGCTCTTGGGTAAAAAGAATATTGGGAACCTTGATCTTTTACTAACATCCAGTGCCTTAAATTATCGACCTTTGGAACACAGAACTTGCCCTAACAGCGATGATCACCATATCCCAATAGGGGGAAGACCTAAACCTTTTTACTTTAAACTGTCTCCATAAACTTAAGTAAAGTTTATTATGAAAAAATTACAATTAATTAATTAATTATGAGAAGACAAAATAAGATCTCTGTCTTATTTTTCCTTCACTTCGGCTACAAAAGAAGATTCTGAACCATTCTAAACCCAAATAATACCTTCAGCCAAATAAACCAACCAAACTCTTAACCTAGCAAGCCGATGAACTTCATGAACTAACTCTTTTTTATCATCCTCTATGTGAGCAAGACTTCCCATAAACAAATTTGCTAAGGGCTTTGACCAAGACATTGGCCTTACCCATGTGATACAAGATGCTTATATTATAATTTTTCAACAACTGTAGCCACCTTCTCTAATGAAGATTAGATATTTCTTACTTAAAACATACTGAAGACTCTTGTGATCAGTGAACACATCAACATGAACCCCCTATAAATAATCTCTCCAAATCGTTAAGGCAAACACGACAGCTGCCAACTCAAGATCATGAGTCGAATAATTTTTTTCATGTAATTTAAGTTGTCTGGAGGAATATGATAGAACATTGCCCCGCTACATCAACACACAACCAAGACCAATTTAAGAAGAATCAAAATATACCATAAAACCATTTGTACCTTCAAGTAGAGTCAAAACTAAAGCGAAGGTGAGTAGAGTTTTCAACTCCTGAAAAACTCTTCTTGCATGAATTGGACCTCTAGAATTTGACTTTCTTTTGAGTCAGTCTAGACATGGGAGAGGAAATAGAGAAAAATACTTCAACAAACTATCTGTAGTAAACGACTAGACCCAAGAAACTCCTGATATTTGATAGAGAGATAGGTATAGGTCAGTTCCTTACTACTTTAGTCTTTTTGAAAATCAGCTCAAATGTCTTCACCAGAAATAATATGACCAAGGAATGTTACTGATTTTAACCAGAATTCACACTTACTAAACTTAGAGATAACTTGTTATCTTTAAAAGTCTGCAAGACAATCCTCAATTGATCTGTATGTTCACACTCACTTCGAGAATAAATGAGGATGTCATCTATGAATACAATAAAGAAATGTCCAAGTACTGCTTGACCACCCTATTCATCAAGTCCATAAAAGTTGTAGGGGCATTCTTTAGTCCAAAAGATATAACTAAAATTCAAAGTGACCATACCGAGTCCTGAAGGTTGTCTCCGGGATGTCACTTCTTTGACTCAGAGCTTATAATAGAAGTATCTGAGGTTTATCTTAGAGAAACAATTATCAATAGAAAGTTGGTCAAACAAGTCATCAATCCTAGGGATAGGTTACTTATTCTGGATTGTGACTTTGTTCAACTTATGGTAGTCGATGTGCATTTTGAGAGAAGCATTTTTTCTTGCGCACAAATAGAACTGGAGCACCCCATGGAGAGACACTAGGCCTGATGAAACCCTTTTCTAAGAGATCTTCTAATTTCTCTTTCAATTCCTTAGACTCGGCTAGAGCTATTCTGTAAGGTGGAATTGAGATAGGTTAGGTGCTTTGAAGAAGATCTATTCAGAAGTCAATTTCTCTTTTGGGAGGAACACTAGGCTAATCTTTTAAAAATAGATAGGTAAATTCATTCACTACTGAAACTAACTCAAGTCTTAGGATTTTGGAACTTGAGTCTTTGACTATGACAAGGTGATGGAAGGACTCCATGAATTTATTTTCCTTACTTTAAGAAAAGAGACAAAATAACCTTATGGGCACGGAGGTACTACCCCACCATTCTAAGACTTGCTCATTGGGAAACTGAAATTGGACTATTCTATTTCTATAGTCAACTGAGGCATAGTAAGAATGAAGCCAATTCATGCTAAGAATGACATAAAAATCAATCATTTCTAACTCTATAAGATTAATTGAAGTGACTTTCTAAGATACTGTGACTGGACAATTTCTGTATACCCATCTTGCTATGATAGAACTGTCGATTGGATTAGAAACTCAAAAAGGGCTCTATAAGAATTTTGGGGATAATACTAAAATATAATGCTATATTAGGAGTAATAACGGAAAGTATGGATCCAGGGTCTAACAATGCATAAATATAATGGTGGTTGACTTGTAACGTACCAGTAACCACATCAGAAGAACCCTCATGATCCTGTTAAGTTTAAAGATCATAAAGACTACTCTGATATTGTCCACTAGTTGGTAGCACCTTGCTGAGTCATGCAACCTGTTGGAACTATGAGGAGTTAGTTTTACCCTACGAACATCTTTACCTCCATATGCAACCGTTGGGCAATTCCTTACTCTACGGCCTGAGTTGCCAAACCCAAAATAGGCATCAGTACAGGCCATACACTCACCATTGTGGTTCCTACTACATCTCTTGCAAATTGGGTTGATGTGATCACTATTCATGCTACCCTGAGACTGAGAGCCTGGCACCCTATCATAAATCTCCTGTCTAAATTTAGGGACTAGAGCACTGCAAAAGATAGGACTGGGGCTGAATGTTTTTGGCAGAACTAAGAACGACTTCCACTATCTGACCTCGACTAAGAGAAATTAAAGATACCAGATTTGGACCTCTTATTCTCCTTTTCTTATTCCTTGATCTTCTCCTATTTGATCTATTAGTCATGAACCATTAATCGGGAGATATCCATCTCCTTAACCAACATGGACATTCTACACTCCTTAACCACAACCTCAAAAATACCAGACATAAGCTTACATATTTGGGCCCTAGAATCAGCCACCATAGCCATAGCATACCTCGCCAACTGAGTGACCTTGAGAGAATACTCCTTAACACTCTAAATTCCCTACATTAAGTTGATAAACTCCTACACTTTAGCTTCCCTCAACTTAATCATAAAGAACCTATCCAAAAATATTGTAGCAAACTTATCCCACTCTATTAGCCCTGCATCTATACCTCTATATTCTTTTCACTAATTAAACCAAGTATGAGCCACCCCTTACAATTGGTAAGAAGCTAAGTTAGCACTCTCAGTACCTGTAACACCCATGATATTAGTCACCTTTTAAAAACTGTCCAAGAATTCCTATGGATCCTCTTCGGACTTTAACCCAAATAATGCTTGTGGATTCATCCAAGTGAAATCTTGGATTCTAGTTATCGTTGTATTCATTTCTAGGTTGTCTAAGAAAATATCCTGCTAGTTATTCTGAGCAGTCATAGATTGGGCTAGCGTGGTGAAAGCAACCCTGAACTCAGCATGAGACACTTGCTCATTCAGAGGGTCTTTAGGAATTAGCGGTGGTGATTGTTGGTTCCCATTCGTTTTTCCATTAGTTCTCTTAAGAGGAATTGTCTGTAAATGGATAGAGGACGAGTTAGAAAAGAAGTTTTAATAGAGTACACACTCTATGGCATGACATGAATCAAGAAATAAGTGAGACCTTCCTAAAATATTTCATAGCCTCTCACACATAAGTGTGGCGCACTTCACACCATTGCATAAGACTCTTCTCAACGCGACTTTCAGAAACCCTAGGACACTATAAACCTATTGATCCAATACTAAGTTTGTCAAGACCCAAGACTACACCCTAGTCATAACATAGTGCCTAAGGTCACAAGTGACCCCAAGCTAACCCATGGCCTGACATGCATTAGAATAATGAATAAAGTAATAAAATACTGGGAGAAGCTAACTAGCATAACTGATAGCAATAATAATAATGTAAAACTAAGTGTCAACCAAAATATAGAAATAAAACTATCTGACAACCCAAAATACTGAAAATCAAACCATTTGTCGAAAGCCTTTATGACATGATGGGTTGTCGAGATAAGCCTCCAACTAACTTCAACAAACTGAAATAAAATGAAATACTGAAATAATTATCTATTAACTAGTTATCAAATGATAAGAACACACTGAAGCTGTTATTGAGTGATATGGGAATGTTCTAGGGGCAGTTCGGTCACTGAGCGTCCAAACCTATATTATGAAACAATATAGAACAAAAAAGTATGTGGTCAGTACTTTGAATGTACTGAGTATGTGAAATAGGAAACTAGCTAACATAAACTAAACATGAATGCATGAACATATAATCTGAATACAAAACCAAGTATGAACATGTGTTGGGTAAAACAGAATACTGAAAAACTAAATATTTGAATACTTGGTCAAGCAAACCTGAACTAAACATAAATTTAAGATGATATGAGGACTGTAGGAGTTAACAATAACAGACATGCCCCAATTTGAGCTAAACTAAGGTCCAACCTATAACCCTAACTGGAAGGTTCTAGTACTTTGCCAAGGGCCTGACTGGTGTGGATCCACTAAATTGATGTCCCGAAGGACTAGGGCATCAGTCCTCTTCTGGCAGATGTCCCTATGTAACCAACAGCAGAAACATAGTTCTGGAACTTTGGGACTTCTTCTAAAGGTCTTAGTCCTCAACTATAAGGTGAGCCTTCATCACTAGATTCACTTGGTGTTAAGTACCACTCCCAACTGAACAACACTGAATACTAATATACATATATGTGCTCATATAGTAAGTCTAGAAAATAGTTACATATGCATAATCTGAAATGCTCAAAGCATGTAAATTGGTTCATAATCTGAAAAGACTCCACATAATGACTTTTTATGTCTTGTAATGGATCGTTTCTAGAGTCGTTGACACGGGCAGTTGACAGACCCTCGGGAAATTTTCCATTTATTAGATTAAAATGAGACTAGTGGCATTTGGAAGCTAAATAAATAGCCTATCTTTTGATAGGTCTAGAGCTTGAAAATTTAGGGTATTACACTTATTTTTTATATATCCTTAGATTGTAAAACTTACCTGATATTATCATGTTTTAATGGTTTTTTAAACTGGGGTTGAGGGTTTTGGATTATTATATACTTGCATAGATTTTCCATCGTTTAAATGGATTTTCCATGGTTTGAATGGTTGATGGTAAATTGAATTTATGTCTTATGATAAGGATGGAATTTGGTAATCTGATTTCATAACATTTATGAATTTTGCATGTTTCTAAGGACATGAATCTCAACCCATATCATAATTTGGTTTTTAAATAGGGATTTCATAGTATCAAAATTGTTCATTGGAAAATTGCATAATATTAACTGTTAAAAAGGTAAAAAGATTTTAGAAATGCCCTTGGGGATATGGTTATGGATTTTTAAATGAAATTTGGAGTCTAAATGATTAAATGGATATGGTATGGCATAATTATAATGTCTTGCAAGTCTCTTGGTATGAGATACTAATTTCGGAATGCCTTAGTAAAAGACTCAATGGTTAAATGGTCATGTTTCATGTTCCATGCCCCTATCCTAACATTTTATTATCTTGTTGGTTGTTGAGCATATGTTTTATGACTGGTTTTTGGTAAATATATATTTTATCACTTTCTTTGGGTTGTATGTCGGTATCATCGTACTGACCATCCCCGGACGCTACATCATTTTATGATGTAAGTTCGGAGGCCTTTTCTCGTGACCTTGTATTGTCTTAGGTGGACTGTTATCTTATTGGACAACTGGTGAGAAGTGATGATCCATCCATCATCCAGAAGGCATTATTGCTTTTCAGTCATCCCCTCTATGTCAAGCTTTGGTTCTTTCTTTTGGAATAGTCGGGGTCATGTCCTGACTTGGTTGATATTCTATAGTTAGAGTCTTTGTAGACAATATTGGGTTGTAAATTTGTTGGATTGTCTTTAGGATTATAAATTTAATTTTATGATTCATCAAACTTCTTTATTTTATTGGTTAGCTTCCATAATTTCTTATTCTTACTATGCTCATGAGGTAAGGCTAAGGGGTCATCTCAGGCCTTGGTTGGTTTATGATGCCAGTCGTGAACAGGACCTAGGTTCGGGTTGTGACAGAATAGTTATATTTTATCACTTTCATACCTAGCTTAGATTTTTATCATTATTCTTTTTATTTAAGCAATTAGTTTATAGATTTACTAATAACTCACCAAAATTTTCTAGTGCAAACTAGGGCAGAAAAACTTTGGTCGTCTTTTTTTTTGTTTTGTCTTTGATGACTGTAGGTTTTTTCATAAAAGAATCCCATATGTGGTTATAGAGAACAATGTTCAATCTCGAACACAGTTTAGAGTCAGGTTTGACACATATAGTGGGTCAATGTATCCAAATTAATCTTCCTAGCCTCTAATCAATAAAATAAAAATCCAAGAATATTCTATGAACTATCCTTTGGAAGATCATCAATGACTCATTAGAAGTTTCAAGTTTAAGTCTTAAATCATAATTTCAAGATCAAAGTACCCAATAAAAGAAGGTGAGGCAATAACTGAAGATTCAAAAGGGAGATCTGACGCGAGAGAGTTAAGACTAGTAGAATAGATAGGACTTGGTAATTTTTTTCCTTTCTAGATTCATTTTATCTAATGTAATAATAGGAGGTACTGATCGAAACTCAATAGGACCTAACTCGACTCTCCAACTTATTCTTTTATCTCTGTCACAACCCAAACTCAGGCCTAGCCGTGAAGGGCAATCTCAAGACCACTATGGGCCGGAGACAACCCCCTTAGCCTTACCTCAAAAGCACAGAAATGAAACCAGCAGAAATCATCCCAAAATAATAATAAGGATAGATTAATCAAATAAATACTAAGCATCTAAAAAATAACCCAAGACATCCTAATACTATCCACAAAAAACTCTAAACCAAAAATACCAACTAAGTCGGGACATAATCCCAACTATGAAAGAAAGAATCCAACAGTACAAAGACAATGATAAAAATAATAAAATGACAAGGCCTTCCAAATAATGGATTCTCACCACTTCATAGAAGATCCACAAGAATACCAGATCACCCAACACTACATAGGAGAAATAAAAAATCCCTCGAACCCTTACATCATGAAATGATGCAGCATCTAGAGATGGTCAGCGGGGCGAGCACTGGCATGTAACTCAAGAAAAAGGGATAAAATAATGCCATTTCCACAAACTAGTCAAAACCATATGCACAACATTTATATATACATATACAAGATGCAGGGATAGGGACAAGGGTCATGGACATGAGAGTTTAAACTATTAGCCTCAGATATGTAGTTCGCTCCATTCTAAAGGCACATACGGTCTATATGGCTCCAGCTCTACCTGCTGGGAGGGCCCTAATGCGTGTTAGCTACACGAATCGAGAAAAGTCTAAAGACACCAAGGCGATAGCAATCCAAAATATAATGTGTATCCAGACATATGGTCATATATACCCCCACACTGGCAAACATGGTTTCCAGTGTTGGTCAGCCCAGGACTACACCTTTACGGTGAGATACACAATTCTCTTTAAGATCTAGTTAAAACAGTTTGCACATAAACCCAACCATTAGTCAAAGAGTCTTTATTAGGGGATTTTCCGGCATTGTATTGTCACACAAATATGCCTTCAAGCTAATACAATCATGCCAAACCGGTCCATATAACCATTAGAATACCAAGTTCCATTTAAATTCAAAACAATGGCCACCAAGTACATTCCAAAACCATTTCCATATATTTATCCTTTAATGCAATTCAATGTTTTCAAAGGACAAGTTAAACCAAGTGATTATTCATATTTTAAAAAACCAAGATAGTAAGGTGGGTTGAGGTTAATGCCATTATCAGACAAAAATTTCACCAAATTGGGGAAACCTATGTTCACCATTCCATTCATTATAATAATGCACCAATTTAATCCCAAAAATCACCAATTAAAGAATGAATAACATATTTAAAACATGGGAAAAATAATTCAAGGAATACTAATCAAGAGCCCTCAACCCAATTTCAAATCCATCAACTCAAATCACATGAATATTTAATAAATTAATGCTAGAATGTAAAATTAAAGCGAAGTAAAGAGAAACATGCTTGAAATATTTAGGAAATTGAAGAGAAATCAAAGTTCGGAGCATGAATATTGAATTCCTTGTACAACCCTTGATCTTTCAAAGTTTGGGAGTTAAAAAAGAGAAGAATGAAGTTTGATCTTCAAAAACTGAAGAAAAGGATCAATTTGATGTTTATAAGTCGTTTAAGGGGTAAAAAGACCAAAAGCCCCTAACCCTATGTGAAAAAAATGGATGAAAATACATAGAGGCGTGGCATGCCGCTCTCGTAGAGCTTAGCCTTCATGTCAGACCCGTATCATGGAGGCTAAGTGGCGTAGCACGCCACTATCACAGAGGCTTACTACTTCGGGGGCCCAAAATGGCCTCAAATCCCTTCCAAGATTTTAGAACTTTCCCTAATTACCCCTTTAACATTCCTAATCATAAATTAAGTCCAAAATTTACATTACACATGTGGAAGGGTCAAAAATAAATTCACTAAAATTATGCGGGGTCTTACATTATCCCTTCTTTGGATCATTTATCCCTTAATGAGAAGTTAGGACTTTTTTAGCACTATAATGGAAATAACACAATAGAATCCAAGGATAAATTTGAAATGCGATAGGAGGGGAATTGAAAATCATACCTTAAGAACTCTCTTCCAAAGTTGGAAATAAGAACGGTTATTTGTCCTTCATATCTTCTTTAGCTTCACATGTAGCTTCTTCCACCTTTTGATTTCTCCAAAGAACCTTCACTGAAGCTACATCCTTTTTCCTCAGTCTATGAACCTACCTATCTAATATGTCAGCCAGGACTTTCTCATAAGACAAAGAAGTTATAACACCAACATCCTTAATAGACATTATCAAATAACGATCACCCATACACATTTTAAGCATAGACAAATGGATAACAGGATAAATTAAAGCCAAACTTGCTGGCAAATATAACTCATAAGAGACATTCTTAATTCTTCTTAAAATTTGATATAGACCAATATAACAGGGACTGATATTCCCCTTCTTCCAAAACCTCATGACTCCTTTTATAGGAGAAACCTTTAAGAACACCCCATCACCTACTTTAAACTCCAACTCCCTTCGTTTTACATCCGCATAAGACTTTTAGCGACTCTGAGCAGTCTTAAGTTTTTTTCTAACAACTTTTACCTTCTCAATGTCTTAGTGAACCATATCAGGGCCAAACAACCTAGTCTCACCCACCTCAAACCATACAATGGTATACCTATACCTTCTTCCTTAAAGAGACTCAAAAGGAGCCATTAGAATGCTAGAATGGTAACTATTATTGTAGGCAAACTCAATAAGAGGCAAATGGCCAACCCAACTATCTTTGAAATCAATCACACAGGTCGTTAGCATATCCTCCAAAGTCTGAATGGTACATGTCACTTGTCTATCTATTTGAGGGTGAAATGCAATTCTAAGGTTCATCTGATTACCCAAACTTTTCTAAAATGATCGCCAAAAGTAAGAAAAAAATCAAATACCTCGGTCTAAAATAATGGACATTGGCTCTCCATGAAACTTAACTATCTCCTGAATGAACAACTTAGCATAATCCTCTCCTAGGTAGTTAGTCCTCACAGGCAAGAAGTGAGCATACTTAGTCATTCTATCCACAATGATCCAAATAGAATCATACTTATTAGGAGAGAATGAAAGACCTAACAATAAGTCCATATTAATTATCTCCCACTTCCACATGGGAAATTCTATCTATTGAGACATGTCACCAGGCCTCAGATGTTCCACTTTGACTTGCTGATAAACCATACACTTAGCCACAAAGTTCACCACATCTCTTTTTATATTATTCCACTTAGCCCAAATGAAATGTATATCTGGACTCATGAGCCTCAGCAAAGATTCTTTCCTGCAACCCATCAATATCAAAAACACATAACTACCTTGATACCTCAAAATGAAATCTCCCCTAATATTAAATGTCATAACCTTTTACTGACCCACATCATCCTTAATCTACATAAATATAGGATCAAAATCCTATTTCTCCTTCACCTCAACACCAATAGATAATTTAACCACTTCGTGTACAATCATTTTTCCATCCTCGGAGTCCAAGAAATGAACGCCCAAGTTAGCCAACCTATGAATATCCTTCACTAACCATTTTTTCTCCTTATAAATGTGAGATAAGCTCCCATAGACAACTTTCTAAGAGCACCAGCAATAACATTAGCTTTACCTAGATGGTAGTGCAAACCTATATCATAATCTTTAAGTAGTTTGAGCTATCACCTCTGTCTGAGATTCAATTCCTTCTGCCTAAACACATACTGCAAGCTCTTGTGGTCAAAATAAATATATATATATATGTAATCCATATAGATATTGGCGACAGATCTTAAAGAAAAATCCTATATCCGTCAACTCTAAATTGTGAGTTGCGTAATTCCTCACATGAACCTTAAGTTACCTGTAAGTTTAGGCCACAACTTTACGATGCTGCATCAAAATACAACCCAATACCATATGGAATGGATCACAATAGAAAACACACCCATTAGTGCCCTTGGGAAGGGTCTAAACAGCTGCAGAAGTTAACTTATCCTTCAACTCCTAAAAACTACCCTCACAAGTATCGAATCACAAAAACTTAACCTTTTTCTTTGTCAAACTTGTCAGCAGAGTAGAAATAGACAAGAAACTCTCTATAAACCTCATATAATACCTAGCCAATCCCAAAAAGCTCCTAATTTATATTGGAGTTATTGGTATAGGCTATTTTTTAACTGTCACAACTTTTGGTGAATCCACCTTGATCCCTTTACTGGAAACCACATTCCTAAGAAAGGTCACAACATTTAGCCAAAATTCACACTTAGAAAACTTTGCATATAATTTTTGGTCCTTATGGGTCTCGAACACAAATTAAAGGTAATTGGCATGATCCACTTCATTCTTAGCGTACACCAAGATATCATTAATAAAGACTATAACAAACAAATCTAGAAACTTTTTGAACACTCAATTCATAAGATCTATGAAAGAAGTCGGAGCATTAGTCAATCCAAATGACATAACCAGAAACTCATAATGGCCATACTAGCTTAGGAAAGTAGTTTTAGGAGTATCAACCTCCCTAATTTTCAACTGGTGATAGCACAAATGGAGATCAACTTAGAGAAACACCTAGCACCCTGAAGCTAATCAAAAAGGTCATCAATATTAAGAAGAGGATACTTATTTTTCATTGTACCTTTTTCCAATATCCATGGTGAAGCTATGCATAAAATCGACAAGGGGGATAAGAGAGGCTGACTGAGCTCCACTAACCTGAGACTGGGCACTTAGTGCTTTTGGAACACTGCGAGCTTGAAAACGGTGATCACCATAAGGATTAGGATAAGGAGCACTAGCTATCGAATAAGAATTTCCCCTATTCATCTTTTGAGTCCACTATTTACCATCTCTCTTGTTGTTCTTCTAACCTACACCCTCCTCTGCATATCTAAACTTTTGTTCTACGCCTCTCTTATATCTACCTACTTATTTTTCTCATCCTCCACATGTTTTATGTAATCCACCATCCTGGAGATGTCCATATCATTATTCAGCATGGTAGCCTTACACTCTAACACCAAATCATGGGACAAACCAGAAGCAAACTTTCTTATTCTAGATCTCATATTAGACACCAACTCAAGAGCATAATAAGTTAGTCACTAGAACATAAGGGTATACTCCTTAACACTCACCTTACCCTGCTTTAAGTTCGCAAACTCTTCGGCCTTAGCTTTAGTAAAACCCTTAAAAAATTCACCATTTTATTTTTTACCCTTCCATGTTCGAAACATCGATTTTTGACTTAGATTATGTTTATGGATGTTAATAGGGGATCTCGGGTAAGATTTGGAATTTTTGAAAGGATATAGAGGTTATTTTTAAATTCTGACCCAGTAAGCCTCAACATTCTTAGCATTTCAAGGAGGTTACCCTCTATAATATTGGCATGGCATGGAGGCAGTGTGCCTCTACGATATCACCATTTCATGGAGGATAATCTCCACAATAAGTAGAGAAACATGAAGTGTAGCCTCCACGATAACTCTGTGCCACGTTGATGCTTTAAAATCATGCAGTCTCTATTTTATTCACTTAGGATGGGGGATTTTGGGTACTTTCACCCATGTACGACCCTTAAACTTAAAATAAATTTATTTTCTTCAGTTTTTAAAGACCAAAACCCCCAATTTCACTCTCACACTCAAAATCTAAGAAAAGCTTAAGGATTTTAATGTACATTCAACTTCTGGGTTCCAAGCTCTAAATTGCATTTAAATTCTTATATGTCTAAGGCACGTATCTCTTCCCTAAATTGATTTTATGTATATGAATATGTGCATATGGTTTTGCATGATTTTGGGATTATTTGATCATGGTATTATTTTACCTCTTATCCCCGAGTTACATGCTAGCTCTCACCCTACTAACTATCTCTGAATGTTGTATCCCCACATGATGCAGGGAATGGAGACACTTTTGCTTTTCCAACGTAGTGATAGGTGATTTTTAAATTGGCTATGAGTCATCTTGAAGTGGTAAGCTTCCATTTTTCGGAAGGCCCTTATTTCATGATCATTATTACACTTATGTCTTATATTATTTCTATTGGTTCTTTTTTGGTAATTGTCAGGAGCATGTCCTGTCTTAGATTAGCATTTGGTATGTTAGAGGATTTATGGATTACTATGGATTAGGATTATGTTAGATTATTTATTTTCTTTGAGCTATTCACTTATCTTACTATTGGTTGTTGGTTTTCTTTTATTGTTGTTAGCTATAATATATTTTGTTTAACTAGGAAAAAGGGGTGCTCTTTGGTCCTTGGTAGACTAGAGATACCCATCATGGTCAGGCCTTGGTTTAGTTTGTGACAAGCTTTGTATTAGAGCACGGTTTAGAGTCATTGGGTGTCTACAAAGCCGTGTTGAGTAGAGTTTTTTTTATGTGTGTGTAGCATGCCATATTTATAAGGAGGAGGCTATAAGACATTTAGGAATATTTTTCCTTCTTGTATTCTATTTAAGGCTATAGAGTCTAAGGTCTTAAAATCTCCTCTAATTTCTATTTGTTCGCATTTCAGATCATGTCATCTTAGAGATCTGATGCTCGCAAAAACTCTTCTTTCCCACTCGAGACAATGTGGATGGAACTCGTTCTACCTATGGGGTACAGACCTGGTCTAGGATCCCTGCTCTTGATTTCTCTCATGGATTTCCACCGTTTCTCGCTAGTCCAGGGTAATGTGTCTAATATGAAGTTTTGCCAGTCGATCATTTTGCTTACTCAGTTGGTGGCCTCTTAGTCATGCTAGTTTGAATATGTGGATTCTATCACTCCTTCTTCTGAGGTCACTAGAGTTGGCCAGTTCATGAGGTTAAATTACCCAACCTGTACTGGCTCTAAGGTTGATGAATATTCTCAAGGGTTTATTGATAAGATGATAAAGATATTCAGAGTAATGCATGCTTCTGACTCTGAGGGTGTGGAGTTTTCTACATACTAGCTGAAGGATATGGCATATCAGTAGTATGATGAGTAGGAGTAGTTAAGGGCTGATGAGGTTGAGCCGGCATTATGGGATCAGTTTTCTATTGCCTTTCTTGATCGCTTCTTTCCTCAGGAGTTGAGAAAGGCAAAGAAAAAGGAGTTCATAAATATAAAATAGGGGAGAATCACTGTGAAGGAATATGCTTTGAAATTCCATCAGTTGTCTCACTATGCTCTAGAGTTGGCATCTTAAATGCGAGCTAAGATGAGGAATTTTGCTTATGATTTGTCTAGATACTTTGTGTTGGAGTGCAAGGTCGCCTTGTTGAATAGTAATATAGATATCTCAAGTCTTGTAGTGTATATACAGTAGGTTAATTATAAGAAGAAGAAATAAGCAGAAATAAGAAAGGAAGAATAAGAAATTTAGGTACTTAGAGCAGGGTAGAAGTCAGCAAAATAGTAGAAGAAATGGAAGGCAATTGACCAAGAGAAAGGCTTAGGGAAATTATGGATATGTTATACATTGATGTTATCATAGTGATGGATTGGCTCCATTAATGCTATGCTTCTCTTGATTGTTGGACCTGAAAGGTCCTGAATAAACCGGTGATTGAGTGGAAATAAAGTTCCCTAGTACCTAAGGGGAGGTTTATTTCTTATCTTAGATCTTGGAAATTGATTTCCAAAGGGTATTTATACCATCTAGTTTGGGTTAAGGATTTCGTCCCTCTCTTCAATCTGTCTTGGTAGTCAATGAGTTTCCTAAAATATTCCCTGATGATCTTCCTGGTATTTCTCCCAATAGGGAAATAGACTTTAGGATTGATCTTCTCCCAGATACCCGTCCTATCTCTATTCCTCCCTATAGAATGGCTCCAGATGAGTTGAAAGAACTTAAGGAGCATATGAAGATCTTCTTGATAACGATTTTATTCATCCTAGTATTTTCTTATAAGGTGCTCCAGTACTTTTTGTGTGTAAGAAGCATGGGTGCTTCGAATATGTAAAGACCTTCATCAACTGAATAAGGTAACAGTGAAGAATAAGTATCATCTTCCTAGAATTAATGACCTATTTGATCAACTTCAGGGTGCTAAGTGTTTTTCTAAGATTATTCTTCGTTCAGGTTATCATCAACTGAAGATTAGGGAGGTGGATATTGCTAAGACTACCTTTCATACCCGATAAGGTCATTACAAATTTTTGGTCATCTCTTTTGGATTGACTAATGCTCTGGTGTCATTTATAAACCTTATGATCTAGGTGTTCAGACAGTTCTTGGATTAGTTTATGATTTTGTTTATTAAATATATTTTGGTGTATTCTAATAGTGAGGAGGATCATGCTAATCACCTCTATATAGTGTTGTATACTCTCAAGGATCAATGGTTGTATTCTAAATTTTCTAAGTATGAGTTTTGGTTAAACATTATGACCTTTCTTGGTCATGTTATTTCTAGTGAGGGGATCATGGTGGATCCACAAAAAGTTAAAGCAGTTAAGAAGTGGCCTAGACCTACCACTCCAATCGATATTTGGATTTTCTTGGTTTTAGTTGGGTATTATAGAAGGTTCGTAGGGATTTTATCTTTGATTGTTGCCCCGTTGACTAAGTTAACTCAGTAAAAGGTAAAGCTTTGGTGGTCTGATGCTTGTGAGGGTATGTTTTGAGAATTTAAAGGATAAGTTGACTTTTTCTTCGGTCTTGACCTTACCCGAGTATACTGATGGTTTTGTTGTCTATTGGGATACATCCTATTTTAGGACTGGGATGTGTGTTGATTTAGCATGGTAAGATTGTGGCCTATGCTTTTAGGTGGTTTAAAGTTCATGAAAAAAATTACCCGACGTATGACTTGGAATTATTGGTGGTGTTTTTTGCCTTAAAGAATTGGGGTCATTATTTGTATGGGGTTCATGTGGATATCTTTTCAGATCATAATAGCTTGTAGTACGTGTTCATCCAGAAGGAATTGAACCTTAGGCAAAGGAGATGGCTTGAGGAGCTCAAGGACTACGATATGAATCCTCATTATCATCTAGGTAAAGTTAATGTAGTTGTTGATTCTCTTAGCAGGTTATCTATGATAAGCTTATATTATGTTGATAAGGAAAAGTGAGGGTTGGTAAAGGATATTCACCGCTTGGATAATCTTGGAGTTCGCCTTTTGGATTCTGAGGATGGAGATGTAATTTTTCAAGAGGTGGTAAAGTCATTTCATGGTACAGATATGAAGGAGAAGCAGGTTTTAGATCCTATATTGATAAAGATTAAGGATGATGTGGGTTTACAGAAAGTTATGGCTTTTGAGATTGATGAAGAAGACATCTTAAGGTACTAAGAAAGATTGTGCATTCCCAATGATGATGGGTTGCGGGAAAGGATCTTAGTTGAGGCTCATGAGCCGAGGTATATAGTTCATCCTAGTTTGACAAAGATGTATCATGACCTGAAAGATATTTATTAGTTGAATAACATGAAGAGAGATATGGCCAATTTTGTGGCTAAGTGTAAGGTTTGTCAACAAGTGAAGGTAGAGCACTTGAGGCCTAGTGGGTTGTCTCAAGAGATTGAATTTCCTGTATGGAAATGGGAGGTGATCAATATGGATTTCATTACATGTTTTTTGCAGTCTCAAAATTATTTTGATTCAATTTGGGTTATCATGGATAGGATGACTAAGTCTGCTCATTTTTTGCCAATAAAGACTAACTACTCTAGAGAGGATTATGCGAAGTTGTTCATTCATAAGATCATCAAGTTGTATGGTGTGCCCATTTCTATTATTTTAGACTAAGGTACGTTGTTCTCTTCTCACTTTTGGTGTGCATTTAAGAAAAGTTTGGGGACTAAGGTGAACCTTGTCACTACTATCCACCCTCAGATGGATGGACAAGCTGAGAGGACTATTCAGACTTTGGAAGATATGTTCAGGGCTTGTGTGATTGACTTTGGTGGTGTAATACCTCGAACTTTCTTTAAGTCAAATCTAGTCTCCGAAAGATTTAGTGATGACTTCCTAAATGATTAATGTTTAAACCAGATAGAATTTCTCCAATTTCAACTTTTTATCATGTGGTAAATTGAATTAGCTTTCCAACGATGACAATTTCGTCCAAATCCAGTATCGGAGTAGAAAGTTATGGATATTTTACTGAGAGCTGTCAGAACTGCCCAGGTGTGACGGCCAGGTTGACGGACCATCGAGCTAGTGATGGACCATCGCCTAAACCGTCGCAGCTAAGGCAGTAAGTCAATCTTCTGGCTAAGGTGCGATGGACAGGTTGACGGGCCATCGAGCCAGCGATGGACCATCGCCCAAGTCGTCGCTACTAAGGCAGTGAGTCCCTATTCTGGCCCAAGTACAATGGTCAGAATGACGGACCGTCAAGCCAGCAATGGACCATTGTACGAGCCATCGCAGAGCCCGTTCAGCAATTTAAAGCCATTTTTAAAAGGGTATTTGGGTTTTTTTCCACCCATTTTAACCCCTAATTATACCATACAATAGCTCATAACTTCATTATTCATTCACAACATCCAATTAAGGCTTCTCTTAAAGATCAATCCCCAAGAACAAGAAACCCTAGGTGCTTAATTCCAAGTCAAGAATTCAAGATTTCCTCCACAAATCTTTAAGAAATCATCCACCCAGGTATGTTAAGTGTTCATTCATGGATTCCTTTCATCTATGAAGCCCAAGAATCCAATTTTAAATTAAAAATTGTGATGTTTATGTTGTGGATTGATTACGATCATGTTAATGTTGTGTATGATACCCAATTTGGAATCGTTAAATGTGTTTTCATTAATTTATGCTAGTATGTGGATTGAAATATATTAAATTGAGTTAATTAAAGTAACCATGATGTATGAACTAGTGTATATGCCTAAGCCTAAGGTTATGCATGCAATGTGTTTGATAAAATGCCCAAGAGAACAAGAATCATGGTTTAGGACTTAATTATGACCAAATTGATGAACTCATGCTTTACCCTTATGTTCAAAATGACTTCCATGTTATTGTTATGCATTGAAATTGTTTAATGGATTGTTCATGAGATTATCCCTATGAAATTATGACATATTTATATGCATTCCTATTCATGTATCAAACCATGATAATCAAGTGCCTCATGAAATTCCCTAATGATTGTATTATGGATTGTTAATTATGGTCGTGAGTCCAGGAAGTGTCATGTCTTTTCAGTTTCATGCTATCGAGTCCTGGGGGTACTTGTACCCGACAATTTAGTTATGTGCCTAGAGCCAATGTCAGTTTTCAAGATACTCTCAGTCAAGCCATAATCAGTAGAATTCAGTCAGTTACATGACTCAGGAAAACTCAGTAATCTCATGAACTCAGTCATTTAACCGGATTCAATAACATTCTGTCAGTCCACGGAACTCAGTGAACTCAGTCCAGTTCATCTTAGTATAATTAGTTCAGTGTCTATTCAGTTGGGAGTAGAATTTAGCACAGAGCAAACCTAAGGATGAGGGCACACACTGACCGTTGAGGGTGTGACCCTTAGAAGCAATCCTTGAATTCCAAAACTATGTAGCCATCATAGGTTGAGACATCAACACTATCAGTTGAGGGTTGATGAGGTGGATCAACACTGCCAGATGAGGGTCCCATCGTTCTCCTTTGGGGACATTTCCAGATGAGGGTCACTCACAGCTTGTCCTTACCAGTGACACGGTATTGACAACCTTCCAATTAGGGTTACAGATTGGACCTCAACTCAGCTATAATATCTTATTAGGGGCATGCCGGTTAGATGACTACTTCCCACAGTCTCAGTCTTAGTCTTAGTAAAAGAACTCAGATAGTTCTTCAGATTCAGGACTGTCAGATACAGTCATTCAGTTCAGGACGGAACTCAACTAGTTCTATCAGAATTAGGACTGTCAGACACAGCCACTCAGTTAACACTATATCAATTATATGAAACTTATGTTATCAGTACTCAGACTCAGTAGTCAGTATTATCACGATCTCATTTACAGTTACGTATTCATGCATGTATTCTCACGTTTATGTTATTCGGTCAGCTAGTATTGTTCATACATATAAACCCTTGCATTCAGCCTACCTCACTTGCATACCAGTACATTCAATCGTACTGACATATTTGCTCTATGGTGTTTTATACCATAGGTTCAGAAGCACGAGCTCCAGAGCATCAGTAGCATTCCAGTCTCAACAGTCAGAGTTAGCAGTGAGTCCTCATCCTTCGAGGATATGATCATTACTTTATTATATCATTACTTAGTTTATTTCAGTAGTAGGAGTTAGTTGGGGACATGTCCCATCAACTCCTTATTCAGACAGTTCAGTTTTAGAGGCTTTCAGACTACAGTATGTTTAGACAGTTTATTTTAGTTCATGTTTTGGTATTGATATATCGTACTCTCAGATAGTATGTTTTATCCATTTTGAACCTTATGGAAAGTTCCAGTCTATTATTTCGGTATTTTACATGATGTCATATAGTATACAGGTACAGATATTAGTCATGGGTTAGCTTGTGGTCCTTCGGGGTCATGAGTACCATGTAGCATTTCGGGTACTAGATTCGAGGCATTACAGGTGGTAGTTGGGTTGATCATTTGCCTTTCATCGAGTTTGCTTATAATAACAACTATCATTCTAATATTCAAATGGCTCCGTTTGAGGCTTTGTATGGTAGGTGATGTTGTTCTCCTATTGGATTGTTTGAAGTTGGGAAGACTTGATTTTTTAGCCCTGACATAGTTCATCGAGACATGGATAAGGTGAAGGTGATTATAGATAGGCTTTAGACCATTCAAAGTCGCAAAAAGTCCTATACGGATGTGAGGCATTGGGAGTTAGAGTTTGAAGTTGGTTATTGGGTATTCTTAAAGGTATCTCATATGAAGGGAGTGATGAGGTTTAGAAAGAAGGGGAAGCTCAGTCCCCATTATGTTGTCCCATATTTGATTTTTAGTAGAGTGGGTAATGTTGCCTATGCATTAGAATTGCCTGCAATTTTGGGTTCTATTCACCCTGTGTTTCACGTTTTGATATTAGAGAAGTGTGTCAGTGATCCTTCCTTGGTTGTACCTATTGAGAGTGTTGGTGTTTTTGATTCCTTGTCTTAAGAGGAAG